>JAQQTO010000048.1:44670000-45239136 GCA_029884595.1 Ormosia semicastrata | reverse complement strand
GATATTGGCATTCTAACCCGACGGATATTCACATTGGAGAAGTTTCACTACTAAATGGTCAGAAACTCTAACGCGATGGATATTGGCATCCTAACTCGACGGATATTCACATTGGAGAAGTTTCTCTACTAAATGGTCAGAAACTCTAACTCGACGGATATTGGCATCCTAACTCGACGGATATTCACATTGGAGAAGTTTCTCTACTAGATGGTCAGAAACTCTAACTCGACGGATATTGGCATCCTAACTCGACAGATATTCACATTGGAGAATTTTCTCTACTAAATGGTCAGAAACTCTAACTTGACGGATATTGGCATCCTAACTGGACGGATATTCACTTTGGAGAAGTTTCTTTACCAGATGGGCAGAAACTCTAACTCGACGAATATTGGCATCCTAACTCGACGGATATTCACATTAGAGAAGTTTCTCTACTAGATGGTCAGAAACTCAAACTCGACGAATATTGGCATCCTAACTCGACAGATATTCACATTGGAGAAGTTTCTCTACTAGATGGTCAAAAACTCTAACTCGACGGATATTGGCATCCTAACTTGACGGATATTCACATTGGAGAATGTTTCTCTACTAAATGGTCAGAAACTCTAACTGTTACAATTGTTCACAAAGAATCCCCCAAATTTAGGGCTCAAAGTCGTGGCCATCCGAGAACCAATCCGAAGTCATTTTCTTCCATGTCATACATTTCCAAACCATCCAGATACATCAATATACATAAACAGACATTCTAATAGCACAGACATTATAAACAATATGCAAACATACTAATCATACAAACCAAGAATAACCCTCAACAAGGTTTTCTCCCAATCAATCACAGACAATGTTTCTAATTGCTAATAGAGGTTGAGGAGGAGTGTCTTCCTCTTACCTTAGTGAAGAACAAAGAAAGCAAGCTCCTTCTGTCCTTGAAATCTGGTTCTTCACCACCACCAAAAACCTTGGTGTTCAAATCCGAAAAATCAAGATCAAAGAGTGGAAATGGCATCCATAGTCACCAATGTGACCATGGAACACGAAAATGGGGAGAAAAGAGGAGAAAGTTGAGAGCTTTACCTTAAAGCTCTAAGCTTTGATGTTAGGTTGACAACCACGAAAATGGAGGAATAAAGAAGAGCTCCACTAAGAAGAAAACTTGAAGACAGTGTGGGGAAATAATGGGTTAAGTTTGGATTGAGCAAGGGAAGCTTGAAAATCATCAATGGTGTTTGTGGGTGTGTAGCCGTATGGAGAAGAGAGGAAGAGAGTGAGAGGAAGAGAGAAAGAGCAACGTGAATGAGAGAAAATAGGAGAATGAAAATGTAATATCCCTCTTAGCCAACCGTGCAGACCAAAAAGGGAGGAGAGAGAAAAGTGGTTGGGAAGGAAACTTCCTAGAAGTTTCCTTGAAGCTTCCTTGAGAAGCTTTGCACAATTCTCAATAAAGTGCATAGTAAGCTTGTTCCCTTAATTAAATACATCTGACAGATGATCAATTACACTGTTTGAATTATTTTCCTAGTGAATAAAAGTTATAGTTGATGAAAATAATATTTTATTATTCATCAGATGATTTTATGATACAGTGATTTTATTTATCAGATAAAATCTCGTAAAACGTAAATCTCATAAACTGTGTCCACCTTCTGGTTTAGTAAGATCCCCATCAACGTTTCTACAACCAAAGTTTACCAATCGGGGAAAATATTTCGTTTTCCCTTGCTCTTCCGCTTCGATGGCACGCAAAATGAAAAATATATTAAAATATTCAACGTTTCCAGAAAATTCCACAAAAATTCTTAAAAATCATAAATATTATAAAATAATTATTTATAATGAAATAAATAATTTTCAGGATGTTACATTATGTATATGACTGGTTTTGATTTACTTATACTGAGAATTGTTGATTCTCTCCCTACTATGTTACTATATAAATCTAGGTGAAGGCTCTTCAAAGAAAAAGAACAAAAAGCAGCTGAAAGATTAGTGTAGCATTAGTTTCTTTAGTTTTAATTCAAAACTTGAATTAATTACACTTATTTTGTATTAAAAACTAGTTTGTGTTACTTCAAGCCCTTTTTGGGAGGCTGTTGTTTGTATTTATGCATTTTGTTATGTATTTATGTTTTTCGCATTTCATAAGGCTTTCTATAATGACTCTACCGGTTATTATGGATCTATGTTTTATGCATGTTTAGTAGTAACAAGCTTGATACTTTTTATCAGTAAAATATAGAGGTCAATTTGAGATAATTGTATTAGGGTGTTACATTATAGTATCAGAGCAGTTCATCTTATTGAACTGGGATATGGACTGACTATCTTTTGGCATGTCTAGGAGTTCCTTTTTATGAATTGTGCTTTTCTTGTCTCTTATGTGAGGTACTTTATTGGAATTATATGATTTTCCTTATGTTGGAATGTTATTAACTATTGTTGCATGACTACATGATATTGAGACTGATTAACTCAATATGTATTATTTTTGTGTGTACAGGAAACTATGGCACCACTAAGGCGAACTAGAGAAACAAGGAACTCAACTTTTGAAAGTCCCAATATGGTCGAAGCTGTTATGGCTATGGCCAATGCAATGAGGGATCAGACGACCATAACTGCAAATGCCATGAGAGACTAGGAAGTTATGACTGCTAATGCTAAGAGGGAGTAGGCGGCAATTATGGTTAGGGAGCTTGAGAGGATGGAAGCCAATCCACCTCAGTAACTTACATAACTTATACAACTAGTGCAGAAGGTACAAGTCGGGAGGAACTAGAACTTCCAAGACTTGTCAGCTTTTCGTTAGACGGACCCTCCACATTTCAAAGGCGAGTATAATCCCACTAAGGCTGAGGAGTGGCTCAGTAAGATGGAGAAGATCTTCGATATAATGATTTGCTCGGATGAGCAAAAAGTGACATTCACCTTCTATATGTTAAAGGGAGAGGCAAAACATTGGTGGAAAAGTATAAAGAGGGTTGGAAGCCGCTGGAACCCAGATGTCATGGGAGGCCTTCAAGATAACTTTTCTAGAGAAGTACTTTCGCAGACCCTACATGGTGATAAGGAAGTAGAGTTTATGTAATAAGTACAGGGGAGCTTGTCAATGAGCCAGTATGTGGCTAAATTTGAAGAGTTGTCGAAATTCTATTCTCATTTTCATTATAATTCGGACAAGAATTGGCAATGTTTAAAGTTCAAAATTGGTTTGAGAAATAAGATCAAAAGTATGATAAGACTTATGGAGATCAGGGATTTTTCTTCTCTAGTCAACAAGTGTAGGATTATGGAGTCAAGTGTGCATAAGCCTCAACTAGAGGAAAGGGCACAAGACTTTCAGAAGAGGAAGTGTGATGATGATAAAAACAAGCAGGGTGCTTCTAAAAAAAGTAACCCCAAAGGAAAAGCCAAGACAGACTCCAAGGAACCGAAGTGCACTAAAAGTGGGAAAACACATGGAGCAGGCTAGTTTGTGTGTTACACTTGTGAGCAACTAGGGCATTTCTCTAGGGATTGTCCTTTGAAGAAGGAAGATGAGCCTACCCCAAAGCCGCTAGCCAAAGGGACAGTGTATACTCTAGGCGAAAAAGAGGTGGCCCAGTCTTCCAACCTTATACAAGGTAAATACATAATTTGTAATCATCTTTTAAATGTCATGTATGATTCAAGAGCATCTCATTCCTTTGTTTCTTATGATTGTGTAAGGATGTTGGATTTGCCTATGTTAGAGTTACCTTATGACTTGTCTGTTTCTACATCCACTGGTAAACCAATCATAACATCGAAGTATGTCTTGAATGTTGTATAAGAATAGAAGATAGAGCTTTCTTCGTAAATCTTATTTGTTTACCCCTTGTGGACATAGATATCATTCTTGGTATAGATTAGTTGTCATCCAATCATGTAGTCTTAAACTGTTCAGATAAGACTTTAGTTTTCTTGTTTGATGTTCCTACCAGAGTTGCTTCCTCTGAGTCTGTCTACGTCAATGCTAATCAAGTCAATCATTGTTTAGTAGAAGGTGCTCTAGGATATGTTCTTGTTTTCTCATTAGATGCGGAGGTTGAGCGAAAGGTAGATAGTATACTTGTGGTGAGGGAATACCTAGAGATATTTCTGAGTGACGTAGCTGAGTTGCCTCCACAGAGAGAAATAGAGTTTACTATAGATTTAGTGCCGGGTACAGGACCTATATTTGTAGCACCCTATAAGATGGCACCTCTAGAGTTAGTCAAGCTCAAGAAACAAATAGAGGAGTTGTTGGGCAAGTAATTCATTAGGCCTAATGTTTCTCCATGGAGAGTACCAGTATTGCTAGTGAAGAAAAAAATGATACCATGAGGTTATGTGTTGACTATAGATAGTTAAACAAGGTGACCATCAAGAACAAGTATCTGTTGCCTAAGATAGATTATCTGATGGATCAATTAAGAGGGGATTCAGTGTTTTCCAAAATTGACCTAAGATCTGGATATCATCAAATCAGAGTTAGGGAAGATGATATCCCTAAGACTGCTTTTAGAACTAGGTATGGACATTATGAGTATCTTGTGATGTCCTTTGAGTTGACAAATGTGCCAGTAGTGTTCATGGATTACATGAACAGAGTTTTTAGACCCTTCCTAGACAAGTTTGTGGTAGTGTTTATTGATGACATCCTTATCTATTCCAAGACAATGGAAGAGCAAGAGTAGCATGTTAGGATAGTTTTAGAAATCCTTAAAGAGAATAAGTTGTTTTCTAAATTGTCCAAATATGAGTTTTGACTAATAGAATTTCAGTATATGGGTAATCCAATTTCTAAAGGAGGAATTTCATTAGATTCCAGTAAAGTTAAAGCAGTGTTATAGTGGGAGAGACCCACCACTGTGACCGAGATTAGGATCTTTACAGGCCTAGCTGGGTATTACAGAAGGTTCATTAAGGGTTTTTCTCAGTTGGCTCTACCATTGACTAGATTAACTAGGAAGGGTAGTAGTTTTGAGTGGACTCAAGACTATAGGAATAGTTTCCAAGAGTTGAAGAAGAGGTTGACCACTATGCTAGTGTTGGTAATTCTATATCCCCTTGAGAACTTTGAGGTATTTTGTGATGCTTCAAAGATGGGACTAGGGTGTGTTCTGAAACAAAATAGGAGAGTAGTTGCCTATGCATCAAGGCAATTAAGGCCACATGAAGAGAACTACCTTACTTATGATTTGGAGTTGGTAGCTGTAGTGTTTGCCTTAAAAATTTGGAGACACTACCTCTATAGAGTCCAATTTGAGGTGTTCAACAATCATAAAAGTTTAAAGTACTTGTTTGATCAGAATGAGTTGAACATAAGATAAAGAAGATAGGTAGAATTCTTAAAAGATTATACTTTTGAGTTAAAATATCATCTGGGTAAAGCCAATGTAGTGGTTAGTGCACTAAGTAGGAAATCCCTACATGTGTCCTGAATGATGATCCAAGAGATTGAACTTCTTGAGAATTTCAAGAATTTGAGTCTCGCGGTGACTGTGATGCCACATAGTCTCTTTGTGAGTAGAGTGGACATAGTAAATGACTTAAGTATTCAGATTTTAGAAGCTCAAAAGGAGGATAAAGCTCTAAGGGATATTAGTGAGCAGATCTTTTTAGGATCCCAAAAGGATTTTGATATAACTGATGATGAAATGATAAAGTTTAAAGACAGACTTTGTGTTCTAAGAGTCAGAAATCAAAGAAAGGATTCTAGAAGAAGCTCACAAGAGTAAGTATACCATCCATCCTGGAGCCACTAAGATGTATCAAGATTTAAGGAAGATGTTTTGGTGACATGGAATGAAAAGAGACATAGCAGATTATGTGTCTAGGTGTCTAACTTTCCAAAAAGTAAAGATAGAACACCAGAAACCTACAAGACTTTTACAGTCTTTGGGAGTTCCTGAGTGGAAATGGGATAAGATCTCTATGGACTTTGTAATGGGTCTACCCAAAGCTCAACTTGGACATGACGCAATTTGGGTCATAGTGAATAGATTAACTAAATCTGCCCACTTTTTGCTAATGAGAGCAAGCTATTCTCTAGATAAATTAGCTCATATATATCTAACGAGATAGTTAGGTTGCATGGAGTCACTCTAAGTATAGTTTCAGACAGGGATCTCAGATTCACGTCTAGATTTTGGGGAGCCTTGCAAAAGGCATTCGAGATTAAGTTGAACCTTAGTACGACTTATCACCCGCAGACTTATGGGCAAATAAAGAGAACAACCCAAACCCTTGAAAGTATGCTTAGAGCATGTGTTTTAGAACAGCAAGGTAGTTAGGATACGTTCTTATTGTTATTGGAGTTTGCCTATAACAATAGCTACCATTCCAGCATAGGTATGGCACCCTATGAGACATTATATAAGAGGAAGTGTAGATCACCTCTATGTTGGTAAGAAGTAGGTGAGAGAACCATCCTAGGTCCAGAGTTAGTCCAGCAAACCATAGAGCAAATCAAGATGATTAAGGATAGGTTGGTTACTGCTCAAAGTTGGCAAAAGAGTTATGCTGACAAGAGGAGGAAACCTCTTGAGTTTGATGAAGGAGAGCATGTCTTCTTAAGAGTTACTCCTACTACAGGGATTGGTTGAGCATTGAAAACCCGAAAGTTACATCCTCGTTTTCTTGGTCCCTACCAAATTCTAAAGAAAGTTGGACTCGTAGCCTACCAGATAGCCCTTCCTCCAAGTTTGCCTAACCTTCATGATGTTTTTCATGTGTCTTAGTTAAGAAAGTTTAATCCAGATCCTTTACATATCATAGAACATGAATCTATACAGTTAAAATATGATTTGTCTTATGATACACAGCCGGTAAGGATCGTGGATAGAGGGGTCAAAGAGCTTAGAGGTAGGTAGATTCCTCTTGTGAAGGTTATTTGGGGTGGCTTTGACACTGAGGAAGCTACTTGGGAGCTAGAGTCCAACATGCAGCAAGATTACCCGAAGTTGTTTTTATCAGGAAAGTAATTTTTGGGTCAAAATTTTAAAAAGGAGGGGTGAAATGTAACATCTCCTATAACATGTTAGCCTTGTATATAGTTACATTGGTAGCATATTATTTACTTGACATGTCGGTGTAAATTTGTGACAAACTGAGTTAGTTTAGGCACTTTGCTACAACACAGATTGTGAAAAGTAGCTTAAAATGACTCAAATAATGACATAAGTTGCTTATATAAGGGAAACATATATGGAGAATTTGTTTCTAAGTCACAAATAAGTGTAAGATTATGTAGTTAAAAATTGAGAATAATCAAAGTTAGTTTGATATTTTTAGGCATGCTGATTGTGTATTTAATGTCGGATTGACTAGCAGCAGATATGAAAAAAATAAGATAATGGTGAAACAACAATTTATATGAATCCTGATATTTATTTTAAAGTTATTGGAAGTTAAAAAACTTGATTTAGCTAAATCTAAATATTCTTAGTAGATCAAGAGACATCAATGAAATATCCAAGTGTTTTAAGTCACTCACGGTTGTGGCAGTTTCTTGTGTTGACTTATATATATAATATGATATTTCATTTACTCTTATTCCATTTCACTAACTTTCTCTCACTAAACCAAATAGCAACAGCAGCTAAGGGAAAACAAGAAAAGAAAGAAGAGAAATCTAAGGAGGAGGAAGAGGAAGAGGAAGAGGAAAGGAGCAAGAAAGCCAAAGGCAAAGCTATGCTTGATCATCCACCATCATAAAAGACCTGAGGTAGGGGTGTTCTTTACTAAACCTAACTTTCCTCTCCATCTCTTGCGGTTTATGCTTTATGGTTTGGGAAAAATGGCAATTTGAGGTAAAGATGGTTTGTTTAACTAGTTCTTGCTTTCAATGGCTGAGTTTAGTTTGGTTCTAGCTTAACCTATGCTTAGTTGTTGATTGTGAGGTTAGAAACACTCACTTGAGTGTTTGAATTCAAAGTTGAGAATTGGGTTTTGAATGATTAAGTTTTGTTCATAATCTAAGTTTAATGAGTTGAATTTAGTGCTTAATGATTCTAATATGATTAAAGACCATGATTAGGGTTGGAAAACACTTAGAATCCAAGAATTGATGATTAGAAATCAATTTGGAACTAATGGAATAGTAGCTTGGTTCTGTAAAATTTTCTACAGCAGAGCTGCTCCTAGGCATAGGGTTTCCATGCCTAGGCGTGGACTGAAAAATTATCAGTCCAGACCAGACAGAGAGTGCCACAACTTGGCATAGGAAAGTGGCGCCTAGGCGTGGGTTCTAGGATTTTTCAAGAATTGTATTCTTCATATTTTGAGGTTTCCTACTAGTTTGGATCATTCTTATATGCTTTTTAGCGTGTGTTAAGACATAAATTGGGATATTTCAAGAGGGAAATTGTCACCTAGCAAGTATGAGAAAGATTAGGCCTTTGAGCATCCAAGAGTAATGGTTTGCCTTAGGTAAGTATCTAGCACCTTAGGCAACTTATTATTGCATTTGTATCACTTAAAATGTAATGAGTGATGATGTGGTATTTAGATGCCTGTATGTAGGATGGTCTGGTAGTATTTTTCCGTTGTGAGTATCCTTTAATGATATGCACAATCATTTGGAAAAGGGAGATAGTTGGAAAGTCTGAAAGGTTCTTTTTACATTGGATGGAGTCTGAAAGGTTCTGTTGAACCTGGATTCAACCCTAACTTCTCGATAGTGCTAGGGTATGTGTATTGTGAGAATAAGTTTTTCCTCTCTTTACCACAGGACAATACCATAAACCAGTGTCCTTAGTAAAACATGTTGGTTCTAGGTTGAGCTGAGTATGTGTGTATGAATATTTGTTAACTTGATTTATCAAGTTATTAAAGTTAAGTCTTGTAAAGCTTTAAGCATATCTTATTATAGCATGTTTTAATATTGTGTTTATTACGTTATGTATATGATTGGTTTTGGTTTACTTATACTGAGAATTATTTATTCTCACCCTGCTGTGTTGCCATATAAATCCAAGTGAAGGCTCTTCAAACAAAAAGAACAAAAAGCAGCAGAAAGACTAGTTTAGTTTTAGTTTATTTAGTTTTAGTTCAAATTAATTACACTTGTTTTGAATTGAAAACTAGTTTGTGTTACTTTAAGCCCCTTTTGGGAGGCTGTTGTTGTATATATGCATTTTGTTATGTATTTGTGTTTTCTGCATTTCATAAGGCTTTCTATAATGACTCTACTGGTTATTATAGATCTATGTTTTATGTATGTCTAGTAGTAACAAGTTTGATACTTTTTATCTGTAAATATCAAACTCAAATCACTTAATATTCATTTTTTCAACTTTCTACTTAAGGAACTAAATGGATATAATTAAAGCCACAAATGGCCACTTTGAATCAACTAGGTTGAAAACAACTCATTTTAGCCATTCAAAGCAAGAACTAACCAAAGAAATCATGTTTTGCCTCAAAACCTATTTTTCTCTATACTCATAAACAAGCATCAACTAGCATGTTAGAGAAGAAAAGACAAGATTAAAGAGTCAAGCACCCCTACCTCTAGTTGTATGGATGATAATCTTCAAGCTCTAGCTTTCCCTTTGATTTTCCTTTGTTCCTCCTCCTTCTTTCTCTTCCTCCTCCTTCTTTCTTTCTTTCCCTTTCTTTCTCTCTATTTTTTGCTGCCTTCTTGCATGGGAAAAGAGAGAAAATGTGATGGAAAAGTCAAAGATGACAACTTAAGGGATAGGAACCGTGGACTTAGTAACTTAGGATATTTTTGCTGAAACTTTATTTCTCATAGGAATACTTTAATCTCACATAATCATGTTTATTAACTTCCATAAGTATTATATAAATCCTAGGATTCATCTCAATCATATTCCCAACATTTCCATAAACTTTCATATATCTACTAAGTCAATCCGGCATTAAAACACTCTCACAGTGTACTTAAAAATACCAAACTAACTCAATTTATCCTCAAACTTTAACAACATCACAAACTATTTATTTGTGGCCTAGAAATAAATTCTCCTTATTTATTTCCCTCATTCTAGCAACTTATGCTACTCTTTAGGCTATTAATAGCTATTTCTCACTCTCAGTGATATAGCAAAATAGCCTAACTATCTTTAAAAGGTTACTAAAGCTAACAGATAACTCCTACACAAGTTACTAAACTTCTATAACCTTAATTAAGACTAACTGATTGGAGTGGATGTTACAGTGGTGATCCATTGGATATCCTAGATTTGGCTAGTGATGGATTTAGGAAATGAAAATGATCCTAGATTTGGATTTAGGAAATGGTGGTGATCATAAATCTGACAATGGAAATGATCCTCGTACTTGGGGTGATCCTAGATGTGTATCCTTTGGAAATGACAGTGATCCTTTGGATATTTGGCTAGGGTTACCTGAGATAATGCTATGTAACGAAGGACTGTTACGTATAGGCTGAGTACACCGGCTTGATAAGCAGACTATCATCGAGTATTAGGTAGATTGAGGAGGTGACATGTCCTCTCTACTTGGTAGATCGAGGAGGTATATGTCCTCTCTACCATTTGAAATAAAAGGACAAAAGTCTAGGGAATAATTTGAGAAAGATGATAACTAATGAGCACTAAAGGAAAGATTAAAGGCATTGCTTGAACATTGACACATCTTCATGAATATGCTATATAAATCATTAATTTTATAATGAATATTTGCATTTTGAGTTATTGTAAATATTCTATAGATAGTGTGAGATGATTTATAAGTTGATATATTTTTGGAGAGTTCCATAGTTTATTAGTTGATGTACTTGTAAAGCTATGCAATGCCTGGATTTATATATATAAAATGTATTGTTCAATAATTAAAAATTGAACTTTTGCCATCAGGAAGAGAAAATAATCATTTTGGCATTAACCACCTTTCTATGGAATATTTTAAAAATGATTTAATTCTTCGAAGCAGTTGGAATTATTGTGATGACGTATATTTGTTAAATATATTGAGAATTCCTAGAATTCTCGCCCTATTATTTTCTTTTCCATGATGATTCTAACATGTGATTCAACCACGGGGTAGAGATGCAAATGTTGAGGTAGTATAGTGATACTAATTCTTTTTTACCATTGCTAGGCATTTATATTTATGTAGTGATTTGTACATGGTTTGTATAAATATGCCTATGAAGGTTTGGTATGTATAACTTGGATACTGATGTAGTGAACTGATGGATTGGGTGGTATGGATTACTAATGCTAGTATAATTTATACATGTTATATATATAATTGTGTATCATAGGTATAACGCCCTTTTTTAAGGAGAGAACGTCACACCATAACTACGAAACGGAAACAAAATGTATAAACTAAGACCCGATTCATTATAATATAAATAAGCCTATTTAGTTGTAATCATACAAATGATTTGGCAAATTCTTTTTCTTTTTTTGTACTAAAAATGATAATACATGGTTATGACAGAAAGTAACATGAGAAGTAAACCATACATTCATACCTCGTACATATATATATACTTATATCATACTTGTTTAGGTACATCAGTAGATATATAAAAAGTAGAAGCTTTACATGTCCCACAATGATTACACATATACAGCCCACCAAAAGACAAAACATTAGGCCCCCAAAAAGATTTACAGATAGCCATTAGTGACCATCAAAAGCATCAGCCTCTAAAGTGAATGAGAAGGAACCGTAGTTGGATCCTCCTCAGGGTCTTCCTCGTCAGAGGAAACCCTCATTGGAGTAACCAAGTTACGAGCGGGGGCTCGTGCAGAGGATAAGAACGAATTCTCTTGTGGGGAGTAATAGCGATCACCCTATATATCACGTATGGGCAAGTAAAACTCTAAATACAAGTGAGCATTAAAAGTAAAGATAGGTGGATCATAACGTCCCCGAGCCAGAGACACAGTCACGTCTCCGAGGTAGATGCAGTGATCCGTACTCAGGTTAATATGCCAGCAGTCCGGACCTCAATGAAAAGTCAATCTCACATAACCTAAAAAGCCACGCGAACGGGATGCCATGTCCAAACAGGAAGCTAATCAGAATCAGGCCAGAAGCTAGGGAATTTGTGCACTTCCCCTTCTTCGTCGATGTCTTCAGAGAAACACATAA
Source organism: Ormosia semicastrata (assembly GCA_029884595.1). Lineage (NCBI taxonomy): Eukaryota > Viridiplantae > Streptophyta > Magnoliopsida > Fabales > Fabaceae > Ormosia > Ormosia semicastrata. The sequence goes on along the minus strand of JAQQTO010000048.1, from coordinate 45,227,028 downwards.
ATAAACAAAATAGCAAAAAATACAGAAAACGGGTAAAATATCTTACCTTCAGTACCAATTATGGCAGTAAAGAAACAGAACGGCATAGGACGCCCACATAACATTGCAAGAATAATAAGCATCATTAAGATGCAAATAGTAAACAACTTAACAAATCCAAGCAATTATAATATCAATAAGATAATAGTTTCAATCATCATATAAATAAATGACAAATAATATGTTGACTCACTATGCACGTGCACATGATATCAAAATCCTACTCCATGGAGTTAGACACAAACATCAGAGAGAATGATCAAGAGACATGTCTGTAACTCGGCTGTCACGACCAACAAGTTCTATAATTTCTCGATTTATCAACATGCACCTCATGGCATTGTACAAGACATTCTACACTAGATCGCGATATAGGACAGTGTCTCGGTTCAGATCGTCGGTGCATTTGCATCGGTCTATCCCACGACCCAGAGGAACTACCAATTGACCATTGTGAGATACCTGCACCCCGAAGCCCCTAAGGTTAGCATTATGACCTACATTAGTCTATTCGCACCCGCACTAAGGTGTGATTTAATCTCCTAGGCAACACGACCTTAACAATAGTCCACCGGACTATCACAATGCATGATGAGTTAATACACATTCATGTATATTCAACAATGATATACTCATCCCATAACATGCCATAATTTGGCCAAGTTAAACATCAACAAAATTTTGATCTCACTCATGGACCCATAATAACATATTATCAAATTCTCAAATGAGACAATACACTTTTTAAGGTTTATTATGAAGTTTTACTTTAATTTAGCATTTCTTATGCAATCTTTCTCTAGAGGAATTCTCTTGTAATTCTCATTAAATCTTTATTTCTCTTAATTAGCTAAGTCCTTTACTTAAATTTAACCATATTCACTTAGAACATTATTCTAATGTTCTCAAGTCTCACACTCACTCTTGTTCTTCCCTTAAGTTCAAAAATTACTCTAGGTCATCAAATAAATTTCTTTCCATCACATTGTTAATTACTTAACACTTAATTACTTAAGTTCTAAGGTTACCCAAAAATTACATATTTGAACCCAAACAAAAGCCCTAGAGGCCTTGAGCCTCCCAAGGGGATAAGAACCCAAATTTTTCATTGCTCCATTAATTGTTATTCACTTGATTAGTTATATCTCCAACTTGTTACAAAATTTTAACCATGAACACCCTATGGAAGGGGGTATGGCCGTAAGCCTCATTAAGGAGAGCAAGGAACCCTTGCTTCCAATTCATATTTTCAATCCATCAAAATCAATCCAAGATCATCAATATACACAAATACAACCAATAAAATCACGTAAGAGGAAATTAATACAAAGATCATTAGAAAAACATATAACCAAGAGAGTAACCCTAACGTGGGTTTCTCACAACCAACACACAAATAAGCTTCCCACTACCAATAGAGGTTGAAGTGGATAATCTTCCTCTTACCTAAAGAGAAAATAAGAAAAGAACTTCCTTGAAGCTCCTTGTAGATTTTGGCCTCAACCACCACCAAAACCCTCAAAGTTTCAAACTTTAGAGGTTTGTGGAAGAAGATGAAAATGGTGGATTCAATAGGTGGTCACAAAAGAGAAAATGTTCTAGATTATGGGAAGATGTAAGAAACAAGGTTAGTTGAGAAAGAAAATTTGGGTGGCCAAAAATGGTGTCTTGGCCATGGAAGAGAAGAGAAAATGGAGAGAATGGGTGAGCTCCTTGAAGATAATTCCAACAAGAAAGAAAGTCTTCCAATCAAGATGTAGATTCAAGCAAGATGGTTACTTGAAATCAAGCAACAATGGAGGAGGAAGAAAGTGTGGCTACCATGGGAAGAAGAAGAGAGAAGGAAGAGAAAAAATCGAGAGAAAAATGAGAGAAGAGAAGTGTAGAGAGAGAAAGTGTTAGAAAAGTGTTTAAGGTTTTTGAAATGGGAAAGGATGGATAGCATAAGTAGAAATGTGACAAAATTTTAGTCACATTCCCCCCTCATTGTCGTGGCCACATGGGAGAGAAGAGGAGGGAAAGTTGCTCCTAGAAACTTGGGTAAAGCTTCCTTGAGAAGCTTTGTTAGGTTTTGCAAAAGTCAACTTGATTGGACATAAAGTAGATTTCTAGATAAGGTGATAAGGATTTTTACTACAAGCTATTACCCAATGGACAATTGTTATGGTTTACAAAGCTAATATTTATTGTCCAATGGATAATAGAGCGTACTGCAAAAATGTTTTATTTAACAAAATGTACCACAATTTTATTTATCAGATAAAATCTTAAAAAACATAAACCTCATAAACTATGCCCAACCTCGGATTTAGTAAGATCCCCCGTCAACGTTTCCATAATTCAAGGTTTACCAGCCTCGGAAAAAATATTTTATTTTCCTGACTCCGCTCAGTGTGCACGTAATTTGAAAAATATATTAAAATAATCAACAATTTTGGAAAAATCCAAAAAAAATCACAAAAATCATAAATAGTATAAAATGACTATATTTGTCATGAAATAAATAATTTTTGAGGTGTTACAATAGGTACATGTTTGTCCTCCCAAATAGTATATGAAAATCTCTATAATACCCAATTAGGTAATTATGCAAGTTCCTAGAGTTCTATCAAAAAGACTCAAAGGACACTAAGGCAATAAAGGATTATAAAAAAAATTAACCCTTGCAAGGCTTGTTTGAGATATAAAATTAGTATAGTTAATCACCAAGGTAGTTAGGAGTTTAGTTGTGACGTGCCTAAGCCTAAGTGCATCAATGTAATTCAGATATATGTGGAGTAATTAGTCTTGGGGCTTTATAGAAGGCACCTGATGTTTGAATTTTTGAAGATCCTAAGGAACTTGAAACAAGTTGATAAGACCTAGTTTGTGAAAGCCTGCATTTGAGCCTGGGTTTGGTGGATCAAAGATTTCCAAGGAAGCAGTCTGTGTCAAGTTTGTAACTGCGTAGACTTTAACATGATGTTTTCAATCTTTAGTATCATAACCTTTAGATTTGAGCTACAAGAATGAACATTGCATCTTGAGTCTCAGCTTCAGATAACAACAATTCATTTTTTTTGATAAAAGTCATTTGAGCTATAACAGCTTGCTATAGTGACATCTACAATTTTACACTAAGCTTCATTTTGAGAGGATTAACTAATATATAAAATTCACAAGTAGTTCTTGTGCATTTTGATTCAAGCTCATAGCCCCATCCATCCAATTTTTCGAGTAGCCAAATCACCCTTTGCCTTTAAATTCCTTGCTTTTAAATTCTGGGCTGTGAGACGCCCATTGTCTTTAAGTTCTTGCTTTTAAGTTTCAGGCCATAAGACACCAGTTGTCTTTAAATTCCTATTTTTTAATTCTGGGCCATAAGACACCCATTGTCCTTTAAATTCCTATTTTTGAAATTTTGGGCCACAAGACGCCCACTGTCCTTAAATTCTTGTTTTTAAATTTCAGACCACGACTATCTTTAAATTCTTGTTTCTAAATTTTGGGCCACAAGATCACCCATTGTCTTTTTAATTCCTGTCTTTTCAAATTTAGGGCTACGAGATGCTCGTTGTCTTTAAAGTTCCAGGTTGCGAAATCACCTATTGTCTTTTAAATTCATGTCCTTTTAAATTTTGGTTAGAAGCACCTATTGCCTTTTAAATATTGTCTTTTAAATTTTGGGCTGCAAGACCACTTGTTGTCTTTTTAATTCTGGCCTTTTCAAATTTCTGGTCATGAGGTCGCCCAATGCCATTTAAGTCCCTATTTTTGACAATAAGCTTCCAGCTTCTAATTGATAAATGTCGATTGAGATATGACAACTTCTCGATTAGGTGTTGATGACTCTGACTTTACACTGAGCTTTAATAGGATTAATTAGACTGGGAAGCTAGTCAGTTCATAATTTAGCTCATTGTTTTCAATTAGCTTTTTTTTGCATTCCCAAATAAAATATGAGCTCATGTCTTTACTTGTTTCTTATAACCATAATATGAAAAACTACAGTTATTCATATTCTCTAATAAGAAACAAGTAAAGAGTGGTAATTGTGAACACCAAATTTTGTCTGGGTAAAAAATTAAAAATTGAAAAATACCAAAAAAAAGAAGAGAAAAGAAAATAAAAAAGAAATTTACATTATTATAAGCCTATCTACTTTGGCCCTTTTTTTTAAATCAAAATTTCACTCCTCATTTAGCTCATTTTCATAACTCATTTTAGCCCACTTAAAAAAATTAGATTTATTTAGACAAAAAAAATGAAGAAGAAGAAGATTGAATGTCTTCTTATGGGTTTGGCCCAATTGTCTCAAGTTTCTATTGTTGAAGTAAAAAAAAAAAAGGAAGTCAGGAACGTTGCAATCAAGAAACAAAAACAAAGGAAAAAAAGATAAAATCAAACTTTTATGGCCATGGAAAAAGTAGGAGAAAAGTAAGGGGTTAGAGATTTTTAAAAATGAAAACAGTAAAGGAAAAAATTAATTTTTGTTGCAAATGACACATACGTAAGGCAAGCTAAGAGAATAGGGTAGTAAACACAGAAAATGGGATAACTGCATGAAGAAAGAAAAAAAGGAAGCAAGCTTGAAAGCTAAAAAAATAAAGTGCAAAAAGACCATACAATTTCGTCTCAAACAACCCAGCCTTGAAGCTTTTTTTTCTTTGGATCTATAAAAGGGGAAGCAATCCAGAGGGGTAAGGATCTTTTAGTGGTGTGAGGAAGAGTGGAAATTAAGGTTAGGAAGAAAAATAATGTGTGTGGAGAAAGAAACTTTGCTAGTGTTTTTTGGAAAAACTGAGGTATATTGCTTCCTTCTCCCATTATACATTTTGATTTTCACCAGTTGTTAAATCTAGATAGGTAGAATTGCTACATTTATTTTATTTTATTTTTCTTCCCTATTTTGGTTCTCATTCATGCTCTTCACCATTCCAACTACCACATACTTCATCCTTACACAATTACCACACAAAGGCAACAAAACAAAACCCACGTTCATACAGTAAAAAAATCATTTTCATGTAATATTACACCCACACATTTGAAAAATAAGAAGCCAAAAATCCCAATCATACAATCACAAAACTCAATGACCAAAATCCCCCAGGTATCAACCATCCCCTGCATTTTCAATCCAAAAACCATATTCTCTACCCTTTGAAACTATCCCCATGACTTTTGCAGTCAGTGAAAACCACCCAATTTTTTTTAAAAAAAATGGAATAGCACCTCCTTACCACTACAGAGCAAACCCACACAAGAACCCTAGTTATTCTAGATCGTGATCCGATGTCATGTTCCGTGGGTTAAACCAGCACGCAGTACGCTAGAGTCCATCATTGACGCCCTCAGCAGGAATTCACTTATGGTATGCGGAAGAGGTCCGGGGTATATACTTATCAAACCATGACATTGGGTAGCAATAGCTTTACTGCATGATCTGTGCAATGGATTTGTTATTGCCAATCATGATCTTGCATAATAATAGCACCTATAACTGCCTCTAACTGCCCATAACTGCAGCATCTATATTCTGATATTATAGGGATCCTCTGTAACTAAATAAGGAACATATCTCTTCCTACTACTATTATGGGAATGTATCTCTCCAACCTCTATTAAATACCAAGCTTATTCACCTTCTCGAGTAACTTATCACTCATTGCATAAACCTACTTGTGCACAACCTATCTCAGGTACACCTCTGAATCCACTTCAGAACATTGACGCCATCTGTGGGAAACTATAAACTTCTATTCCCACTTAACCATGGTGAACACGAGACAAAATTCGAGAAGAGACATCGTGCAAACCTCGGTAGATCAAAGGCGAGGATCAGCAACACAACATCCTCCCCACCTTGTTCCATCACCAATTGCTAAAACCTCCACTGTGAGAAACCAGGCACCCAACGCAGAACAACTATGCAATGGGCAAAAAACCTCACTTTCTAACGAGAGCCCTCACCCATCACACAGGGTTTCTGTGAGGGATATACTTGGAATCCACATGCAAGGAGCCAACTCTGAAGTTCATGGATCCATAATTCCGGTGCATCAGCGCCTAGTAGGGAAATAGGTTTGCCCCAATTATTTAATATGTTAAGTTTTGATGATGACAAATATAAGATAAAAAGAATGATGCTTATGCTTTATAGTTGTGCTTAATAAATGACAAATGCATCACAAAAAGAATGTTGATCATGTTACATAGATGTGCTTAATGAGATATATGTAACATTCTTCATATAATATATCTAATAATACTTTATATTAGTCTCAATGAATTAATATTGGATTTGATTCTATTTTGATGAAAATGTGTAAAGTGTTCTTTGTTGCATCCTATATAGGCATATCTATTTGTAAATGATAAATATCTTATTTGAATGTGTCTATGAAAGTCTTATATGCATGTTAGACTAACTATAGTTATACATTTATGAATCATGCATATAAAGATATTGAGTTATGAATTTGGACTAACTATGCTTGTTTTAAGTGAGTAATACTTTGTAGGATAGTCCAAATACCAAGAGTGAGCATTGCAACAATAATGTAAAAGATCACAACTATGCTTAACTCAAGAAGGATGAGAATGAACAGATATTCCAAGCATTTGCAAGTTTTGAAGAGAAGATTTTCTTTGGAAGCTTGGATTACATCAAGAATTGATGGTAGCAAAAGATCAAGTCCAACATCTTCAAGAATAGCTTATAGGACTTAGATCTTGTGTAAAAGTAAATGAGAATCACACTAAGCTCAAATAAATTTTAAATATCTTTACAAGTGTTTCTAAAATGCTTAAATGCCAACAAAATGTTTTTGGAAAGCTAGCCTTGGTGGTATTTCAAATCTGTGAAAATTAGTCAAGTTTGTATTTTGTAAAATTGACATTTAGTTACTTTTTTTATCATAACTTTCAAACTACTTTGAGTTTTGTTTTGAAACTTATTTCATATGAAAATAGACTCAAATATCTTTCCAATGAGTGGTCATTTGCTTTAAACGGATAGGAAACGAAAAAGTTATGACCAATCAAAGTTTGAGTTTTGAAAATCTGACCTTTGGTTACTATTTTGATTATATCTTTCAAAATACTTTGAGTTTTGTTCTAAAACTTCTTTCATATGAAGTTAGACTCAAATATCTTTCCAATAAGTGGTCATTCGCTTTAATCGGATAAGAAATAAAGAAGTTATGACCTTTTAAATTCAGTTTTCAAAATTAGAAATGGTGTATCGATTACACAAGTCATGTAATCGATTACAACGTTGACAGAAGCCGTGTAATCGATTACACAAAGTATGTAATCAATTACAAAGTACCCAGAAAGCTTGTAATCAATTACATGAAACGTGTAATCTATTACCAAGTGCCCAAGAACGTTTCTAACGGCTATAAACGGCTAGATTTCATAGAAAATCATTATTAAACACTACCAATAGCTATTTTATCATTTGGGCTCTCTATATAAATGATATTTGAAGTATTTACACTTGAAAAAAACACAAGAACACTATACTTGATCCTTGAAACATCAAAATCATATTTTGAGCTTTAAAGTGTGAATCCTTTATACCCATAGTGCTTCAATTTGTATTATCCACTCTTGAGAGAGTTTCTATCATCCATACTTTGTTCTTCAATTTGTATTATCTACTCTTTGAGAGAGTTTCCATTCATCTATATCTAATCTCTATTTTGAGAGGGTGAGGTATTCCTCTAGAGTAAAGGGTGAGGTATCCCTTAGAGAGTGAGGTATCTCTCAAAGATTGTAAAAGATGAGGTATCCCTTGAGGGTAAGGCATCCCTCAAAAGTTGTAAAGGGTGAGGTATCCCTGTTTGAGGCTCAAGCATAAAGGGTGAGGCATCCCAAAGTGTGTTGAGTACTCCACTTTGTAAAAGTTTTCAAGCACCCATTCAAGCTTGAAGGTTTAGTGGAAAAATCTCAGGTGGTTCACTTGAGGACTGGACGTAGGCCACAACTGGTTGGTGGCTGAATCAGGATAAATCGTTGTGTTTGCTTTTCTCAACTTTATCTCTTTACATTTGCACCTTAATTATATATGCTTGAGTTGAACTTGATATTTAGTTTATTTGCTTGATTTATCCTATATTTCAAGTTGTAGTTGAGTAATCTATAATAGTTGTACATTTGTTGTGCATATTCCGCTGCATTTATTAATTGAGTGATTTAAAATGCATAATTTGTCAAGTTGCATTAAAACTAGTCATCACCCAATTCACCCCCTCTTGGGTAATGGTTGTCATGACTAACAAGTGGTATCAGAGATTCGTGCTCTGGTAAAAGCTTAACAGCTTGGAGTTAAACATCTTTATTTGTTTGGCAACCATTACAAGCTTTTCAAAATGGAAGGTTTTGAAATTAATAAACCACCATTCTTTGATGGTGTGAATTTCATTTATTGGAAAGCTATAATGAAAATTTATATGCAATCTATTGATATTGATTTGTGGGATATTATGCTTGATGGATTTACATGCAAATCAAAACAAACTTGGAATGACCATGATAAGAAATGTTTTTCATTGAACATTAGAGCAATGCAAATATTGAGATGTGGTTTAAATGATGATGCTTATGCTAAAATTAAGAATTACTCTAGTGCTAAAGATATATGGGATGCTCTTGATTCTATCTATCTTGCTAATAATAATTTTGTGCATAAAGTTGTATATAGAGAGCAAGAAAAGGAAAAATCATTAAAGGAATCTTGTTGTGCAAAATATTCTCAAAATGACGCTCAATTTGAAGAGGTGGCAAAGCAAGACAATAATGAGGAAGATGATGATTTTCTTAAAGAGCCAAGTATGCTAGGAATGAAGACTACTTCATATATGGCTAAAAAGGACTTTGAGGTAAATAATGCTAAACTAGATTATAGTCCTTCATATGATGAGTTACAATGTGCATATGATGAATTATATGATGATTTATTGAATTTAGAAAATAAAAATTTATCTTGTTTGGAAAACATTTCTTTCATTGAAAATGAAATTGAGATTTTAAAAAATGATTATGCTTTTCTTGATGAGGAAATGCCTTTGAAATGTGAAACCTCAACTTTTATTGAAAAATGCATTAATTTAAAAAATCAAGTTGAGAACTTATATTGTGAATTTGCCAAAGCTAATGATTCTAATTGCTTACAATCCATGATTGTTAATAAGAATGAAATTGATGTTATTTCACATGAAAATTCAAGTAAGGCTTGTGCCAAAAATGACATAGAATATAAAAATAACAAAAAGCTTATATTTTTCAAAAATGATCTTCAAAGGACCAAGTCATCATTAAATTCAATTGTTTGTAATTTTTGTGGTCATCTAGGACATATTTCTCATTTGTGCAATTATAGAAGAAATTCTTATATGAGAAATAACTTAGTTTGGGTTCCAAAAAGTCTTAAAGGTTCTAGTACTAACATTCAAGGACCCAAGATGAAATGGGTACCAAAAAGTCCTCCTAGTGTTTCAATTATGCAGAAAACTTCTCAAAAGGATGGACTAATTAGTCAAAGGAAAAATGAATCATCAAAGGGAATGCTTCTAAAGCCCATTGGTAGAAGTTTTGATTAAAGAAGGAAGATGACTTCAACCGAAGCTTCTCAAGTACAAAATGTGAAACTTTCAAAGTTCAAAACACCAAAAGAGAAGCAATGGGTAAGAAAAAGAGCTTCATTGATCATTAAGGCCAAGGTATCAAAAGTTTCTACCTCTTATGCACATTCACTTGTAAAGTCAATGAATTTGAGGTATGTTCCTTGTAGGCCTTAAGTGATTAATTGAATTATGCGTACTTGGTAAAATTTGAATATTATATATAGCACATGATTATATTATTGTTACACCCTTTACTCACTACCTTGCATATTTCTTGATAATAAGGTATTCTATGACTATGGATGCTTTCTATGCTTTAAATTGAATATCATGTGATATTTGGAGAAGTAGAGAGTTATTTTTACATGCTTTACATGATCATTGGTTGCCCCAAAACGCTTATATATATTTTGATGATGATCATGTCTTTCTTGACAAACTTGAATCTTGTTTTGAAAATGTTTAAACTATGCTTTTGGATTCAAGTGCATATATTCTTCCTTTATTCTTATAAGAGCTAACATTGCATGGTTGATAATGTGGTACATGTTTTATATTGTATATCAACCTAAATTATGCTTGTAAATAAGTTTAAATGATATTTGATGCTAACCCATGTTTTAGAGAACTTTTGAAATATAGTCATCAAATATTGAAATGTCAAGCATATGTGGATAAATGAGAAATGTTGAAGGAAGAGGAACATGAGGAGACTTTCTTCAAGATCAATGGAATGGAATACTCAATGGAAGAAAGCTCAAACTCAAAGATCCAATAAACGAAGAACATTCTAATGAAGCATCACTCTCTCAATAAGTATCTCTATCCCTAAGTTATTATGGTATGTGTTGTATGATATTTGTTGATAATTTGATCTTAAATTATTAGATGCTTTCCTTACATGAGTAGTATGCTTAGCATTAACAAAGTGCTTAATTGGATATTAACTTGCTATTTTTGTCATTGCATATAGGGTGAATGATATTAGTTCTATACATGTTTTGATCCCTATAGCATATTCCATCATGGTGAATGTTTGATATCTATGATTCTCTTGATTCATGGTTTCTTAGTGATATAACACCTATAAGAATCATATTCTTATTTTGAAAAGAATTTCTAGTTTGATTAAAAATATTTTTTAAAAGAAGTTTTTCAAGTTCCATATCCTTGAGAATCTTTTGAATTTGTCTTAAGATTTAAAGAGTATTATCATCTCCTAATTATCTTAAAATTTTTTGGAAATCATTCGATTTGTGCTATAAATGTAGTACTCTCTTCATTGCTTTGAAATGTTTATTAAATATTGAGAGAGTATTTCAGAAAGTTTCCAAATAAATCTTTTGAAATATTCTATGGAAATCAATCTTCATACTTCAAAAGATAAGTATTGTTCTTTAAAAGTGTTTTATCTTTTCAAGGCTCTTATTCAATGTGAAAAAGAGGAGATGTACTTTCAAATATTCTTTTAACTTGGATTTGATCACTCTCAAGGAATATGTGGTTTCAATAAAAAACTCTTTTACCCTTCTAAAATGCTTTTGGAAATGTAATGTATTATTATAAAATTCTTTTTAAAAGGGGAAGAAGTTTTAAAATGATTTTTTTTTATTGATGGATTAAGAATATATATATTTGCCTTGTTTTACTTTATGGTAATGTACTTACATGGTCTTGGCATGCATATTTCCTTTTATCTATCTTGTACTTCAATAAGGGAGAGCTTATCTTACATATCCTTGTTGACTAAGAACATATGCATAACTATGTTAAACTATTATGTTTGATATTTTAATAATATGCATATTTTGAGGGGAGCCTAGTTCTTAAATTGTTGTTTATATCTCTTGGCTTACATCCTTATTTAACATGAAATACTTTATTGTTAATACTATCAACATGTTAGCAAAAATTATCTCTTATTGTCTTTCCCTCTATCAATGAAAGAAAGTAAACTTTCTTAAACTTCATATCTTTTGATTCTTTCATTGAGAAGATCCGACCCTTCTTGACAACATGAGTTTTATCTATAGGGGAGAAAATATTATATTTCCTTCCTAAGCCTTTTTGTTGATGTCAAATAGGGGGAGTGAAAATTGGAAAGAAAAATATGTTCTTGTGCTTATTGCTTGATATGCTTACATGAATATCTATTCTTCTATATTGCTCAACATATTTTTCTTTAGTGACTTGTCATCATCAAAAAGGGGGAGATTGTGAAAATAGGTTTGCCCCAATGATTTAATATGTTAAGTTTTGATGATGACAAATACAAGATAAAAAGAATGATACTTATGCTTTATAGTTGTGCTTAATAAATGACAAATGCATCACAAAAGAATGTTGATCATGTTATCTAGATGTACTTAATGAGATATATGTAACATTCTTCATATAATATATCTAATAATGCTTTATATGAGTCTTAATGAATTAATATTGGATTTGATTCTATTTTGATAAAATGTGTAAAGTGTTCTTTGTTGCATCCTATATAGGCATATCTATTTGTAATTGATAAATATCTTATTTGAATGTGTCTATGAAAGTCTTATATGCATGTTAGACTAACTATAGTTATACATTTATGAATCATGCATATGAAGATAATGAGTTATGAATTTGGACTAACTATGTTTGTTTTAAGTGAGTAATACTTTGTAGGATAGTCCAAATACCAAAAGTGAGCATTGCAACAAGAATGCAAAAGATCACAACTATGCTCAACTCAAGAAGGATGAGAATGAATAGATGTTCCAAGCATTTGCAAGTTTTGAAGAGAAGATTTTCTTTGGAAGCTTGGATTACATCAAGAATTGTTGGTAGCAAAAGATCAAGTCCAACATATTCAAGAATAGCTTATAGGACTTAGATCTTGTGTAAAGGTAAATGAGAATCACACTAAGCTCAAATAAGTTTTAAATATCTTTACAAGTGTTTCTAAAATGCTTAAATGCCCAACAAAATGTTTTTGGAAAGCTAGCCTTGGTGGTATTTCAAATCTGTGAAAATTAGTCAAGTTTGTATTTTGTAAAACTGATATTTAGTTACTTTTTTTATCATAACTTTCAAATTACTTTGAGTTTTTTTTTGAAACTTATATTATTTGAAAATAGACTCAAATATCTTTCCAATGAGTGGTCATTTACTTTAAACGGATAGGAAACGAAAAAGTTATGACCAATCAAAGTTTGAGTTTTGAAAATCTGACCTTTTGTTACTATTTTGATCATATCTTTCAAAATACTTTGAGTTTTGTTCTAAAACTTCTTTCATATAAAAAGTAGACTCAAATATCTTTCCAATTAGTGATCATTCCCTTGAATCGGATAAGAAATGAAGAAGTTATGACCTTTTAAAGTCAGTTTTCAAAACCAGAAATGGTGTAATCGATTACACAAGTCATGTAATCGATTACAACGTTGACAGAAGCCGTGTAATCGATTATACAAAGTATGTAATCGATTACAAAGTGCCTAGAAAGCTTGTAATCGATTACATAAAGCTTGTAATCGATTACATAAAGCTTGTAATCGATTACCAAGTGCCCAGGAACATTTCTAACAGTTATAAACGGCTAATTTTCATAGAAAATCATTATTAAACACTACCAATGTAACACCCTGAATTTTTCGAACTTTAAGATAAATGACAATTGCGTCCCCAATATACTGTTTTGTAATTTCTATGAGTAGTAAACTGAATTTGACTGTTTCGTGAGTGTATTTGATTGTTGTATGTGATTTGCTCCGAGCCAAAAAAATAAAAATTTTCTGGCCGGAAAAATATTATTTTAATTAATTAGAGCTGGGGGATCTTACTAAACCCAGTTCTGATTGATATATATATTAGTTTCGTAATTTTTAGGATTTAACTGTGCAATAAAAAAAGTTTATATTATTATAATGTTATTTTATTTTACAATACCTACTGTCTCAAAAATAGTAGAAAACTGTTTAAAAATGATCACGGGTCTTTAAAAAGATTATGGGACCCACGTGTAGTAAAGCAGTCAATGATTTTGACCGTAGAAATTTCTAAGCTTAGATGAATGGTTAGGATTCAAGCTTGGTGAGCAAGCTTAGATGAATGGTTAGGATGTAAACTTGGTGAGCAAGTTTTGATCATGGCCATAGATCTAATCAATGGATAGAAATTAGAGATGAAATCAATGGTTAGGATTAAGTCAAAAGATGTAGGCTTGACTTTGGGTTAGTAGCTAATTAAGCTTAATTTGACAAGCTTAATTACCTAATTAGCAAACTAATTAAACAAGCTTAGTTAGTAAGTAATTATAATCTAACTAATAATTAGATGTGCTAATATTGTTTAAAAAATTATAAAACATGTAATTATATGTTCAATTAATTAGTTATATAATTAGATAATTAATTAAGATTAGTTAGGAAATTAAACCTAATTAATTAGCTACCTAATTAGCTACTAATTAACCTTGAATTAAAACAAAATGAAGCCACTAATTGGCCTTGGGCCACACGGTTTAGCAGAAATAGAGAATTTGGAGGCTTGGAGGACAAGTTTACAAGGCTTCTTGAGTACTCCAACAAGATCTCATCTTAGCCATTGAATGGATGGATGGCTAGGATGATTTCCATGCAAAATTCAATCATTTAGCCTCACTCAAAGTCCACTCACGGCGAAGAAAGACTTGGTTAGGCATTCTTCACTTTTATTTTCACCAATATTACGTAAAAGCCTTCCATTTTCTCTCCCAAAAATACCAAGACTCCATGTGCCTTTCTTCTTCCATTTTCTTCTCTCTATTCGGCCAAGCTCTTCAATATACCATCCACTCACTTAAAAATTTTCCTTCTTTGTTTTTCTAACTCTAAACATCTACCCAAACTCATCTCTAGTTGGAGGTTTTTGCAAATTCCATCATTTGCAAGCTTGAATGTTCATCTTGAAGTTTCTTCCTTAAAGGTATTTGAAGGAGCTAAAAACCGAAATTCCAAGGAAGGATAAAAGAAGAATTTTTTTCATTTTAAGGTAAGAGGAAGACTATAACCTAATTATTCTTGAGTGGTAGTAAGAAAATGGAATTTTGTGTGTTGTAGAATCCATAAGGATTCTTTTATATGTTGATTGTAATGATTTTTCATGCCTATTTGGTATTGTTAAGTTGACTTGCTAGTGTTTATAATGTTGTAAATATTAGTGTGATGCTAGAGATGCATGAATATTCCAAGGAATACAACACCCTAGGATTCGGTCATAACCCTGAAAAGTGGATTTTGAATGTTTTTAAATTAATTTCAAAGAGTGTTTAAGGGTATTTAATGGAATTTATAATGTTTAAATGTTGTTCGTATTTACATTAATGCAAAAATATTTTACTGATTACTTGAAAAATATTTTAAGCGCTTTTAAACTATTTAATAAATTTTTCTCATTAGAAAAATAAACTATTTATTTAAGGAAAATATCGATTTTAAAAACGCAATAAAAATTTTACACGATTGATGAGAACAAGAAATTTTACTTGTTGGGCCAAAATGGTGGACCCTGATATGTGGAAAATATATTGCGCCAAATGGGAGCGTACTCTTGTGTTTTGAGATTTGTGCCACCGAGGGCATTTACATAATTATTGTTGCCATTGAGGGCATTTTCATAAATAATGAGGGTTTGATGGCATTTTTGTAAATAATTGAGAATTGATGACATTTCGTAATTATTTGAGACTTGAGGATGTTTTGGTAATTATTATTTTGTTCATGCACTGAGTTGTGCCAATTTACTGAATTGGTGATTTGATTGACGAGATGAATAACATCGTGTTGTCGATGTGATGAGCGTAGTGGGTTCATTTCTGATATGGACTTGGAGGCATTGGTGTGCATTACTCCATATGTGGACAGGAGGTAGCTCCTTCTAGGCCGTGGTACGTGGTAACACACTAGTGTTCTCGACAAGCACTATACTTAATCAAGATTTGAGAGGACTATTTTAATCACTGTAGTTACACGATGTTTTGACTGTGGACTACGCCATGGTGTTTTAGTGGGCTATAGACACAAAGTGTTGACAAGTGCAATAGCAATCACAACGATCGCTTATAGACACAAAGTGCTTGTGTGCAATAGCTGGTCGGGGTAGCCAAGCTATAAACACAAAGTCTTGACAAGTGTAATAGTGGTCGGGGTAGTCAAGCTATAGACACAAAGGGTGGACAGTCCAATAGCCGACTGGGCAGTACTATTAGAACTTTCAAATCATTCTCTCTGATATCGTTGTGTGTGTTATAGCTCCATGGAGTAGGAATGAGTTATTTTATGGTTTTGGCATATTATCGTGTATCTATAATTTATTGTGATGGATTCTATTCTTTTCCATAATTAGTTATTGTTAATGTTTATTATCTGTGCTGATATTAATTGCTATTCTCGTTGCATTGTCGTTTTCTTATGCGCCACACTTGTGATATATTGGGTTGTCTTACCTCTTTGTTGTTGTATGTGTTGTTTGTATTATTGTGTTATATATATATATATAGACGAAAATGAAGAGATTGAAGAACAAGTATTAGGCAATGAATACCATATAGAGGAGGAGCCACAATCTACAGATTTCCAGTCTGAGTATTTGGAGCCTTCAGATCATCCGTACCGGTTGAATTGACTCAAAGAAGATGACTACGCCAGGATTCTTAGGTTTTGTAAGAATAGAGTTCCATAGAGGAATAGAAGGCTGGCGTACTCGTGAAGAAAGCAATGTTGTAGTGTATATGGGAATTATTACTTTATCTTTGCGTCCGGAATATGATGCTGATCCTGTAGTTACTTTTGACTTGTATGTACAGTTAGAGTTGCCTTTGGAGATCCGACGTCATTGGAATGGACTTTTCCATGTTCCTAATGAAAATAGTGTAGTGTCTACATCTCGGACTCCAGTTCGTAGAACAGCTCGCATCTCTGTTCATAGAACTGCTATGAGACATCTTGGTTATCTGTCACTTGAGGAGTTATCTAGGGATGATTTCCCAGTGAACTAGATATCCATGATGTGCACTTGGGCACTTTTTGCTTTTTGATGTCGTACTGTATATAAAACTTATGTTTTGTCTTTTGGCAGTAGTTGTAAATGTTTTGGTATGTATTTTTTTAGTTGTAAATTATTTGTAAATTATTTGCATAACTGATGACAACAAAACCATATGTAAATTATATGTTAGTTTTTTTTTTATATGTGTTTGTTGTATGTATGTAGATAATGCACAAATGAAATATACAAGTGAATTAATATGTACGTTAACGCTGTATAGGTGAGGTGATGTGGTGTAATTTATACGTTTTATAAACAAAATATACGTACTAATTATAATATTTATTTTATAACTTGAATAGTATTTATTATCTTTATTTTATTTTATTTTACCTTAAAATGTGACATCCCAAAGGGTGTTACATTAGTTGGTATCAGAGCCCAAGTTAGAGTCTTTAGGGGTTGTGGTTGGGTCTGTTTGTGCTTGTGTTGTGTGAATTCTCTGTGATTTATTTCCGAAAGGAAGAAAACTCTGGATTCTTGACTGCTGTTAAAGCTAAGACGTTGCTGAGAAATGGAGCGCAGGGATTTGTATTATTATCTTCTCTAAAAGTTGAAAATGAGAAAGATGTATATACTATTCCTGTTGTCAATGAATTTCCAGAAGTTTTTCCAGACGATGTACCTGGTTTGCCGCCAGAAAGGGAAATTGAATTTTCTATCGATTTGGTACCAGGAACAGGTCCTATTTCAATTGCACCGTATAGAATGCCACCAGCCGAGTTAATGGAGTTGAAAAAGCAATTAGAGGAATTATTGGAGAAGCAGTTTGTGCGACCGAGTGTATCACCATGGGGAGCACTAGTGCTTCTAGTCAAGAAGAAGGATGGAACTTCTCGACTCT
This sequence comes from Ormosia semicastrata, assembly GCA_029884595.1. Taxonomy (NCBI): domain Eukaryota; kingdom Viridiplantae; phylum Streptophyta; class Magnoliopsida; order Fabales; family Fabaceae; genus Ormosia; species Ormosia semicastrata. The sequence continues at coordinate 45,209,469 of JAQQTO010000048.1, read as the reverse complement.
GTGTGGACTATCGTCAGCTGAATAAGGTCACCATAAAGAATAAATATCCACTTCCACGGATTGATGATTTGATGGACCAGTTGAAGGGAGCAGAAGTATTTTCTAAAATAGATCTGAGATCAGGTTACCATCAAATCCGTGTTAAGACGGAGGATGTACCCAAAACAGCCTTTCGAACTCGTTATGGGCATTATGAATATCAAGTCATGCCTTTTGGAGTGACAAATGCTCCTGCTATATCCATGGATTATATGAATAGGATTTTTCGCCTGTACCTTGATAGATTTGTTGTTGTCTTTATAGATGACATTCTAATCTATTCTCGGTCTAAAGAAGAGCATGCCGAACATCTCGGTATAGTTCTTCAGGTTTTGAAGGACAAGCAGTTGTATGCAAAGTTGGCTAAATGTGAATTTTGGTTGGAAAAAGTGCAATTCCTAGGTCACGTAATTTCTAAAGAAGGTATTGTAGTGGATCCATCCAAGATAGAAACTATTTTGCAATGGGAAAACCTAAAACGAGAATCGAAGTCCGAAGTTTTGTTGGATTGGCTAGGATATTATCAAGATTCATAGAAGGTTTTTCTAAGATCGTCGGACCACTTACACAACTTACAAGGAAAAGTCAAGCTTTTGAATGGACGGATGAACGTGAAGCCGCTTTTCAAGAGTTGAAGAAAAAGCTAACAACCACACCAAGTGTTGATCTTACCGATCCTAACAGATCTTTTGATGTGTACTGTGATGCTTCGTATCAAGGATTGGGATGCGTGCTAATGCAAGACCAAAATGTGGTAGCCTATGCTTCGAGGCAATTGAAGGTTCATGAGAGGAATTACCCAACCCATGATTTGGAATTAGCAGCGGTGGTGTTTGCATTAAAGATATGGAGGCATTATCTGGTATGGAGCCTTTTTCATTGTCTTTAGTGATCATAAGAGTTTGAAATACTTGTTTGATAGAAAGAATTGAATATGAGACAAAGACGATGGCTTGAGTTTCTCAAAGATTATGATTTTCAACTCCAATATCATCCTGAAAAGCTAATGTGGTAGCGGATGCTCTAAGTAGAAAAGTACTTAGTGTTTCTACAATGATGATAAAGGAAGAGGAATTACTCAACGAGTTCGAGAAATTTAGAAGTATCGTGGAATTAGTGCCTGGAAGATTCGTTTAGGCAGAATGGTAATCTTAAATGACTTGCTTAATATAATTCGAGATAAACAGGAGGAAGATGCGTTTTTGCAAAATGAAAGAGAACTGTTAAAGCAAGGTCACAAGGCAACAGTGGAAGAGGGATCAGATGGAATTTTAAGATTTCAAGGGAGAGTTTGTATACCCGACGATGCTGAACTAAAGACGGCAATATTGGATGAAGCCCATACTAGTAATTTAAGTTTGCATCCAGGAATGACCAAGATGTATCAAGATTTAAAGAAATTGTTTTGGTGGCCAAGGATGAAAAGAGACGTAGCGGAACGTGTGGCGTCTTGTTTGGTTTGTCAAAAAGCGAAAGTGGAACATCAGAGGCCAGCTGGAATGTTACAACCGCTCTCATTCCAGAATGGAAGTGGGACAATATTTCTATGGATTTCATTCTTTGGATTGCCAAGAACGAGAAAAGGTCATGACTCAATATGGGTTATAGTTGATAGGCTTACAAAGTCAGTTCATTTCCTGCCCATTAATATTAAGTATTCATTGGAAATATTAGCCCAAATCTATATCAATGAGATTGTTAAATTACATGGAGTACCTATTTCCATAATTTCTGATAGGGATCCAAGGTTTACATCAAGGTTTTGGCCAAATCTACAAGAAGCGATGGGGACTAAGCTACATTTAAGCTCGCTTATCATCCATAGACTGATGGCCAAACTGAAAGAACTATACAATCTTTAGAAGACACATTTGCGTGCTTGTGTGCTGGAGCAACAAGGGAGTTGGGATGAATTTTTATCTTTGATAGAATTCACCTACAACAATAGTTTTTACGCAAGTATAGGGATAGCACCCTATGAAGCGTTGTATGGACGACGATGCCGAACACCTTTGTGTTGGTATCAAGACGGTGAAAGTATGACTATTGGACCAGAGTTAGTGCAACAGACTATAGAGAAGGTGAAGATGATCCAAGAAAAGATGAGGACTACTCAAAGCAGACAAAAAGAGCTATCTGACAAAAGAATGCGACCCTTGGAATTCGAAGAAGGCGAGCATGTATTTTTAAGGGTGACTCCTACGACTGGTATTGGAAGAGTTATCAAGTCTAAGAAGCTTACGCCTAAGTTTATAGGACCTTATCAGATTATACGTAGGATAGGTCCTGTAGCTTATCAAGTTGCCTTACCGCCATTTTTGTCTAATCTACATAATGTATTTCATGTGTCCCAATTAAAGGAGTATATTTCAGATCCGACACATGTGATACAACCTGATGAAGTACAGTTAAAGGAGAATCTGACGTACGAGACACTCCCTATAAGAATTGAAGACAGAAAAGTGAAGCAGCTTTGAGGAAAGATGATTGAGTTGGTCAAAGTTATATGGAACGATGTGATAGGAGATGCTACCTGGGAATTGGAGGATAAGATGAGGGAGCAATACCCTCAATTATTTTAAGGTACGACAAATTTCGAGGACGAAATTTTTGTTTGTTGGGAAGAGTTGTAACACCCTGAATTTTTTTAACTTTAAGATAAATGACAATTGCGTCCCCAATGCACTGTTTTGTAATTTCTATGAGTAGTAAACTGAATTTGACTGTTTCGTGAGTGTATTTGATTGTTGTATGTGATTTGCTCCGAGCCAGAAAAATAAAAATTTTCTCGGCGTAGAAAAAATATTATTTTAATTAATTAAAGTGGGGATCTTACTAAACTTAATTGATTGATATATATATTAGTTTCGTAATTTTTTAGGATTTAAGCGTGCAATAAAAAATTTTTATATTATTATAATGTTATTTTATTTTACAATACCCTCTTGTCTCAAAAACAAGAGTAAAAAACTGTTTAAAAATGATCACGGGTCTTTAAAAAGATTGTGGGACCCACGTGTAGTAAAGCGATCAATGATTTTGAGGCCGTAGAAATTTCTAAGCTTAGATGAATTTCTAATCTTAGATGAATGGTTAGGATTCAAGCTTGGTGAGCAAGCTTAGATGAATGGTTAGGATGTAAACTTGGTGAGCAAGTTTTGATCATGGCCATAGATCTAATCAATGGATAGAAATTAGAGATGAAATCAATGGTTAGGATTAAGTCAAAAGATGTAGGCTTGACTTTGGGTTAGTAGCTAATTAAGCTTAATTTGACAAGCTTAATTACCTAATTAGCAAACTAATTAAACAAGCTTAGTTAGTAAGTAATTATAATCTAACTAATAATTAGATGTGCTAATATTGTTTAAAAAATTATAAAACATGTAATTATATGTTCAATTAATTAGTTATATAATTAGATAATTAATTAAGATTAGTTAGGAAATTAAACCTAATTAATTAGCTACCTAATTAGCAACTAATTAACCTTGAATTAAAACAAAATGAAGCCACTAATTGGCCTTGGGCCACACGGTTTAATGACAAAGAGAATTTGGAGGCTTGGAGGACAAGTTTACAAGGCTTCTTGAGTACTCCAACAAGATCTCATCTTAGCCATTGAATGGATGGATGGCTAGGATGATTTCCATGCAAAATTCAATCATTTAGCCTCACTCAAAGTCCACTCACGGCAAAGAAAGACTTGGTTAGGCATTCTTCACTTTTATTTTCACCAATATTACGTAAAAGCCTTCCATTTTCTCTCCCAAAAATACCAAGACTCCATGTGCCTTTCTTCTTCCATTTTCTTCTCTCTATTCGGCCAAGCTCTTCAATATACCATCCACTCACTTAAAAATTTTCCTTCTTTATTTTTCTAACTCTAAACATCTACCCAAACTCATCTCTAGTTGGAGGATTTTGTAAATTCCATCATTTGCAAGCTTGAATGTTCATCTTGAAGTTTCTTCCTTAAAGGTATTTGAAGGACTAAAAACCGAAATTCCAAGGAAGGATAAAAGAAGAATTTTCTTCATTTTAAGGTAAGAGGAAGACTATAACCTAATTATTCTTGAGTGGTAGTAAGAAAATGGAATTTTGTGTGTTGTAGAATCCATAAGGATTCTTTTATATGTTGATTGTAATGATTTTTCATGCCTATTTGGTATTGTTAAGTTGACTTGCTAGTGTTTATAATGTTGTAAATATTAGTGTGATGCTAGAGATGCATGAGTATTCCAAGGAATACAACACCCTAGGATTCGGTCATAACCATGAAAAGTGGATTTTGGATGTTTTTAAATTAATTTCAAAGAGTGTTTAAGGGTATTTAATGGAATTTATAATGTTTAAATGTTGTTCGTATTTACATTAATGTAAAAATATTTTACAGTTACTTGAAAAATATTTTAAGCAGTTTTAAACTATTTAATAAATTTTTCTGTTAGAAAAATAAACTGTTTATTTAAGGAAAATATCAGGATTTTAAAAACGCAATAAAAATTTTACACGATTGATGAGAACAGTAAATTTTACTGTTGGGCCAAAATGGTGGACCCGGATATGTGGAAAATATATTGCGCCAAGTGGGAGCGTACTGTGTTTTGAGATTTGTGCCACTGAGGGCATTTACATAATTATTGTTGCCATTGAGGGCATTTTCATAAATAATGAGGGTTTGATGGCGTTTTTGTAAATAATTGAGAATTGATGACATTTCTGTAATTATTTGAGACTTGAGGACGTTTTGGTAATTATTGTTTTGTTCATGCACTGAGTTGTGCCAATTTACGAATTGGTGATTTGATTGACGAGATAAATAACATCGTGTTGTCGATGTGATGAGCGTAGTGGGTTCATTTCTGATATGGACTTGGAGGCATTAGTATGCATTACTCCATATGTGGACAGGAGGTAGCTCCTTCTGGGCCGTGGTACGTGGTAACACACTAGTGTTCTCGACAAGCACTATACTTAATCGAGATTTGAGAGGACTATTTTAATCACTTTTGTAGTTACACGATGTTTTGACTGTGTACTACGCCATGGTGTTTTAGTGGGCTATAGACACAAAGTGTTGACAGTGCAATAGCAATCACAATGATCAGTTATAGACATAAAGTCTTGACAGGGCAATAGGCTGGTCGGGGTAGCCAAGCTATAGACACAAAGTGTTGATAGTGCAATATAGTGGTCGGGGTAGTCAAGCTATAGACACAAAGGGTGGACAGTGCAATAGCTGACTGGGCAGTACTATTAGAACTTTCAAATCATTCTCTCTGATATCGTTGTGTGTGTTATAGCTCCATGGAGTAGGAATGAGTTATTTTATGGTTTTGGCATATTATCGTGTATCTATAATTTATTGTGATGGATTCTATTCTTTTCCATAATTAGTTATTGTTAATGTTTATTATCTGTGCTGATATTAATTGCTATTCTCGTTGCATTGTCGTTTTCTTATGCGCCACACTTGTGATATATTGGGTTGTTTTACCTCTTTGTTGTTGTATGTGTTGTTTGTATTATTGTGTTATATATATATATATAGACGAAAATGAAGAGATTGAAGAACAAGTATTAGGCAATGAATACCATATAGAGGAGGAGCCACAATCTCTGATTTCCGGTCTGAGTATTTAGAGCCTTCAGATCATCCGTCTTAGGTTGAATTGACTCAAAGAAGATGACTACGCCAGGATTCTTAGGTTTTGTAAGAATAGAGTTCCATAGAGGAATAGAAGGCTGGCGTACTCGTGAAGAAAGCAATGTTGTAGTGTATATGGGAATTATTACTTTATCTTTGCGTCCGGAATATGATGCTGATCCTGTAGTTACTTTTGACTTGTATGTACAGTTAGAGTTGCCTTTGGAGATCCGACGTCATTGGAATGGACTTTTCCATGTTCCTAATGAAAATAGTGTAGTGTCTACATCTCGGACTCCAGTTCGTAGAACAGCTCGTATCTCTGTTCGTAGAACTGCTGTGAGACATCCTGGTTATCTGTCACTTGAGGAGTTATCTAGGGATGATTTCCCAGTGAACTAGATATCCATGATGTGCACTTGGGCACTTTTTGCTTTTTGATGTCGTACTGTATATAAAACTTATGTTTTGTCTTTTGGCAGTAGTTGTAAATGTTTTGGTATGTATTTTTTTTAGTTGTAAATTATTTGTAAATTATTTGCATAACTGATGACAACAAAACCATATGTAAATTATATGTTAGTTTTTTTTTATATGTGTTTGTTGTATGTATGTAGATAATGCACAAATGAAATATACAAGTGAATTAATATGTACGTTAACGCTGTATAGGTGAGGTGATGTGGTGTAATTTATACGTTTTATAAACAAAATATACGTACTAATTATAATATTTATTTTATAACTTGAATAGTATTTATTATCTTTATTTTAATTTTTTTTACCTTAAAATGTGACATCCCAAAGGGTGTTACAACCAACAGCTATTTTATCATTTGGGCTCTCTATATAAGTGACATTTGAAGCATTTACACTTGAAAAAAACACAAGAACACTATACTTGATCCTTGAAACATCAAAATCACATTTTGAGCTTTAAAGTGTGAATCCTTTATACCCATAGTGTTTTAATTTGTATTATCCACTCTTGAGAGAGTTTCTATCATCCATACTTTGTCCTTCAATTTGTATTATCTACTCTTTGAGAGAGTTTCCATTCATCTATATCTAATCTCTATTTTGAGAGGGCGAGGTATCTCTCTAGAGTAAAGGATGAGGTATCCCTTAGAGAGTGAGGTATCTCTCAAAGATTGTAAAAGGTGAGGTATTCCTTGAGGGTGAGGCATCCCTCAAAAGTTGTAAAGGGTGAGGTATCCCTGTTTGAGGCTCAAGCATAAAGGTTGAGGCATCCCAAGGTGTGTTGAGTGCTCCACTTTGTAAAGGTTTTCAAGCACCCATTCAAGCTTGAAGGTTTAGTGGAAAAATCTCAGGTGGTTCACTTGAGGACTGGACATAGGCCACAAGTGGTTGGTGGCTGAACCAGGATAAATCATTGTGTTTGCTTTTCTCAACTCTATCTCTTTACATTTGCAACTTAATTATATATGCTTGAGTTGAACTTGATATTTAGCTTATTTGCTTGATTTATCATATATCTCAAGTTGTAGTTGAGTAATCTATAATAGTTGTACATTTGTTGTGCATATTCCGCTGTATTTATTAATTGAATGATTTAAAATGCATAATTTGTCAAGTTGCATTAAAACTAGTCATCACCCAATTCACCCCCTCTTGGGTAATGGTTGCCATAGCTAACACCTAGGACCCATGAACGATGAAGTTGATGATTGTATGTCTCGCCCAGAACTCACGACTCGATCCCATATATATAGACACCAATTCTAAGATATGGTGAAACAACATATGACGATGTTCGAAGAATAATACTACAAATTGGAGGATGGGTTGTGCATGAAGATCAGCCCAGAATATAGTGTCAAAATCGAAGGCAAAATATGAATAATAATTAGAGGGAACCACATGTTGACACTAATGTGTCCAATGTTGTCAATAACAACCTAAACCCCGATGTCCAAGAATAACCTATCTCTACTCAACTCTTGGAGTATCGAGTCCCAAGAAATTTCAAACTCTCAGCCAACGTGGAGCTCTATGACAGGACTACGGACCCTCAAGAAAATGTAGATGCTTCCATCCAATCTATGTGCTTCCACAGGGGGCCCACACAATTACTATGTTGTGCCTTTCCCCTTTCCCCGAAGAAGGGAGCCCTCAGATGGTTTGTTACCTTGCCACGAGGATCCATCATTGACTGGTTAGACCTTAGACAACGTTTCTTGTTCTAGTATACTACTAGCAAGGAATAACCTAGGTCTATTGAATCTTTATCTAAGATTCGCCAAGGGTGTGAAAACCCCTTCGCGAGTATGTTAAAAGGTTCAGCGTGACAAGTACTAACGTGGAGAACTTTGATGATAGAAATGCCCTCCATTATTCCAGAAGTGGTATCTGAGCCAGTTTCAAGTTCTTTGCATCTATGGCAAAGAAAAAGCCAGAGAACATGCAAGAATTTCAGCAACAATCCTAGAAATATATAAATCTTGAGGAGGCAATTGAGGACCATAAAAGATAGGAGAAAGGTGATTCCTCTCACCAAAAAGTCAACCACAACTCCTCACGGTCCTAGAATCTAAAGGATAGTCCACCTCGGGGCAAGTACCCCACTTACACTCTTCTAAACACCCCATGCGAGACAATATTGAATGAAGTGTTATAGATAGAGTTTCAGGACATCAAGTGGCCACCCCCTCTAAAGAAACACAAACAGAAAGATCGCTCTTAACACTGTACATGGCATAAAAGTCATGGCCATGAAACTAAGGTTTGCTATTAACTATGCAATTGAGTTCTTAATCAGGGCAAAACGACTGCAACAAAATGTCAGCTGAGTTCAAGATGATGAACATCGTGGAAGGCAAAGAAAAGGGAGACACAATCCTCGACGAAGCCCATCTCCACACCAAAAAAAAAAGAACATAGAGGCCCGAGAGAAGATCCTAGAGTCCACCTCATCGTGATACAAGTAACTAGCAAAATAGGAACAGGGATGCTCCATCTGATGATAACGAAAATCACCATGCCCAGCCCAATAGAACCATTAACATTATTATTGATGGATTTTTTGGTGGGGGTTTGTCTAATGGTGCTCGGAAGAAAGCCCTCAGGATGACGGTGTTGAGTGTCTCCCACTCCGAGTCTAAGTCATGGACCGAAGAGAGGAATACGCCCCCATCACTTTTTCAAATGATGACTATAGCGAAATTATCCTAGATCATGATGACCCACTAATTATATCGAGAATAATTTCCAATGCCGAAGTTTAGTGTATCTTTCTGGACTAAGGGATTTTGGCAAACATCATGTTCATGGACCACTACCAAAAGCTAGAACTTTCACGTACGCAACTAACTCCCTTTGATGGGGAGCTTATAGGGTTCACTGGTGAGAAGATCACCTGGAAGGATATTATAAGACCCACTTGTCTCATTGTGTCCCCTAAACTCTTCAAGACAATCAAGGTAAGTTTTCTGGTCATAGACTGCCCCTCGACTTACAAGATCATCTTAGGCCACCTGCCTTAAATGCACTTGGCACCGTGGTGTCCACTACCCACCTAGTCATGAAGTTTTCCAATAAGAATGATGAGGTTGTCATAATAAAAGCCGACCAAATTGTGGCTCGAAAATGTTATAATAAGAGCCTCAAATTTTGAAAGGCTCCTAAGAAAGTAAAAGTTAGTACATCTAGCTCGATCCTATATGAGGTCAACATCCTTATGAATGAGCTAGATGTTCGAGAAGAAATCTGGGGTACCAAACCCCAGTCAGAGGGTGAATTACAACCTATCCAAGTTGGTACTCAACCAAACTAAGTCACCAAGATTGGAGTAACCTTGGAAGAAGAAGAGAGATGCCAACTGATTGAGCTCTTGCATAAAAGTAAAGATCTCTTCACCTGGACGTCCTTCGACATGCCTAGGCTTGACCCCGCCTTCATCTATCATCATTTGTTTATTAGGGAGGATACAAGGCCAATCTCCCAGAATAAAAGAAAAGTTAGCTCAGAAAGTCAACAGATTATTGAAGAACAGGTGAAGGAGTTGCTTAGTGTCGGCTTCATCAGGGAAGTGTCATATACCACATGGCTATCCAATGTGGTCCTAGTGAAAAAGTCAAATGGGAAGTGGAGGATGTGCGTAGATTACACAAACTTAAACAAAGCCTGCCTTAAAGATTCGTACCCACTTCTCAATATGGATAAACTGGTGGACAGCTCCTCAGGCTTCCAATTGCTGTTATTCATGAATGCATACTCTGTATACAACCTGTAACACCCCAACTTTTAGGTTAATTATATTATAGTCCTGAAATGTACTGTTTTGTAATTTCTGTGAGTAGTAAATTGAATTTGACTGTTTCGTGAGTGTATTTGACTGTTGTATGTGATTTGCTCTAAGCCAGGGAAATAATAATTTTCTAGCCGAAAAAATCTTATTTTAATTAATTGGAGCTGGGGGATCTTACTAAACCCAATTCCGATTAATATATGTATATATATTAATTTTTTAATTTTTAGGATTTAACTGTGTAATAAAATAATTTTATAGTATTATAATATTATTTTATTTGACAGTACCTACTGTCTCAAAAATAGTAGAAATCTGCTTTAAAATGACCATGGACCAGAAAAAGTCTATGGGACCTATATTTAGAAAAACAGTCAACGATTCTGACTGGACCAAATTTTGAACTAATAGGAACAAGTCAACAAAAGTGGCTTGAATTTTCTAACCAATAAGAAGTAGTCAAACAAAGAGGCAAAGACTTCTTTGTGGACCGTTAGATATAAAAGCTTGTTTTAGAAGCTTTGATCATAACCGTTGATCAAATCAATGGTGTGAGAGCAATTCTAATTAAGTCACTAAGCAATATCCACCTTAGATCAAATCAAGGGCTAAGAATTAAAGCTAAATTCAATGGTTAAGATTAAGTCAAATATAGTGGCTTGACTTTACTTAGTAGCTAATTAAATCTAATTTGGTTAATCTAATTATCTAATTAACAAACTAAGTAAACTAGCTTAGTTATTAATTAGTTATAATCTAATTATTAATTAGATATCCTAATTTTATTTAGAAGTTATGATATATGCAATTATATATTAAACTAATTAGTTATGTAATTAGAATGTTAATTAAGTGTTGTTAGAAGACTTAACCTAATTAATTACCTATTTATTTAGCATACAATTAGACTTTAATCGGAAACAAATTAAGCCCCTAAATGCCATAGTACTCCACGGCCAAAGGAGGCCAATTCACCATGTTCTCCATTATTCTTGAACCATCCAAGTGACATAAGCCATGTGCCATGCAAGTGTGAACACAAATGGATATTTATTATCCAAGCTTATCACTCAATCTCTCCTACAAAGTCACTCACGGCAGCCCCCTCTCAATTCACACTCAATATTTACTTTTCTTCACTTATCTAAAGCTTAGCTTATTTTCTCTCCAAAATTCCCAAGAACACCAAGCATATTTTCTCTTCTATTTTCTCTCAAGTTTCGGCCTTCACCCTCAAACCCACCATCAATCTTCTATAAAGTTTCTTTCTTACTTTTCCTAAACCTAAACTATCTCCTAAACACTTTTCCTTTACAAGATTTTGTCAAAAACCAACTCCTTCTACTTCAAAATCCAAGCTTTTGTTTACTTTCCTAAAGGTAAACTTTGATTTTTATGGTTTAAAATTTAGTTTGTGATTTTCTAAACCATGTTTGTTCCATGGTTTTTCATTATAAAGCCTTGTATGTGATTTTGTTTATTGTTTAAAAATTTTAGGGATTTGTTTTGGAGTCTACACGAAAATCAAAGGAGAGGAGGAGACTAGGAGATCCTTGTCTTCAAGAGGTAAGAGGGAGATTTAATCTCATCAACCTTGTGTGGTGGTGAGAAAATGGATTGTATATGTGTGAAGAATCCATAAGGATTCATTTGTGTGGTTGTTTATTGTTTTTCCTATTTGTGGTTGATTTTGTTTGCAAGCATGTTTATAGTTTTTAAAATATATTGCATGTGTTTATAGTTTTTAAAATATATTGCATGTGTTTATAATTATATGATTATTAATGTAGGATGTGAATAACATGTAAGGAATTGTATGAGTGTTCCAAAGAGCACAAAGGAGCTCACGGCTTCTCCAAGAAAAAGAGAACCAAAATGTTCTCAACCATTTTCTAAAATAATGATTTAATGAATCTAGGCGACACAATGAATTTAAGAATAATTTAGAAGTTAGACAATGATTTAATAATTAGTGATGAAGGATAGGTTAATTATGGCCAACATGCCATTTAATATACAATTAAATTCTTAAGTTATTTTCTAAGGTAGGTTTAGTAACTAATCTACAAAAGAATTTGATTCCAATGAATCTTTGGGAAATAAAATGAATAAGTTTAGTTTTAGAAATTCTAAATTAGCAAAATTTATTATAAGTAAGAATTAAAGAGAACGCTTGAAAAATACTAACGTAGAGCTCACTCTCTGAGTTTTGAAGCACGTTAGCAAGTTTCAAGGTGTAACTATTGGGTAAAATTAAAATGAACATAATTTAGAGGAAAACGTCAAAAATGCCATATACTGATTTTCTAGGCAAAATGCTGTCGAAATTTACTAAAATCAAATAAATAAAATGAAAAGATTCCATAATATATTTATAATGTAAAGAAAATATTCTATGTAGTTTAAAAGTACTAAATAAAGCCTATGCATTGCTAAAATAAAGACTTTAAGCTATATGGTTAAGAAAATGATTTAAAAATCTTACGCGAATGAGAAAATGATTTAAAAATATTACGCGATGTTCAAAAATGTTAAAATATATTTATGCGATTTTAAAACATTTATAAAAGCGATGCGATTGTGAAAACGCGATAAAATTTTTACGTGATTAATTGGAACAGTGAGTTTTGCTGTTGGGCCAAAGTGGTGGACCCGGACATGTTGTGATATAGTACTGTCAAGTGGAGACATACTATATTTTGGTATACTGAGACTGAAGGTATTTTCGTAAATATGGTAATATACTGGAACTAAGGGTATTTTGGTAATTCTTGATTATGTGTTGAGAGTTATGTCAATTTGGTTGATAATTGGCGATTGATTGACGAGACGAATTACACCGTGTTGTGGGTGTGATAGGCGTAGTGTGGTTCATTATTTGAACTTGGAGGCGTTAGTGTGCGGAGAATCCTATATGTGGACAGTGGTAGCATCTCTGGGCCGTGGTAACGGGCAACACACTAATGATCTCGACAAACACTATTCTTAATCGAGATCTTGTGGAGACTATTTAGTACAATGCCTGTAGTGCACGATGTATTGGACTGTGTACTACTACACGATGTTTTGGACTGTGGACTATAGACACGACGTTGGACAGTGTAATAGTTTGGTTGGGCAACCTGAGGTACTATTAGTTCTTTTCGGATCATTCTCTCTGATATCTGTGTTTAGCTCCATGGAGTAGGAACGAGTCAGTGTGTGTATCATTCATTATCTGTATTTTTAATGTTTATTATAATCTGTGATAAAATGCATGATGTATTAATTTGTTATACTGTATATGATATAATGGTATGTGTTATTTTAATATTTGTTTGTGTGTCATTTTCTTTATTGCCATGCTGGTAATGATGTAGATTGTCTCATCTCTTTATTGTATTGTTCTATCTGTTTCTATTTTATGTTTATATCATCAAAGACTACAATGGTGGCAAGGAGAGGTCAATTAGGTTTCTTAAGACTACAGTTTCTCGAAGGCGCTGAGGCTTGGTATGTCCATTGGGATACAGGACACATAAAATATAGTGGTGACATTACTTTATCAGTAAGTAGGACTCGACATGGGATCGTTACTTCATTTTATATGGTTGCTTTCGTACAGGTTATTTTACTTATTAGGGAGTTGTCTAATGAATTTCACCATACTCCTAGAAAGAACTTCAATATATTTTTGGGTTGAATTTCTATCGGTCAAGACATTCCCAACTAGGGAATTTATCTTCTGACAAGGGCTCATGTCTTAGGTGTTATGTCTTAGTATTATACTGACTTTTTATTGCTTTATTAAATATTTGTAGTTGTAAATTAATTGTATACTTTAGACAAAATTATATGTATATTATGGTGTGATTATGTTTTGCTTTATTTTGTGTTCCATGTTATTTTATTTAATGTTATAAGTATAAAAAAAGAAAAATTTTACCACTAATATTATTTATGTACCAAATGTTTTATAACTTGGGTAAGAATTTTATTTGATTTTATTGCATCATAAATGTGACATCCCCACAAGGGTGTTACATAACCAGATCCTAATGTACCCCAGAGATGAAGACAAGACCGCCTTCATCACTTATAATGCGAGCTGCTGCTATAGGGCCATACCCTTCAGTTTGAAAAATGCAGGAGCCACTTACAAGAGAATGATAAACAAGGTCTTTGAAGACCAAGTGGGGAAGATGCTGGAGGTCGATGACATGATAGTAAAGATCCTACAAGGAGGATTACATACCACGGACGTCGAAGAAGTGTTTGCACAACTTTGGAAGTATAACATGAGACTTAACTTTGAAAAGTGCGCCTTCGGAGTCCAAGTATGCAAGTTCTTAGGTTTCATGCTGACTCACCGTGGAATTGAGGCTAATCCAAATAAGTGTCAAGTAGTGCTCAACATGTGGACCCCTTAAAATATCAAAGACATGCAGCAGCTAACTGGTCGGATTATGGCCCTCACATGATTCCTCGCTAAAGTAGCTCACAAATCCCTCCCCTTATTCAAACTCCTCAAGAAAAGGAATGATTTTGAGTGGACTCAAGAGTGTGAGGATGCCTTCTCCTCTTTGAAAAATCTTCTATCCTCTCCCCCCATACTGATAAGACCAGAACCCGATGAGACACTATACTTGTACCTTTCAGTTCACGAAGAGGTTATAAGCTCAGTTCTAATCTAGGAGACGAAGGAGGGACAGAAGCCGGTTTATTTTGTAAGCAAAGTTCTGCAAGGCCCAAAGCTCCGCTACTAGAAAATTGAAAAGGTTGCCTTCACACTTGTCACTATGGCTAGGAGACTCAGGGAATACTTTCAGTGCCACCCTGTGGTGGTGAGAATGAACTAACCTATCCGCCAGGTGCTGCACAAGCCAGACTTAGCAGGAAGAATGATCACTTAGTCCATCGAGCTTTTTGAGTTCGGAATTGCATATGAGCCATGGCATGCAATAAAGGCTCAGGCGCTCTTCGACTTCCTGGCAGAACTCATATCGGACTCCAGTGACCCCATAGGTATTTTGATTCGAGTGCCGAGCTCAACCAAATAAGAAAATTCCTGTTCTACTGATAACTTGTAGCAAGAGGCAGCGAACTAAGTCATCTCTTGAGGATCTAAGTACCAATCAAACCAAATCAAGGTTAAACAAAGGGGAATTGTGTATGAATAATGTAAATGTAATAATTAAATGCAAGAAAAATCAAATTACAAAGCAACAAATCCAAGAAATCGTCAGAAACCTAGTTGGCTTGTCTTCGATCACTAAACATGCATCTGGATTAAATTAATTGGTTAATCTATGATTGACCAAAATCTTCGCATTAAATGTAACACCCCAAAAAATATTTATTTTATCATAAATAATCATTTTTTAATATTTATGATTTTTCAGAATTTTATGGGAATTTTCTGAAAATGTCAAATATTTTAATATATTTTTTGTTTTATGTGCGCATTGAGCGGAGCTGGGAAAACGGAATATTTTCCATCAGGCTGGTAAACTTTGAACTATGAAAACGTCGACGGGGGATCTTACAAACCCGAGGCCAAGCACAGTTTACGAGGTTTACGTTTTTTGAGATTATACCTGATAAATGAAATTACAGAATAATTAATTATCTGAGAAACAATTAAAATATTAATTATGCTAACTGTAAATTTTGTTCACTGAGAAATAATTCTAATAGATTACTTCTATCTAATTACTATTATGATATCATTTAAGTGACCACACACTTCACTTTATCGAGAAGCGCGCGAAGCTTCTCAAGGAAGCTTCAAGGGAAACTTCTAGGAAGCTTCCTCCCCAACCACTTTCCTCTCTCCTCCCTTTTTGGTGCTGCATAGTTGGGAAGGGGAAAAACAAAAAGGCTATTTCACATTCTATTCTCTCATTTCTCCTCCTCCTTCACACAGCTCACTCTCTCTTTCTCTCCTCTCCCACACTCACACACTCCATTGTTAAGCTTTCAAGCTTTCCTTGCTCCAGCTAACTCAAGCCATTGCCTTCCCTCACCATCTTCAAGCTTTCTACTTGGTGGAGCTCTTTTTGGCTCTCCCATTTTTGTGGTTGGCAGCCCAACTCCAAAGCTTCAAGCTTTAAGGTAAAGTCCTCAACTTTCTTCTCCTTTTCTCCCCATTTTCGTGGTCCATGGTCACACTGGTGACTATAGATACCATTTCTACTCTTTGATCTTGATTTGTTGGATTTGAACACCCAAGGATCTTACGGTGGCGAAGCATGAAATTTCCAAGGACAAAAGGAGCTTGCTTTCCTTGTTCTTCACTAAGGTAAGAGGAAGTTCCATTCTCTTCAATCCATTTTGGTAATTAAGAACTTGTTGTTGTGATTGGTGGGGTGGAACCCATTTTGGGAAACTCCTTTGTTTGATTGTTTTTGGTTGAATTTCAAGTGTTTGAATAGTATGTTTTTTATGTGCATTGATGGATTTTGGGATGTTTGAAGATTGGAATGGTTTCCTGGTGATTTACTGCGTCCACAGAGGGATACACGGCCGTGTATCTCCCTGTGTGACAGAGGTCTCAAACGTGTTTTCTGGTGCACTCCAGAGGAGTACATGGCCTAGGCCGTGTACGACCACACGGCCGTGTACTCGGGGCCATATAATTTTTACCAAGCCGTGAAACATGTTCAACAATGGATTTGAGGCTTTTCTAGCTCCATAGAGGTTCAAGGTCCCCTTGGGCACTTGACACAAGGCTTTTGGACTAATGTAAGTGTAATAATCTTAATAATTGGATGACTAGAAACTAATTTGGGATTCATAAAGCGGAAAAACAAAGAACAAGAGCAAGCCTTATAACATGTAAGAAATTTGAATAAAGATAGAACATGAGTGTGATTGAGGTTGTGAGCGACATAATGAAATTAAGAATTGACTTACTTGATGACTTTGAATAAGGTGTGAATGCCTAGAAACTTATTATTGACTTAATATGGACCCTTGAACAGGAGCGAATATTGATGATAAATGACATAACATGTGATCTTAGACCTGAAATGCTATGACTATGAATTTTTAAATGTACATATGAGTGTACATTGAATCTATGTGCATTGAGCATGATTGAGTCATTCATTGAAAAAGTCCGTTGGATAATTTGTTATGGCCAAGTTGCCTAGGAGTTGAATCATACCATTGTGCGGGTGTGAATAGACAAGTGTAGGTCATTTGTTGACCTTGGGGGCATTGGGGTGCCGGTATCTCGCAATGGACAGTTGGTAGCTCTTCTGTCCGTAGGGCAGACGGATGCAAACGCACCGATGATTCGGACTAAGACACTGTCCTATATCAAGATCTGTGTAGAATGTCTTATACAATGCCATATGCGCATTTTGATAAATTAAAAATTTTAGCAGTTCAAGGCCTTGGCAGCCGCGATACAGACATATCTCCTGATCATTATCTCTGACTGTTTTGTGTCTAGCTCCATGGAGTAGGTTCCTGGTATTATGTGCATGTGCATAATGAGTCGTCATACTATTTGATAGTTACTTGTTCGTATGGAAATTTAATACGTTGTTTCATTACTGCTACAGCTGTCTATATATGCTAAATTGCTTATTATCTATTTTAATGCTATTTATCATTTCTGAAATATTATGTGGTCGTCATGCGCCATTTGTTCTTTACTGCCTTAATTGGTAATGAATGTTGAATGTCTTATCTCTTTTCCTATGTTTCTACTATTTCTGTATATCTATATATGTGATTCTCTGAAGATGGGGGTGAAGAAAAGGAAGAACCCGATTTTCCCGGCTTCTGGCCTAACCTTGACTAGCATCCTTCTGATTATGACGGCCCGACCTCGTAGATTTTTGGGAAACGTGCATCTGACATTCCTTGGGGTTCCAGATTGTTGGCATTTGAACTTTAGCTCTGATCGTTGTGTCTACTTAGGAGACGTGTCGTTGTCGTTGGCTTGGGGGCATCATGAACCGCTAATCTTTACCTACTGCATCAGCTTGCGCTTGGAGTTTTATCTACCCATCAGGGAGATATGGGGTGCCTGCTATTACACCCCACAGGAGGATTCTTTTGATTCCACTACTCGGGCTTTAACCCGTAGCTCAGTGGCTCCTATGGAGGTTTCCTCAGATGAGGAAGACCCCGAGGAGGATCTCGAGGAAGATATCGCGGAGGATCCTGAAAAGGAGCCTGACACGGTTCCTCCTCACCTCAGGGATTGATACGGTTGGTAGCTACTGATGGCTACCCGTGTTTTATTTTGGGGGCCTGATGTTTTATTATTTTGGTGGGCTATATATGCATGATCCTTTGGGCAGGTATAGTTTTGCTTTCTTGTATGTCAGGCTTTGTAATTAAATAAATTTGATATAAATATACATATGAATATCATATTTTAGGGGCTGTTAAAGCTTAGGCTTCTTTTTGATGAGCCTTGATGTAATTATTGACTCACAGTCTGTATCTAAATAGTATATATATATATATATATATATATGTATTTTTATATAAAATGCATGGATGTATGGACTAGTCTTTATGTTTTCCGTTAAAGTTTATGTTTTTCGCTATAATTAGACAAAAATACATGCACATACTTGCGAATCTTTTATAAGTGTTAGCACCTTTGAATACTTGAATTGATGAGCGAGGTTATTGAGTGCAAATATATATATATATATATATATATATATATATATATATATATATATATATATATGTTGTAAGAAAAAGAAAAAAAATTTATATATATTCACTATTTTATTTATACAACTAAAATCAAATAAGTTTAATGATGAAATGAATCGGGTCTTACTTTATTACATTTTTATTTTCTGCACTGAAAATGACAAAGTGACGTTCCCTCCTAGAAAGGGGCATTATATTAAGTTGGTATCAGAGCCCCGATTTATGTTTCTTTGGGTCTTATGGTTGAGTCTGTCTTGTTTGTGCTGTGTGTTCTCTGAAAATCAAGCACAGAGATGTATTGTTTGGTATTCCTAGTGGATACGACTGACTTTTCTTGTGTTTTCAGTTAATCCGATCTAAGAAGTAAGATGGCACGAAGAGAAGACATGGCAGCTGCTATAGCGGTGATGCAGAGGATGGCTGAGGCCATCGCACAACAAACTGAGCAAGCTATTTAACAACAAGAGAGAGTTGCTCAACAACAAGAAAGGGCTGCTCAACAGCTCAAAGCTACAGCAGATGCTCAGAACTTGGTGGAGTTTCGTCACCACAATCCTCCCCAATTCAAAGGAGAGTTCGATCCGAACAAAGCTAGTCTGTGGATCAAGGAGTAGAGAAAGTCTTTCGAGGCATGAACTGCGGTGAGAACAAGAAGGTGACCTATGCAACCTTTATGTTGTGGGCAATGCTGAAAACTGGTAGAATGGAATGCAGAGAATGTTGGAAGCTACAAACTGCGAGATCACTTGGGATTTATTCAAGGACAAATTCTTGGATAAGTATTTTCCTGCAAGCACAAGGCACACGAAGGAGTCAGATTTTCTCAACTTACGGCAAGGGAATATGACCGTTAGTGAGTATGCAGAAAGATTTGAAAACTTGTCACAGTTTTCAACGTACTTTCAGCACCAACCGAATGAAGCTTGGAAGTGTTAGAGATTTACAGAAGGACTGAGATATGAGGTGAAGAAGGCTGTTATCACCCTGAAGATTAATGAGTTCTTAGAGCTACTATACACGTGTTGTGAAGTAGAAGCTCTAGAGCAATCTAGAGATACGAGGAATAGGAACTTTGGGCCTACAAGGTTCCAAAGAGGAGGCGGCAACAGTTCTAACTGCTTCCAAAAGAAGCCTATTCCTGACCAACAGGAAATCAGCAACAAACCACGGGTGGAAGCTCTAGTGAAGGTTCTGGTGGGATCCAAACCGGACCGAATGTGGCATCTTTGCCAAGGTGTATAAAGTGTGGGAAAGATCACCTAACAAGGGACTGTTCTATCAAGGAAATTATCTGCTATAGATATGGCAAGCCTAGCCACGTGTCCCAAGACTATAACTAAGCGAAGGCTGAGTCTTTAGTCAATGCTACTCGAGCTGCAAGGCCACAAGCAAGAGGCAGAGTCTACACCATGAGTGGAGATGAAGCCTCCGAGTCAGAGGACTTAATTCAAGGAGAAGGCACCATAGAAGGTAACCTTTTAACTGTACTATATGACTCTGGGGCAACCCATTCTTTCATATCATATGACTATGTGCAAAGACTTGGTCTACCTGTGTCGTCCTTACCTTTTGACTTAACTATTTCTACCTCCACTAATAAACTGGTAGTTACTGCTAAAGTTTGTTTAAATTGTCCATTAATTGTTGAAGGTCAAATTTTTCTGTCGATTTGATCTGTTTACCCCTATCCCAACTAGATATAATTTTAGGGATGGACTGGTTGTCTTCCAACCATGTTCTATTAGATTGTTCAAGAAAGACCATAGTTTTCCCTATAGATGAGGATTCTAGATTTTTTACGGCTAACCGAGTTCAAGCTCTCTTGAAAGAAGGAGCTCACGGATACATGCTACTGTCTTCTTTGAAAGTCGAGAGCGAGGTTGATGTGAACACAATTCCAGTGATGAATAAGTTTCCCGAAGTCTTTCCTGAGGATGTACCTGGTTTACCACTGGCACGAGAAATAGAATTCACCATTGACCTTGTATCAGGAACCGGTCTCGTGTCTATAGTACCTTATAAGATGGCACCAACAGAATTAGCTAAGCTTAAGAAGCAGCTAAAGGAGCTTTTGGAAAAGTAATTCGTAAGACCAAGAGTGTCACCGTGCGGAGCACCAGTGCTATTAGTTCGCAAGAAGGATGGTTCACCAAGGTTGTGCGTGGACTACAGACAGCTGAACAAAGTGACAATCAAGAATAAATACCCACTTCCAAGAATTGATGACTTAATGGACCAACTGAAGGGAGCAGCGGTATTTTCAAAAATTGATTTACGATCTAGGTATCATCAGATACGAGTAAAGACGGGGGATATACCCAAGACTACTTTTCGTACCTGATACGGCCATTATGAATACCTCGTGATGCCGTTTGGCGTGACGAATGCACTAGTTATCTTTATGAACTACATGAACTGAATCTTTCGTCCTTACTTGGACAGATTCATTGTGGTCTTCATTGATGACATTCTGGTATACTCTCAAAATCAGGAGGACTATCTTTGAACACCTCGATAGTTCTTCGGTCAAGGAGAAGGAACTGTATGCCAAACTGTCAAAATGTGAATTTTGGCTGGAAGAAGTTAAATTTTTGGGTCATGTAATCTTGAAGGATGGGATTGCGGTGGATCCATCAAAAGTGGAGGCAGTGCTACAATGGGAAAGGCCAAAGTCAGTGACGGAGATTCGTAGCTTCATGGGATTGGCAGGATATTACCAGAGGTTTATTGAGGGATTCTCCAAGATTACAAGACCTCTCACCTAACTCACAAGAAAAAACCAAGCTTTTGAATGGACTGACAGTTGTGAACAGAGTTTTCAAAAGTTGAAGAATCAGCTGACTACCTAGCCAGTGTTAGTGCTACCCGATCCGAATAAACAGTTTGAAGTGTATTGTGACGCTTCATACCAAGGACTAGGATTTATGCTTATGCAACATGGAAGAGTGGTGGCTTACACTTCAAGGCAATTGCGAGTACATGAGAAGAATTACCCGATGCACGACTTGGAGTTAGCGGCTATGGTTTTTGCTCTGAAGATATGGAGCCATTTTCTCTATGGAGCAATGTTCAACATCTTTGGTGATCATAAGAATCTTAAGTATATGTATGATTAGAAGGAGTTGAACATGAGGCAACAGAGATAGCTGGAGTTCCTGAAAGACTATGATTTCCAACTTCTGTACCACCCCAGCAAGGCAAATGTCTTGGCGGATGCCCTGAGCAGGAAGATGATTAGCGTCTCTGCCCTAATGATGAAGGAAAAGGATCTAATAGAGCAGTTTAGAGATGCATGGTCTTTTGTGGAATTAGAACCAGGAAAGATCTGCATGAACATGGTCACCATCTCAACTGAGCTAATAGGGGACATACAGGAAAAACAGAAGGTCGACAAGTTCTTGCAAGAAGTAAAAGAACTAATGGAACAAGGCAACGAGACAGCATTTGCGGAAGGAACAGGCGAAATTCTAAGATTCCAAGGTAGGGTCTGTATTCCCCGTGACCAAGAGCTTAAAGAGTATATTATCAATCATGCTCACACAAGTCAACTGAATATGCGTCCGGGCATAACAAAAATGTATCAAGACTTGAAGAAGTTGTTTTGGTGGCATGGAATGAAGAGTGACGTCACTAGACGTGTATTGACTTGTCTGGTTTGTCAGAAAGCTAAAGTGGAACATCAAAGATCGGCAGGATTACTGCAACCATTGTCTATTCCTGAATGGAAGTGGGACAGCATTGCAATGGACTTTGTAGTGGGT
This sequence comes from Ormosia semicastrata, assembly GCA_029884595.1. NCBI lineage: Eukaryota > Viridiplantae > Streptophyta > Magnoliopsida > Fabales > Fabaceae > Ormosia > Ormosia semicastrata. The sequence continues at coordinate 45,187,085 of JAQQTO010000048.1, read as the reverse complement.
TTGCCAAGGACAAGAAAAGGTCATGACTCAATTTGGGTAATTATAGACCGACTCACGAAATCAACACATTTTCTCCCAATCAACATAAGGTACAAACTAGAGAAACTGACCCAGCTGTACATAGGAGAAATTGTTAGACTGCATGGTGTGCCTATAAGTTTTGTGTCGGATAGGGATCCGAGATTTCCTTCAAAGTTCTGGCAGAGTCTGTAAGAAGCATTAGGGACAAAGCTACGTCTAAGTTCTACTTATCACCCACAGACCGATGGCCAATCAGAAAGAACGATCCAATCATTGGAAGATTTGCTTAGAGCTTGCACCATAGAACAGACTGGAAGTTGGGATGACGTTCTGCCATTGATAGAATTCACCTACAACAAAAACTATCATTCGAGCATAGGGATGGCACCCTATGAGGCGCTGTATGGATGGCGGTGTCGAATGCCTTTATGTTAGTACCAAGATGGCGAGCGCCTCACTATTGGACCAGATGTTATACAGCAAACAACTGAGAAGGTTAAGATGATTCAGGAGAAGATGAGGATGACTCAGAGTCGACAAAAGAGTTTTGCAAACCAAAGGAGAAAATCTCTTGAGTTTGAGGAAGGCGAGCATGTATTTCTAAAAGTCACACCTACGACTGGGGTAGGCCGTGCCTTGAAATCTAGAAAACTCACTCCCAAATTCCTTGGACCTTATCAAATTCTTCACCGGATAGGTCCAGTAGCCTATTAAATAGCCTTACCCCATTTCCTCTCAAATATTCACAATGTCTTCCATGTGTCGTAACTGCGAAAATACATTCCTGACCCAAGTCATGTCATAGCACCAGATACAGTACAATTAAAAGAGAACTTAACCTATGAGGCACCTTCTGTAAGAATTGAGGATAGAATGATAAAGCAATTAAGAGGAAAGGAGATCTCATTAGTAAAGGTGATCTGGAACGAAACGACTGGAGATGCAACATAGGAGCTGGAAGACAAGATGAAGGAGCAACACCCACGTCAATTTTAAGGTATGAAAATTTCGAGGATGAAATTTCTTTTTAGAAGGGGAGAGTTGTAATATCTTGAAAATTATTTATTTTATCATAAATAATTATTTTTCAATATTTGTGATTTTTGAGAATTTTATGAGATTTTTCTGAAAATATTGAATATTTTAATGTATTCATCATTTTACGTGCGCATTGAGCGGAGCCAGAAAAACAGAATATTTTCTCTGAGGCTGGTAAACTTTAAACTGTGGAAACGTCGACGGGGGATCTTACTAAAGCTGAGACCGAGTACAGTTTATGAGGTTTACATTTTTTGATATTATACCTTATAAATGAAATTACAGAATAATTAATTATCTGAGAAACAATTAAAATATTAATTATGCTGACTGTAAATTTTGTTCACTGAGAAATAGTTCTAATAGATTACTTCTATCTAATTACTGTTATGATATCATTTAAGTGACCACACACTTCACTTTATCGAGAAGCGCACGAAGCTTCTCAAGGAAGCTTCAAGGGAAACTTCTAGGAAGCTTCCTCTCCAACCATTTTCCTCTCTCCTCCCTTTTTGGTGCTGCACGGTTGGGAAGGGGAAAAACAAAAGGGCTATTTCACATTCTATTCTCTCATTTCTCCTCCTCCTTTATGCAGCTCACTCTCTCTTTCTCTCCTCTCCCACACTCCCACACTCCATTGTTAAGCTTTCAAACTTTCCTTGCTCCAGCTAACCCAAGCCATTGCCTTCCCTCACCATCTTCAAGCTTTCTTCTTGGTGGAGCTCTTCTTGGCTCTCCCATTTTCGTGGTTGCCAGCCCAACTCCAAAGCTTCAAGCTTTAAAGTAAAGCTCTCAACTTTCTTCTCCTTTTCTCCCCATTTTCGTGGTCCATGGTCACATTGGTGACTATGGATACCATTTCCACTCTTTGATCTTGATTTGTTGGATTTGAACACCCAAGGATCTTGTGGTGGAGAAGCACAAAATTTCCAAGGACAAAAGAAGCTTGCTTTCCTTATTCTTCACTAAGGTAAGAGGAAGATTCATTCTCTTCAACCCATTTTAGTAGTTAAGAACTTGTTGTTGTGATTGGTGGGGTGGAACCCATTTTAGGAAACCCCTTTGTTTGATTATTTTTAGTTGAATTTTAAGTGTTTGAATTGTATGTTTTTTATGTGCATTGATGGATTTTGGGATGTTTGAAGATTGGAATGGTTTCCCTAGGCCATGTATGAATACACGATCGTGTATCTCCCTGTGTGACAGAGGGCTCAAACGTGTTTTCTAGTGCACTCTAGAGGAGTACATGGCCTAGGCCGTGTACAACCACACGGCCGTGTACTCGGGGCCGTGTAATTTTTACCAGGTCGTGTAACATGTTCAACAATGGATTTGAGGCTTTTCTAGCCCCTTGGAGGTTCAAGGTCCCCTTGGGCACTTGACTCAAGGCTTTTGGACTAATGTAAGTGTAATAATCTTGAATAATTGGATGACTAGAAACTAATTAGGGATTCATAAAGTGAAAAAACCAAGAACAAGAGCATGCCTTATAACTTGTAAGAAATTTGAATAAAGATAGAACATTAGTGTGATTGAGGTTGCGAGCGACATAATGAAATTAAGAATTGACTTACTTGATGACTTTGAATAGGGTGTGAATGCCTAGAAACTTATTATTGACCTAGTATGGACCCTTGAATGGGATCGAATATTGATGATAAATCATATAACATGTGATCTTAGACCTGAAATGCTATGACTGTAAATTTTTAAAGGTACATATGAGTATGCATTGAATCTATGTGCATTGAGCATGATTGAGTCTTGCATTGAAAAAGTCCGTTGGACAATTTTTTAAGGCCAAGTTGCCTAGGAGTTGAATCACACCTTTGTGCGGGTGCGAATAGACAAGTGTAGGTCATTTGTTGACCTTGGGGGCGTCGAGATGCGGGTACCTCGCAATGGACAGTTAGTAGCTCTTCTATCCATGGGGTAAACCGATGCAAACACACCGACGATCCAGACCGAGACACTATCCTATATCGAGATCTGTGTAGAATGTCTTGTACAATGCCATGATGTACATTTTATAAATTGAAAATTTTAGCACTTGAAGGCCTCGGCAGCCGCGATACAGACATATCTCTTGATCATTCTTTCCGACTGTTTTGTGTCTAGCTCCATGGAGTATGTATCTGGTGTCATGTGCATGTGCATAATGAGTCACCATACCATTTGATAGTTACTTGTTCATATGGAAATTTAATACGTTGTTTCATTACTGCTACAGCTGTCTATATATGCTAAATTGCTTATTATCTATTTTAATGCTATTTATCATTTCTGAAATATTATGTGGGCATCAGGGGCCGTTTGTTCTTTACTGCCTCAATTGGTAATGAATGTTGAATGTCTTACCTCTTTTCCTATGTTTCTACTATTTCTGTATATCTATATATGTGATTCTCTGAAGACGGGGGTGAAGAAAAGGAAGAACCCAATTTCCCCGGCTTCTGGCCCAACCTTGACTAGCATCCTTCTGATCAAGACAATCCGATCTCATAGATTTTTGGGAAACGTGTATATGACATTCCTTGGGAGTCCAGACTATTGGCATGTGAACTTCAGCTCTGATCGTTGTGTCTACTTGGGAGATGTGTCATTATCGCTGGCTTGGGAGCGTCATGAATCACTGATCTTTACCTACTGCATCAGCTTGCGCTTGGAGTTTTATCTTCCCATTAGGGAGATGTGGGGTGCCCGCTATTACACCGCATAGGAGGATTCTTTTGATTCCACTACTCGGGCTCGGGCCCGTAGCTCGGTGGCTCCTATGGAGGTTTCCTCGGATGAGGAAGACCCTGAGGAGGATCCTGAGGAAGATCTCGTGGAGGATCCTGACACGGTTCCTCCTCACCTCAGGGATTAATACGATTGGTAGCAACTGATGGCCACCCATGTTTTATTTTGGGGGCCTGATGTTTTATTATTTTGGTGGGCTGTATATGCATGATCCTTTGGGCAGGTATAGTTTTGCTTTTTGGTTTGTCGGGCTTTTAATTAAACATATTTGATATAAATATAAATATGAATATCATATTTTGGGGGCTGTTAAAGCTTAGGCTTCTTTTTGATGAGCCTTGATGTAATTATTGACTCACAGTCTGTATCTAAATGGTATTTATTTATATATATATGATGTATTTTTTGCATGGATGTATGGACTGGTCTTTATGTTTTCCGTTAAAGTTTATGTTTTCGGCTTATAATTAGACAAAAATACATACACATACTTGCGAATCTTTTATAAGTGTTAGCACCTTTGAATACTGAATTGATGAGCAGGTTATTGAGTACAAATATATATATATATGTTGTAAGAAAAAGAAAAAAAATTTATATATATTCACTATTTTATTTATACAACTAAAATCAAATAAGTTTAATGATGAAATGAATCGGGTCTTACTTTATTACATTTTTATTTTCCGCACTGAAAATGAAAAAGTGACGTTCCCTCCCAGAAAGGGGCGTTACATTAAATGCATAGAATTCAACACTAGATAATCACCTAGAATTTAACTAACAAATGATTCATAAACTGTGATCGCTAGATTCATGCAACTATGCTAGTTTTAACAATCAGAATTCAATTAACCTAGATTAAAAAATCTGCCAACCTAGCCGTCTTCAATTCATGTGACTAAATCACAATAAAATCGATCATAATTTAATCACAAATCTCAATTAGGATTAAGGATCCATTCGAATCACATCACATAATAGAAATCTCTAATCATGCAATTCGAAATCCAAATCAAGAGTAGAAGAAGATAATTAATTCAATTCAAAATCGAAATTAGAAATAGAATCTCAAAGCCAAAACTAGAATTTCATCAAGATCCTTAGATTGATCTCAAATGTTTAGCTCTCCATGGCTGTCACACATAGTTTGCAAAAGAAAGGAGAAAATCTTGGTTAGAAGAATCAAGTAATACGACTTATCGCTACTATCTATATCAAGTTCCCTAATTATAAAATAACTAACCTAAAAATTAAGAATCCTACTTTTCTCCTAGGTTAAAGTTAATCCTCTGCCTTTTAGCTTTTCTTGGCCACTGAAGTCACTTGAATTGGGCTTAAGATAAGAGTGTTATACCCAAATCACTCTTAACAGGTTTCTAATCCCGTTAGTCGATGTAAAAGGATGAAAACACCATCAAAAAGTCATAGTTTGGATAAGTAATCTTATTAACAATTTAAGATCTTTGTCTTATCTTTCGAATACCACTAGTTTTAGGTCCATATCACACTTACAACCTAAATTATGGACCAATTAGTGCACGCTGCTTGGGTTACATGACAGAACCCATGTTTCGACTTTTAAGCCCAATTTCGTCCACTAGATATCCGACTCAACTCTAGGGCTCTTCATAAAAGTTGTAGATCTATCTCTTATCTTTCCTACAAGGTAAGATACATAACTTTAAGATATCTAGAACTTAAGATATAGCCAAAATATAGAAATAGTGTAAAATCTTAATAATGCTAGAAAGATCAATTAAGCCTAATTTGAGCCCAAACTTACAAAACATGGTCAAGCTCAATCAAGTACATGGAGATTGTAAAAGACTAAAAATGGGGGTTTATTAATGTATGAAATCAGTGATTATCAAATTCTCCCTCATTTAGCTTTTGCATGTCCCTAGCAAACTAAAGATTCAAACTAAGGGATAAGGAACACAAAAACTCAAAAACCAAAACTCAAAGAGATTCACTTTCCAATGACCTTCAAGAATGTAAAATTTTATAAGTAAGGATAGAAACCAAAAAGTTTAAGTGATCAAAACATTTGTTAAGTGACATTTATTTACATCTTAAATCAATAAGCAATGTAATTTCAATTGAAAAGCATAAACCAAAAATAATAGATTCTCACAAAATATACTCTCACTCCCGTCAAGTGTTTAGTGTTAGAAATATCTAGAAGGTAAGTGTTTCACTCAAATTAACTCATGAAAATTTACATTACTATAACCTTGCTTATCTTCTACTTCTCCACTATTCTATACACAAGCATACACAAGTCAAGAGGGCTTTATTCAATGTTGTAATGGGGTCAAAGTAAGAGATGAGAATGATAAGGACATGACGAGCTAAAAACTAAAGAAAAAAAGAACATAGGAGATGAATTCTAAGAACAAGCATGAAAGTTTAATGTGATTCCATATGATGCATATTATTCTCTTTATATATATTCCCTTTTCTTTTTTTTTTAAGAAATATTGCTACTTTTTTTTTTTTGCATAACAATTTAGCACAACATTTTCACACACCCCACACTTAAACCTTGCTTGTCCTTAAGTAAGACCAAACAATAATAACAATTTAAGATTCCCCCATACTTATTCATGAGCTCATCCAAGAATAATGTCAATGCTCTCCTATTCCCTAAGGTAAAGGGACAACATGGTTTTTCACTAAGGGTATGTAATGAGCTAAGAACAACAAAGAATAGGAAAATAAGCTTAAGGGGGTTAATCAAGGGGAAATATGTAAGGTTGGCTATTTGACTAAAGTAGCTAATGCAAGGAAAGAATGCCCCAATCATGTTCATGCATGCATGTGAAAATGTAACTTCAAAAAGAATCAAAGCAAGTTCTAGAGTGATCAAAATTCAAGAGTGAAAATCACACTAGAAGGAAGAGAATGGCACAATTACTTAATCCATTCATCAATAAGCTCAAATTCTCACAAGGTATAAGTCTATCAAACTTAATATACCAATTCAATTTCTATTACCAAACGAGTCAAATTCAAGATGAAAGTCAATTCATTCACTTATGTCGTGAACTTCTAATCCTCAATTTATCCAAACTCACAACTTTCACACATCTCAAGAGCCAATGGAAAGAAATTAAAACTAAAAAAAAAAAGGAGAAGCACAAAAAAAAGTTTTTTTTTCAAAAACATCAAAACATAATTTAAAAATAAAACAAAAACAAAATTGAAAAATAGAAAAGCAAAAAACAAAATTGACAGAAAAATAGAAACAACAAAAAAATTAAAACAAAATATAGAAAACAAAATATAGAAATAAAAAAAGAAATAGAAAAAAAAATTAAACACAGAAAATAGAAAACAAAAACCAAAAGAAAAATAGAAAATAAACAAGTAAGGAAATGAAACTCCCTCTTTTATGTTGGATAAGTAGCATCAAGCAAGGCCACCTCCTCCATGGTATGCTCTTAGAAACCATCATAAAAATGCTTGAGTCTATGCCCATTAACCTTGAAGCTCCTCTTTGTAGTCACATCTTGAAGCTTAATTACACCATAAGGAAAAACATTAGTAACAACAAAAGGACCTTCCTACCTAGATCTCAATTTTTCGAGACATCAATTTAAGATGAGAATTATATAAAACCACTTTTTGACTAATCTCAAATGTTTTTCTCATAATCATCTTATCATTGAAGACTTTGGTCTTCTCTTTATAAAGTTTAGAACTCTCATATGCCTCCAAGCGGATTTCCTCCAATTCTTGTAACTATAGCTTCCTCTCCATGCCTGTTTGGTCTAGGTCCAGGTTGCACCTCTTCACTGCCCAAAACGCGTGATGCTCAATTTCTACCTGCAGGTAGCATGCCCTGCCAAAGACAATCTAATAAGAGGATATCTCAATCAGTGTATTATAGGCAGTCCAGTAAGCCCATAAAGCATCCTCAAGCCTCTTGCTCTAGTCCTTTCTGTTAGGTTAGACTGTCTTCTGAAGTATTTGCTTGATCTTTTCGTTGGAAACCTCAGCTTGCCCATTGGTCTGGGGGTGGTAAGATGCAGAAACTTTGTGTAAAACTCCATACTTCTTCATCAAAGCCTCCGTGCTCTAATTACAGAAATATGAACCCTAATCACTGATGATGGCCCTCAGGACTCCAAACCTGCAGAAAATCTATGATCTAACAAAATTCATAACAACTTTGGAATCATCAATCCGAGTGGCTTTTGCCTCCACCTATTTAGATACATAATCAATAGCCAGCAAAATGTAAACAAAACCAAAAGAAATAGGAAAGGATCCCATAAAATCAATACCCCATACATAAAAAATCTCACAAAATAGCAAAGGTTTCTGGGGCATCTCATTCCTGCGAGAAATGTTCCCTGTTCTCTGGCATTATTTACAAGACTTACAGAACAAGTATGCATCATGGAATAAGGTAGGCTAATATAAACCAGAGTCTAAGATTTTCCTAGATATACGTTTAGGTCCAAAATGTCCACCGCATGCAAATGCATGACAAAAGCTAAGAATGAAATCAAACTCATGATTAAGTATGCACCTCCTAATCACTTGGTCACTACAAAATCTCCATAGATAAAGATTAACCCACACATAATACTTAGATTCACTCTTTAACTTATCAATCTAGCCCTAGTGAAATATGCAGGCAGTGCACCAGCAACCAAGTAATTAACTAAGTCAGTAAACTATGGAGAGGTAGTCTTACCTTGCAACTATAAAAGCTGCTTATCTGGGAAGGAGTCATAGATGGCCAGAGGCTCTGAAGCTCTCTCAATTCTGCTCAAATGATCAGGCACCAGGTTTTCTACTCCAGTCTTATCCCGGATTTCAAGATCAAACTCATGGAGCAGCAACATTCACCTAATTAGTCATGGTTTCGCTTTGGGTTATTTCAGAAGAAACTTTAGTGCTGCATGATCAGAAAACACAACTACTTTAGAACCAAGAAGATATGATCTAAATTTGTCTAAATCAAATACAATGGCTAAGAGTTCTTTTTCTGTAGTTGTGTAGTTGGCTTGAGCAGCATCCAAAGTTCTGGATGCATAGTAGATCACATGAGGATCCTTCCCTACTCTTTGTGTCAGGATAGCTCGCATTGCATAATTGGAGGCATGCACATAAGCTCAAATGGAAGTGTCCAGTCAAGGGGTTGGATGATAGGAGTACTGGTTAATGCCTTCTTCAAATGATCAAAGGCTTCCTAACATTTCTAGTCAAAGACGAACTCCACATCCTTTTGCAGCAAATTAGATAGTGGAAGGGTGATCTTGCTAAAATTCCAGATGAATAGCCTGTAAAAACCTACATGTCCCAAAAAAGAATGCACCTCCCACACGCATGTGTGATAAGATAAACAAGTAACGACATCTATTTTAGCAGGATCTACTTCAATTCTCTTACTGCAGACTACATGGCCTAAAACTATACCATGTGCTACCATGAAATGACATTGTTCAAAATTTAAAAAAGGTTAGTTTCAATGCATCTATGCAGTACCTTAGTTAGACTATCCAAACAAGAATCAAAAGAAGAGCCATAAACAGTAAAATCATCCATGAATACCTCCATGCACTATTCTAAAAAGTCTAAAAAGATGCTCACCGTACACTGCTGGAAGGTGCCAGGGGCATTGTAGAGGCCAAAGGCCAAAGGGCATTGTTAGGGTGATAATGGATCTTGATACTTGGATGATGTAAATTTTTTATTGAGTTTAATCTACGTTTTTATTCTAAGATTTACGTGTTTATCTATTTTCTTAATGCTTTCTTAAACCTGATCAATTTGAGAATATTTTTTGGTTATGTATGATTTGGGAAAATTGTGCACGAGCTTAAAACATATGATAAACACCACAATTTCTACAATTGCTAGGATTAGACGTTGTGGGTTGTGTGGTCTTGCTTTTAATTCTCTTGTTTATGATAATATCTTCTCTATTTGAGGTTCGACTAAGAGATTAGTTAATTCTAAATAATGTGAAGATGATTAATAGATGAATGGATTGAATATTGATTAATTTTGAGAACTGACCATGAATCATTGAAATAAAAGTTGATTAAACCAATATTTAAAATTGCATCAAAAGAGTTCAAGTGAAGTCTGAACCCTAACACTTTAATCTCATTATTTTTCACCCTTAATCTGATTCTTAATATTTTTAATTATTTTTCTTATTATTGTTTTCTTTTATTTTTATTTTTACTAACTCTCTTTTTCAATAGCTTAAATAGAGTCAATTTGGTGAATTTAGTAATTGTCAACATAATTCTCATGGAAATGATACTTAACTCACTCTTTATTACTTTTACAATTTGGTGCACTTGTCAATATTATAATAATTTACAAGCATAAAATATCCCGATGACCATTGTGGCAAGGACATACAATAGATGAAGTTAAATGGGAAGCAGAAGAAAATTTTAAATTGAAATATCCAAAAAAAAATAAATAGGTACTAAGTAAATTTTGAGGACAATTTTTTTTTAGAGGAAAAAAATATAACATCCTTATAATAATAATAATAATAATAATAATAATAATAATAATAATAATAATAATAATAATAATAATAATAATAATAAGTGTGTAAAAAATTAAATCTCTAAATAAATACATATAACACGAAAATTATAAAAGAAGAAAATAAAATATGATCCTACATCTAGATATGGAAATTTAAAAATCCATAATCAGAAAATAAAATTAATTAAAGAAAATATTTGGATTTCAAATATTAGTTGATTAGGTAGATTTATTAAGAATAAAAGTACTTAATTACCATTATTAAGAGGCAATCTGGGGAGAGAGGGAAGGGTGGAGCACGTTTAATCTCACCCCAAGGACACCTAACTAACAAGTGCCAAGGTCTCAATTTGAGACGCATTTACATGTGCTGGAAAAAAACTAGCTAAAGAAGTATCCAGTCACTTGACTTACCTCTGTTTTAAACCAAATGTCCCCTCACTTCCCTTCCCTCATCAGAAACACTTAGGTTACATTTGGTGCACATAATAGTATAGTATACGATAAGATGATATGATAGTATAAAGTATGATAGTATAATTAATAAGATAAGACATAATCTTATCTTTTGTTTGATAACAAAATGATAAATTAGCTAATTGTATAATATTTTCTTAAGACCAAAATATCCTTTAGCATAAAATTTAATATAATTAGAAAATAATAATAAAAAAGCCTTATACAACTCTGCAATTGAAACACACAGCAATGGTGGTAGTGGTGTGGTGGTGGTGGTGGTAGTGGTGGTGGTGATGGCGGCGGCAATGGTGGTGGTGGTGGTGGCGGTGGTGGTGTCGGCGGCGGTGGTGGTGGTGGTGGTGGTGATGGTGGTGGTGGCGGCGCGATGGCGGTGATGGTGGTGGTGGTGGTGATGTGGGCAACGGCGGTGGCGGCAGTAGTGGTGGTGGTGGAGGTGGTGATGGTGGTGGTGGTGGATTAAGGGAGAGGAGTGATAAAAATGAAGTTGAGGATAAGATTGGAATAGAAATCCTATCAGGTCTTATCATGTACTAGGAGAGGGAATAGAGTTGTCAGCTTAGAATAGGATGAAATGATTTGACTTGATTTCATTATACTATCAGTTGAATGCACCAAACATTGAATAAGACCTGATAGTATTAACTTATACTATCATGTTTTCTTTATATGATGCATCAAACGTAGCCTAAGATTTGACAATATAAGGCTTGATAAGATTTTAATATTATTTATTGTTTGATGCGACATTGTATAAGATATTGTAGATTTGATAGTATAAGACTTGATAATATAAGGTTTGATAAAATTTTAATATTATTTATTATTTGATGCGACATTATATAAAATATGGTAAAAAGTTAACATTTTTGTTAAAAATATCTTTTAATAAAAAATATATTATATTCATTCAAATTTATCATATATTATACTAAATTTTAGAGAAATAAGTCTCCAAGGCTTATGGGAAAAATACTCATGATTGCTATGTATATTAAATAAAAATAAATTATGCCTTCACAACAAAAATTAGCAAAAATTTAAAAAATGTCTAGATCTAATAGTCGTTTTTGTCTTTATTTTGGAAAAGTTCATCTTAATAGTAAAAATTCATAAGAATTTATATGACTATGTGATTTCTAAATGCAACACATAATATGAAAAATAACTCAAGTCTACACACAATTTCATAAATAGTAACTATCAAGTTTTATTAGCAAGTATCATAAAACACCACCAAATTAAAAATAATATCAAGTTTTAATAGCAAGTATCATCAAATTCTTATAAATACTATCCACTGTAGTCTACCACTTATTTTATTTCTAGTTTTGAAACACTAGCACCATTAGTTATCATCAAGTAAATCTTTCACAAATTGAACTTTGTGGTTACCTTGAAACTCCTGAAACAAATGCACAAGGGGAAGGTTTTGCATAAGCAAACAAATAGCCTTGTTGCGTTCTCTAGGTGTGAGGTCTACCAATTTCATTAATTCATCTGAAATAGCCCTTAAATCATCATAAAAGTCTTTCACAAACTTTACACTTTCAGATATTACCTTAACACTTTCAACCATGGCACTCATCCTATCAGTAGATTTTTCAATAACTTTACAAGCGAATTGGCAAATTTGTCCATGCTAGTGGCTAATCATCTTCTCCTCTTGACCTCTTTCTCACTCGTCCACAATGCATTAAACTCTTTATTGCTCTAATGATAACTCCATAAAATGTAGTTATTTATGCCCCATATTTGTGCTTCATGGCATGCTTAGTCCTTGTTTTTATGCATATTTAGAAGGTTTTATGCTTATATTTGTGGAATTCCTTTTTGAGATCTTCCTTTATGTTTTTGAGCAATTTATGCATATTTGTTGATTGATTAAGTAGATTTGCAATTATATTTGACTTGGTGATTTCTCTAATGCAGGAAGGGCTCAAAAGAGACAAATTGATGCAAGCCTAAGCCCATTGAAGGAAAGAAGCCAAGGAAGCATTCCAGTGATCCATGCCACGGTGCAAACATGTGCACGTCGTGGCGTGAAGGTCTCAGCCAACCACATACTGACAGGGCAGACAGCTCCACGCCGAGGTGTGGGAATGTGCACGCTGCGGCGCGTGTCGGCGAGCTGAGCCTATTTATTCTATTTTTCATGCACCCTTTCAGCCTCTCTTAGTTTTCTCTCTTTTAGGTTTTAGGTTTTTTAGTTTTCTGTGTTAGAGGCTGCGGCTAGACCTCCATTGGAGGTGGAGATGGAGCTTAGGGAGCTAAGGATGGAAGCCCTCTTTCCATTGGAGGAGGATTTAAGCTTCGAAGATGAAATCCATAAGCTCCCTCCTTATCTCTTTTCTTTTTTCTATTCCTCATTTCTTGAACATGTATTTTGTAATTTGTTCTCATGTTCATTGTATAGCTGAGCTTTATTTAGGGATGACTTTGAATCCTTTTATTAATATTAATGATTTGTTCTTCTCTGAGTTTGTGTGGATCTTTGTTTTTGTTCAATCATATTGATCTTAATGCTCTTGAGTGTTTGGCCAACATTTAAGTTGATTTGATAAAATCTAATGAACCTAGACATAAGGATTTGGGTTTGAGATCGTATGTATGATTGATGCATGTTCGATTCTATTCTAATGGCGGGATGAGTTAATTCGCTAATGGGATAGAAATATACCTCTTAGCCATGCATAGCACGTGTTTGAGAATAGACCTTAAAGAGTGGATTTTGTGTTAAGGACACTTAGTGAGTTGGGCAAATGAAACCATGGTTAGATGATCTAGACATAGGCGTTTAGCTAATGTAGATTCTCAAGCTAACATAATCATTGCATTCATATTTATGAGGAGGATTACTTGTTGTTGGTTGAAGTAAAGGGTGAAGGAGGATTTCCCTAAACTCTAACCGTTTATCCTTATTGCTTTATGTCTTTGCTTTCTTTACTTTTATCCATTTTTATATTCTTGAATAGAATTAGATAAGCTATCGGTTAATACTTAGCATTGGAAATAAACTTATCCTCGTGGGAACGATCTCTTGTATTACTTGTGCGACCTGTGCACTTGCCCCCTACGTTCTTCTTTAACTTTGTCATCTTGTTGAGTACTTTTAGATGTCATATTTATCAAATATATTAACATATAATACTAGTGTAGAAAAGCAAACAACAACTAACTAAATCAAAAGAACAAAAAAATAAAACTCAATAAAATTGCATGTATTTTATAAGTTCCATCAACCTTAGTTTTATACTTTTTCCTCATTATTTTAAATTTTCTACTGAAATCATAATGACAGACCTACATTCTCTGTCTATTTCTATGCTTCACTTATTCTTTTGTTTCTTCTGTAAAATCTCATGTCAAATATAAATACAAATGACTTGGAAGGATCCATTGCTTCATCAATTTTTTTAAATGTTTAATAATATTATGAAATTGTTGAGATCATATCTGTAACACCCCAAATTTTTTAACCATTGCCAATAATAACAGATTTCTACTATATAGTGATTTCTATGTATTGTAAAATTATTTTGAGTATTCTGTGAATATATTTGATCGTTTTGTGTAATTTACTTTGTGTCAGGAAAAATAATAATTTTTGAGCAGGGAAAAATCTATAGTAATTTAATTATTACTGTTGATTCTTAATTCTTTTTGCTAACCTAATTTGATTTTCATAAGTTCTATGATTTTATGGATTATTATGAGATTTTTATATTTTTTATTATTTTAATATTATTCTTGGGCTGTTGTGGGCCCAGGAAAAGTAAAAAAAAAATTGGAGCCAGAAAATTCTGTACTGTTGATATGGGGACGGGGGATCTTACTAAACCCGAAACCAGAAATAGTTTTGGAAATTTTCTTTTACTGTGTTTTGTAATGTATTTAATTATCGGACGATAAAAACTACAGTTAATTGTGTCAGAAGGATAATAGCAGATAAAAATAAATATTATACTACTTAGTCAACATTAGTGGTTATGACAACTTTATGATGGACCAACAAGAAGTAAGCTTAATGTTGAAGCCTTTGGACATCCACTATTGATTTAATCAAGGATGGAGATTTGGTCTTACAAAGTGGCTACGACCATTTGTAACCCTAGGATGTAAAGTATGAAGAGGAGATCTTGACCTTTCATTTTGGAGATACATCTAATGGCCAGGATTTCAAGGAGAAGGATCTAATGGCCTAGATTTGGTCTTATCAATATAGAAGCTATACTTAGAAGCTACATTAATATAAATCATTGATCTAATCAATGGCTAATAATGCCCAAAATGGTGGCTAGTGAAAATTGCCACTCGTTGAGTGTACAAGAGGGGGGGACGGTTTTGTGATGGCTTAAGGCCATAGGAATTTCAAGACCACTTCATTATTCATCTTTGTCTTCTCCAAACACCTAAAGCTTTTACAAAAAATTTATCTCCTCTCCCTTCAAGTGTGTTTCGGCCAAGCACCCAAAAATACCTTCCATCACTCTATAATTTTAACTAACCACATATCTTGCATTCTTACATCAATCCAAGAACCTTTGTAGTTAAGTCCAAGCTCTAAATCTTTCATCTTCAAGGACTTTCTTCAAGATCAAGTTCTAGGTTTTGAGGTGAAGTGTAAGGAAACTTCACTACTTGTCTTATTTTCATGTTCTAAGCCATGTTTGATCCATGGTTGTCCTTGTTCAAGCTTAATATGCTAATAAACTTGTGTTTTATTTTGTGTTTAAGAAGCTTTTGGTGGTGAATCACTTACTCAAGAAGCAAATCAAGGAGCTTGGGAGGTTCATCAAGAGGTAAGAGGGAGATCCATCTCACTAACCAACTATGGTGGTGAGAGATGAATTTTGTATTTGATGAATGGTGAATCTATGTGAGGATTCATATCCTTGGTGGTGTAATTATGTGTGGGTATTTATCTGTGTTAAATTATTTTTTTGTGTTTGCATGCTTTATATGATTTTTATTGCTTTAAGGTATACTTGATTATATGATATGATAAATATATACATGTGTGCCATGAATTGATGATGAAAGGAAAACAAATTTTTGGTTCCAATGACCATGAGCATTTCGGCCTCAACACCTCAAAATAGGTGTTTCCAAACTAAAATTTTCATGAATGGTAAAATTGAATGACTAGAAAGGAAAGGAAAAAGAAAAGATGGGTTGGTTTCAAAGACCAAGCATTCACAGTTTTTGAAGACTTGCATTGCCTTGGTTTTGTGAGACAAAGTGAATTCAAAATGGAAATATAATTAATTTAGTACAAGGATTAAAGAAATGAAAACAAAGTGCTTTGTCACTTGAAAAATGAAATTTTCATATATGAGTGGAAAAGAGAGGTTGAAAGTGTTTGAACCTCAATTTATTCTAAAGAGGATTGATTTTTAGAATTGTTATGAGAATTAAGAAGGATATGTTGGTAACTTGAAATTTACTGACGTATAGCTCACCTTCTGGGTTTTGCAACGCGTTAGGAAATTTTGATCTGTAGTATCTCAAGTAACTCTAAGAAATAAAATTTTCTGGAAAACAGTAGAAATATTGATTTTTAGAGGGACTATATTGAAAATATTCTTTAAAAAGAGACTTTATTGTAAATATTATTTAATGAGGGACTATTTTGAAAATATTATTTGAAGAGGGGCTATTATGTGAATATTATTTTATGAAGAAAGGTTATTATGTAAATATTATTTTATAAAAGGATTAATATGCAAATAATGAAAATAAGGTTAATTTTTTATATTAAATGAGAAAAATCTTATTTTGGATTTAAAATACGTTAGAAATATTTTACGTGATTGAGAAAACGTGAAAATATGATTACGCAATGAAAATGCAGTAAAGATACTATTGGGCTAATGTGTGAACCCTGAATATGAGATGATGAATTTGAACTGAGAATGGCGCATATGTACATGCATTGGAAAGGTCCGATGGACTAGATAAGGCTAATTGCCTAGGAGAGAATACACCTCTTGAGTGGGTGCGATATGCGTAGTGTAAGTCACTTGTTGACCTTGGGGGTATTGGGGTGCGGGTTGCCTACAATAGGCAGTTGGTAGCTCTTCTGTACCGTGGGTTTGACCGATGCAACACACCGATGATCCTGACCAAGACAGTATTCTTAATCAAGATCTGATAAAGACTGTAGTGTATATGCTAGATGTGCAAATACATATAAGAATTATAGCACGTGGTCTGAGGCATGTTGGTACAAACAGATCTTTTCGATCACTCTCTCCGACCTGAGTTTTAGCTCCATGGAGTAGGAAATTGAGTCTATGTGCACATGCATAATTATTGAGTATTGATATCGGTGTGATATTTGAACTGTTGAATATTTGGAAAATATTGAGGGCATTATGGTAATTATTATTTATGATAATTGAATTGTTGAATATTTGGATATTATTGAGGGCATGATCATAATTATTCTTTATTATATCTGTTGTGATGATAAATAATGTTGATGGCATGTTGACCTAGATAGAGCGTGTATTTACTATATAGGAGACTTGAAGATTTCCCTAAGTAGGCTTTATCAAGGGAACCCTTATTTTAGTAAAAATATTAATGTATACTTAGAGTTTCCGTTGTCCATTAGGCAGTACTGAGGATCTTACTACCATACTCCTAGTGAGATTAGTATTGTGTCGTCTGGGCGGACACCTGCCCATAGGACTTTGCGTCAAGCCGGATTCCTACCTGCTAAGGAATCTGAGGAGGACCCGTCTGAGGGTTCTGCTATTTAGTAATACTTGGGCAGTATGTTAGTTTTAAATAATATTCATATACTCTGAAAACCTGGTTTGTAAATATTTAAGTATGACAGTACTAAGACTTGTGTATATATGATGTAAATTATTTGTGATGATGTTGTAATATTTTTATTTTTCGCTAAGTTTATCTCATTGATATTAAGAAATTTTACAACTTGTATTTACATTGCAAAGCATATCTTATAATGAAGGGGTAATTTGGTAATTAAGTAGCATAAATGTGATTTCCTACGGTGGGTGTTATATTAGTTAGTATTAGAGTCCAAGTTAGAGTCTTTTTGGGTTTGTGGTTAGGTCTGTCTTGTTTAAGTTGTGTGATTCTCTGTGTTTGTTTTTCGAAAGAAAACAATATTGTTTGAAGATTGACTTTCACTCTTCTTTGTGTTGTTGAGTCTGATTTGAGAAAACGTAATGGCTGGACGTGGAAGAGGACGCGTGAATAATAGAGCAGATTTGAAAATGTGGGCGATGATAACCAAAACATGGCTGCAGCTGTAGCAGCAATGCAACGGATGGCTGATGTCGTTGTGCAGCAAAATCAAAGAGCAACTGAGGATGCTCAAAGTTTGTCAGAATTTTGTAGAAACAATCCACCAAAGTTTCATGGAGAATTTGACCCAGAGAAAGCTGATCTGTGGATCAAAGAACTAGAAAAGATATTTGAAGGTGTAGGTTGTACCGATGAACGGAAGCTTACTTTTACAACTTTTGTGTTAGTAGGAGATGAAGAAACTTAGTGGGCAAGAGCCCGAAGATTGATTCAAGCTGAAGGAAGAGTTGTGACGTGACAGCTCTTTAAGCAGAAATTTCTGGGGAAGTATTTTCCTGCTAGTGTTCGTCATGCTAAGGAGATGGAATTCCTTAGTTTGAGGCAAGGGGTGATGTCCATAAGTGAATATGCTGCAAAATTCAAAAGCTTGTCTAAGTTTTCAAGGTATTTTCAGATGCACCCGGATGAAGAATGGAAGTGTAGAAAATTTGAAGAGGGGTTGAGATTTGACATTAAGCGAGCTGTAATAACCTTGGACATTGATCAGTTTCCAGTATTATTGGATAAGTGTCGAAAGGTTGAAGAAATTGATCATCAACGTGAGGCAAGGAATAAGAACTTTGGACCTACATAGTTCCAAAGAGGAAAGGGTAGCGGTGGCAACTATTATCAGCAGAAACCGTATGTCAAACCGGCAGGAGGTCAGAATCGACAGCAATCTTTTGGAGGAAGTTATAGTAGCAGTAAGGCGAGTCAAGATCGAACTTCTACACTTAAATGTTTCAAGTGTGGGAAAGATCATGTCACCAAAGATTGTCAACATAAAGGGGTTATCTGTTATAGATGTGGAAAGCGTAGACATTTCTCTAGAGAATGTGATCAGTTGAAGGCAGAACCATTAGTGAGGAGTGTTCATACTGCGAGGCCACAGGCGGGTGGTCGTGTGTAAACCATGAGTGGGGAAGAACCCGTGAAATCTGAGGACTTGATTATGGAGGAGTGTGCCATCGAAGGTAATCCTTTAACAGTGTTATATGATTCGGGAGCAACATATTCTTTCATTGCATGTGATTGTGTGGAGCATTTGGGATTGACCGTGACTACATTGCCTTATGATTTGAGTGTTGTTACTCCTACTGATAAGTCTGTGATAACTACAAAAGTGTGTTTGAATTGCCCTGTATGTGTTAGGGATAGAATCTTTTATGTGGACTTGATTTGTTTGCCTCTTTCCAAGATTAATGTAATCTTAGGAATGGATTGGTTGTCTACTAACCATATCCTGATAGACTGTTCTAGTAAGATGTTAGTTTTTCCTGAGGTCAAGGATTCTAGATTCCTAACGGCTACTCAAGTAGAATCTTGTTTGAAGGAAGGAGATTAGGGGGACTTGTTGATATCTTCTTTGGAAGTTCAGTGTGAAGATGTCTTGAAGGATATTTTCGTAGTTAATGAATTTCCTAAGGTATTTCCTAAAGATATACTTGGACTACTGCCGGAAAGAGAAATTGAGTTTTCTATTGATTTAGTACCTAAAGTTGGACCTATATCTATGGCGCTTTACAAGATGTCACCAGTAGAGTTAGCAGAGCTTAAGAAACAGCTGGAGGATTTATTGGAGAAGCAATTTGTGAGACCAAGTGTATCACCATGGGGAGCTCCAGTATTGTTGGTAAAGAAGAAGGATGGGACTTCTCGTCTATATGTAGACTACCAACAATTAAACAAGATTATGATTAAGAATAAATATCCACTTCTAAGAATTGATGATCTGATGGATCAATTACGAGGAGCCGCAATATTTTCCAAGATTGACTTACGTTCTGGCTATCACCAAATACATGTGAAAGCGGAGGATATTCCCAAAACTGCATTTTGGACACGTTATGGGCATTACGAATATCAAGTGATGTTGTTTGTGTGACTAATGCACCTGCCATATTCATGGACTTTATGAATAGGATTTTTCGTTCGTACTTGGATAAGTTTGTTGTTGTCTTTATTGATGACATTTTGATCTATTCTCAAAGTCAGGAGGAACATGATGAGCATCTCAGAGTGGTTCTCCAGATTCTGAAGGAGCATAAGTAGTATGCCAAGTTGTCCAAATGTGAAATTTGGTTAAGTGAAGTTCAATTTTTGGGACATGTCATATCGGAGGAAGGAATTGAAGTTGATGCTTCAAAAGTGGAAACAATTATTGAATGGGAAAGACCGAAGACTATATCAAAAATCTGTAGTTTTATCGAATTATCCAGTTATTATCGATGGTTTATTGAGGGGTTTTCGAAGACAGCAGGACCTCTTACCCAACTTACAGGAAAGAATTAACCATTTGTATGGACTGAAGCCTGCGAAGAAAGTTTTCAGGAATTGAAAAGATGACTGATTACTTCACTAGTTTTGATTCTACCTGATCCGTATGAACCTTTCGAAGTATATTGTGATACTTCGTACCAAGGATTGGGTTGTGTACTTATGCAGAACTATAAGGTTGTAGTATATACGTCGAGGTAGTTAAAAGTGCATGAGATTCCATCTGACTCATGATTTGGAGTTGGCAGCTGTAGTGTTTGCATTGAAAGTGTGGAGACATTTTCTTTATAGGGCAACGTTCACTGTCTTTAGTGATCATAAAAGTTTGAAGTATCTATTTGACCAAAAAGAGTTGAACATGAGACAAAGGCATTGGCTAGAGTTTCTAAAGGACTATGACTTTCAGTTACAGTATCATCCCAAAAAGGCGAATGTTATAGCAAATGCTTTAAGTAGAAAAATGCTTAGTACTTCTGTTATGATGATTAAGGAGAAGGAAATAATAGAAGAATTTTGGGATATGCGTTTGTCTGTGAAATTGACACTAGGGAAGATGTGTTTAAACATGATCACCATTTCAAATGCTTTAATGGATATAATACCAGTAGGACAAAATAGTGACCAGTATTTGTAAGAAGCAAAGGAAGCAAGGAGCCAAGGAGCGATATTAGAATTTAGCGAAGGTGCTGATGGAATTCTGAAGTTTAAAGGAAGAGTTTGTGTGCCAAACGATTCAGAACTTAGGAAATTGATTTTGGACAAAGATCGCTTGAGTTTGAAGAAGGTGACCATGTGTTTCTATGTGTGACACCTATGACTGGAGTTGGATGAGTGATTAAGTCAAGGAAACTCACTCCAAAGTTTATCGGGTCGTATCAGATACTTTGTCAGGTAGGTCCGGTAGCTTATCAGATTGCATTATCACCTTTACTATCAAATCTTCACAATGTATTTCACATATCACAACTACGAAAATATATTTCTGATCCTACACATGTTATCGAACCAGACATCGTACAACTGAAGGAAAATTTAACATATGAAACGTTTCCAGTCAAGATTGAAGATCGAAGGACAAAGTAACTTTGAGGTAAGGAAATTGCATTGGTTAAAGTAGTTTGGAACGATGTAAGTGGTGAAGCTACATGGGAGTTCAAAGATAAGATAAAAAAGCAATATCCATATTTATTTTGAGGGTGTGAAATCAAGTTTTGAGGACGAAACTTCTTTTAGAGGGTGAGAGTTGTAACACCCCAAATTTTCTAACTATTGACAGTAATAACAGAATACTACTGTTTAATGATTTCTGTATACTGTAAAATTATTTTGAGTATTCCGTGAATATATTTGATTATTTTGTGTGATTTACTCCGTGTGAGGAAAAAATAATTTTCGGGCTGGAAAAAATCTACAGTATTTTAATTATTACTGTTGATTCTTAATTCTTTTTGCTAATCTGATTTGATTTTCATAAGTTTTATAATTTTTATGATTTTGTAGATTATTATGAGATTTTATATTTTTTTATTATTTTAATATTATTCTTAGGCTGTTATGGGCCAAGGGGCTGTATGTGGGCCCAACGGGGCTGAAAAAGTAAAAAAAAATTCAAAGCCATAAAATTCTATACTTTTGATACGAGGACGGGGGATCTTACTAAACCCAAAATTAAAAATAGTTTTGAAAATTTTCTTTTATTGTCTTTTGTACTGTATTTAATTATCGGACGATAAAAACTACAGTTAATTATGTCAAAAGGGCAATAGCAAATAAAAATAAATATTATACTGCTTAGTCAACATTAGTGGCTATGACGACTTTATGACGGACCAATAAGAAGCAAACTTAATGTTGAAGCCCTTGGATATCCACCATTGATTTAATCAAGGATGGAGATTCAGTCTTACAAAGTTGTTATGACCATTTGTAACCCTTGGATGTAAAGTATGAAGAGGAGATCTTGACCCTTCATTTTGGAGATACATCTAATGGCTAGGATTTCAAGGAGAAGGATCTAATGGCCTAGATTTTATCTTATCAATATAGAAGCTATACTTAGAAGCTACATTAATATAAACCATTGATCTAATCAATGGCTAATAATGCCCAAAATGGTGGCTAGTGAAAATTGCCACTCGTTGAGTGTACAAGAGGGGGGGATGGTTTTGTGATGGCTTAAGGCCATAGGAATTTCAAGACCACTTCATTATTCATCTTTGTCTTCTCCAAAAACCTAAAGTTTTTACAAAAATTTTCTCTCCTCTCCCTTCAAGTGTGTTTCGGCCAAGCACCCAAAATACCTTCCATCACTCTATAATTTTAACTAACCACATATCTTGCATCCTTACATCAATCCAAGAACCTTTGTAGTTAAGTCCAAGCTCTAAATCTTTCATCTTCAAGGACTTTCTTCAAGATCAAGTTCTAGGTTTTGAGGTGAAGTGTAAGGAAACTTCACTACTTGTCTTATTTTCATGTTCTAAGCCATGTTTGATCCATGGTTCTCCTTGTTCAAGCTTAATATGCTGATAAACTTGTGTTTTATTTTGTGTTTAAGAAACTTTTGGTGGTGAATCACTTACTCAAGAAGCAAACCAAGGAGCTTGGGAGGTTCTTCAAGAGGTAAGAGGGAGATCCATCTCACTAACCAAGTATGGTGGTGAGAGATGAATTTTGTATTTGATGGATGGTGAATCCATGCGAGGATTCATATCCTTGGTTGTGTAATTATGTGTGGGTGTTTACGTGTTTTAAATTATTTATTTGTATTTGCATGCTTTATGTGATTTTTATTGCTTTAAGGTATGCTTGATTATATGATATGATAAATATATACATGTGTGCCATGAATTGATGATGAAAGGAAAACAAATTTTTGGTTCTAATGACCATGAGCATTTCGGCCTCATCACCTCAAAATAGATGTTTCCAAACTAAAATTTTCATAAGTGGTAAAATTGAATGACTAGAAAGGAAAGGAAAAAGAAAAGATGGGTAGGTTTCAAAGACCAAGTGTTCACGATTTTTGAAGGCTTGCATTTCCTTGGCTTTGTGAGGCAAAGTGAATTCAAAATGGAAATATAATTAATTTAGTATAAGGATTAAAGAAATGAAAACAAAGTGTTTTGTCACTTGAAAAATGAAATTTTCATATATAAGTGGAAAAGAGAGGTTGAAAGTGTTTGAACCTCAATTTATTTTAAAGAGGATTTATTTTTAGAATTGTTATGAGAATTAAGAAGGATATGTTGGTAACTTGAAATTTACTGACGTATAGCTCACCCTCTAGGTTTTGAAGCGCATTAGGAAATTTTGAGCTGTAATATCTCAAGTAACTTTAAGAAACAAAATTTTTTAGGAAACAGTAGAAATACTAATTTTAGAGGGACTATATTGAAAATATTCTTTAAAAAGGGACTTTATTGCAAATATTATATAATGAGGGACTATTTTAGAAATGTTATTTGAAGAGGGGCTATTATGTAAATATTATTCTATGAAGAAAGGTTATTATATAAATATTATTTTATAGAAGGACTAATATGCAAATAATGAAAATAAGGTTTATTTTTTATATTAAATGGGAAAAATCTTATTTTGGATTTAAAATACGTTAGAAATATTTTATGCGATTGAGAAAATGTGAAAATATGATTACGCGATGGAAATGTTGTAAAGATATTGTTAGGCCAATATGTGAACCCTGAATATGAGATGATGAATTTGAACTGAGAATAGTGCATTTGTACATGCATTGGAAAGGTACGATGGACTGGATAAGACTAATTGCCTAGGAGAGAATACACCTCTTGAGTGGGTGCGATATGCGTAGTGTAAGTCACTTGTTGACCTTGGGGGCATTGGGGTGCGGGTTGCCTACAATAAACAGTTAGTAGCTCTTCTGTACCGTAGGTTTGACCGATGTAACACACCGATGATCCTAACTGAGACACTATTCTTAATCAAGATCCGATAAAGACTGTAGTGTATATGCTAGATGTGCAAATACATATAAGAATTGTAGCACGTGGTCTGAGGCATGTTGGTATAGACAAATTTTTTGATCACTCTCTTCGACCTGAGTTTTAGCTCCATAGAGTAGGAAATTGAGTCTATGTGCACATGCATAATTATCAAGTATTGATATCGATGTGATATTTGACCTATTGAATATTTGGAAAATATTGAGAGCATTATTATAATTATTATTTATGATAATTAAATTGTTGAATATTTGGATATTGTTGAAAGCATGATCATAATTATTGTTTATTATATCTGTTGTGATGATAAATAATGTTGATGACATGTTGACCTAGATAGAGCGTGTATTTACTATATAGAAGACTTGAAGATTTCCCTAAGTAGGCTTTATCAAGGGAACCCTTATTTTAGTGTAAATATTAATGTACACTTAGAGTTTCCGTTGTCCATTAGGCAGTATTGGGGAACTTACTACCGTACTCCTAGTGAGATTAGTATCGTGTTGTCTGCGTGAATACCTGTCCGTTGGACTTTGCGTCAATCCGGATTCCTACCTACTGAGGAATCTGAGGAGGACCCGTCTGAGGGTTCTGCTATTTAGTAATACTTAGGCAACATGTTAGTTTTAAATAATATTCATATACTCTGAGAACCTGGTTTGTAAATATTTAAGTATGACAGTACTAATACTTGTGTATATATGATGTAAATTATTTGTGATGATATTGTAATATTTTTATTTTCTGCTAAGTTTATCTCATTGATATTAAGAAATTTTATGACTCGTATTTACATTACAAAGCATATCTTATAATGAAAGGGTAATTTGGTAATTAAGTAACATAAATGTGATACCCTACGGTGGATGTTATAATATCCTCTGGATATTACACCTAACAATGACTTGAAAGGGAAAATTGTGAGAAAACTAAAAAAGATAGTTGAGGTTTCAATGATTCATCCTAACTCTCTTTCTTATTCCTTTCAGTTAAGGATGATTTGTGACCTTGTTCTGGTTGAGTTCCATGGAGAATCTGCTTTATACAAATAGTTGTAATTGAATTTGTGCAAACTAAACTTGTATTGAGTTATGCTGGTTTAAATTATGGTCGTATTCCTTAGCAAAAGGCCTGAGGTTATCTCAAATTAAAAATGAAGCATATAGAGTTTTAGGATGGATAGAGCTCTTATCCTCTACTGTTGTATTTTCTTTCTCATCCCTAATGAACATTTTTATTTTTATTTTTTTACAAAGGAAGGATAAAGATTTTATTGTCTTTGCTTAATAAGATGAAGGTTGAGTGAATTCTTTGTCAGTATGAGAAGCCCAACTTGGTTTTATAAAGAGAAGAAGCTACTTAACTTTCTCCAAATATATAAAGTGTGTTGTCCTTCATGTTTTTATCAACAAACTATGAATCAATTAAGATGTGTGTGTTTCTGTTAGAGAGAGACCCATCTGCAGATATGCGTAAGTTCCTTTACTTAAAATAGCACCTACAATTCAATATATGGATGCTGCTTAGAATGAAATGCAATAGGTGCAGGATATAACCTCCTCTTTAAAGATTGATTTTACTGTAATAACTATGAAAAAGGTTTGACTTAGTTATATATGAACAATAACTGATTTAGAGATATATCCTGTGTTGGACTTGTTCTAATTGAAATTGCATAGTAGTAAAAGTTATTTCTATTTGTGGTATATATTATAGCAAGCTTTGTTTATTTTCCCAAGAAGGAAAATATTTATTATATTGTTGCAGATCAGTATTAGCTAAGGTTTAAGGCTATGGATTTATCTATCTTATAATTGGTTTGACAAATATTTTCTATATGTAGGCTTGAGTTTATGGTTGCAGAGAAGGAGACACTCTTTTATCAGGTGCTAGCATCTTTTGTTTATGTCCTCAGTTTCCTTCAGCACATGCAACACTTACAAAAGCACAATAAATAATAAATACAACTAATATTACTTATAAATACAATAAAGAAGAAATTTTATAAAAGCACAACAATATTACTTATCTCTAGGAGCAACTAATATTGTTGTCCTAGACAACATCTCAAATTTGACATCAGACAAGATCAAGTTAGGATCTTTGACTGCTAAAAGTGTGAAATAGAATCATAAACAACATCATTAAGGTTAAACAAGTCCTTTTTTCACAATTTAAACCTTAACTCATAGATTTTAATTTCATCAACTTTTTAGAAACCAAAAAGGATGAATTTGGTTATCAACAAGTAAACAACAAAATCACCTCATCATGTATGCCTCTCAGCCCTTGAGGAAAAAAAAAAAAAGGCTCTTCACAAGCCACAAACAATCCTGGTTTTTAACAGAAAAGGGGGAAGAGCACTCATGAAAAATTACATATTTTTTTACATTATTAAGTTGTCATACAAAAACAGAACCTTTTCCTTGGTTAAAGCTTAAAAAGAATGCAGTTTTGGACTGCCATATAAATAGGAAAATAGAATGTGATGAAGAAGCATCAAGCAAGAGATGAATCATACCAGAACTAAATTAAACAAAAAAATAACATGCACCCGAAAAATTAAACCACACAAAATCAAAGGATAAAGATTATCAACTACCCAAGAAATTTCATGAGATGAAGCAAATGAGGGAAAGAAATGACATAGGGAAACATAGATAAAAAATCCATGGGCAAGCACTCACCAAATGGATGACATGTAGAGAGGTTGAGAGCTTACCTTGCAATGGGGGAGAGAGATAGTGAGATGGAGCCTTGCCTTGATGATTGTAGCTACCATTGGCAACTGCTACCAGAGAATAGCTCGTCGACAATGAGAGGAGGGGAGATGGTGGTAGTGTGAGGCCAGAGGAGAGATATTGGGTTCATTGGGTTAAAATAGGAAAAGTTTTACATTAACTTATACTTCAAAATTTAATCAAGCCTAATCCTACCTCCCAAAGCCTAATTAAATTATACATCATTTTAATGTATAAAAAGGATTTACTAGATAAGCTTATACAATATTATAGTTCTCCCAAACAACTAATAAAGCTATAATTTATTGTATAAGTTTATCATATCAGGCCTAATACATTATGCCAAACGCGCCCTGAGGTCACCTTAGTGCTTATTTCTAATGAAGATGGATAAGAGCTAGCATAGGATTTAGTAGTAGTAGCACTCCTTAGGCTCTTTCATGTATTTTTGAGCACCATGTAAAGGCCTATAGTAAAGCTTAACTTTTGACTAATTTAGGTGCTAATCCACTAAATTAGGAGATGCGACACTTATATTACAATGCATATGTGCATTTTGCTACTAACTTTGAAGGGTTTCTATCCATATTATGTTGTTGTATGCACCTTAATGAGCAAAATCCGATGATGCTGTTTTGCGACTAAAAGATGTCTTCTTTTGTTTTGAAAAGAAACAAACCTTAGACTAGGATAATCTTAAAAATTTAACCTCTTAATATAAATATTAATATAATATAATAATTCATGAAGCTTTTAATCTTCTCCTTTCGATTAGTGTAAACCATCTCTCAAATAAGTTAGTGATCAATTTTTCAATTAAATAATTTTAAAGTAATAATATATAGATGAGTGTTTTTAGAATACTTTATTATAATCTTGTGTCATACTAAATAAAGTAGACGTTTTTAGCATTTAGGATGCAAACACTAATCAAACAAAAACAAAGTAAAAATAACTAAGAAATTTCAAGTATAAGTAATGTAACACTCCAAAATTTGCTATTTTACAGTAATGTCTGAATCGTACAGTATTGTGTTTTCTATGAGTTGTAAATTTATTTTGACTGTTTTGTAATTGTTTTTGATCGTTGTGTTTGATTTACTCCGGGAAATAATAATTTTCGAGCCAGAGAAAATCTTTACTAATTTATTCAGAGCTGGGGGATCTTACTAAACCCGAATCTGAGAGATACGTTACCCGATCTTTTAATTTTTAGAATTTATTTGTGAAATATAAATATTTCACAGTTTATTATCTATCAGACAATATCTGCTATTTTGCACACAGTAGCTTCGGTCAATTGGGTAACAAACCCTGTATTTGTTAATTGTCAAAAAATAGACCCGAAAAAATCTTTGTGACCAATTTTTGATGAACTAATAAGAATTAGTCAACATAAATGGCTTGAATTTCTTAACTAATAGAAAATTGTCAACAAAAGTGGTTAGACTAGTTACTAAGTAACTAGGTAATCTAACTAAGTTACTCTAAAAGCCTAATTAATAACTAATTGAAACAAACTAAGTTAGCTAATACTTAGAGTCTATAGTTACAAGAAAATATCTAGGATTTTCTAGAAAGATTATCAATGCATGACAAATGCATGATCTAATCATGTAACTAGATGGTTAGTTATGTAACTAAATACTCTTACTAAGTTAGTTTAGATGTAACTAGATGAACTAAACCACCTAAGCGAAGTGTAACTAGGAATTAAAATGAAACAAAACTTAGTCAGTTTCCCCTTTGAGCTACATAGCCATTAGTAGTTCTAGGGTGTTCTTGAACCATCTTTTATGACCAAAGGATGACCATTTGATGACCTAGGCCATGTGATACCAAGTGAACCCATGTGATTAAATTTTATCTTGTTAAACAAGCTTTGATATTTTCTATCCATGCACTCCATGACCATGCATTAGTAAAATAGGATTCATTACTTCATTTTCTAACACTTTGTGAAAGTAAAAACCTATCATCTTTCTCTCACTTCCAAGAACACCAAGAACTCCATTCTTTCTTCTTCCTCTTGAAGGTTTCGGCCTCCGTACCCAAATCAACCATCACTCACTTATAATTTCATCCAATCCTATTTTCTAAACCTAGACACAATTCTAAACACTTTTCATCTTGAGAGTTTCACCTAATTCATCTTCTAAGTGCTTCAAAATCAAGCTTAGATTTTCTATTCCTAAAGGTAACTTCTTGATTTCTTAATCCTAAGTTGGATTCTAGAATTTCTAAACCATGATTGATCCATGATTTCTTATTTTCAAGCTTGGTTTATGACTTTAAGATTGGTTTAAGCTTGTTAGGATTTCTTGAGGAAGCTCACGAAATTTAAAGGAGAAGGAACTTGAAGAGCTTTTGTCTTCCTTGAGGTAAGAGGGAGATAAACCTCATCAACCAAGTGTTGGTAGTGAGGGAATGACTTGTTTGTGGTGAAAAATTCATAAGGATTTATTCACTTGATTGGTTAAGCTTTCATTGTTTATGATTAATTGTAATTGGTATGCTTCATAGCTTAGAAAATATGTTTGAATATGTGATTAGTATGCTTATTATGCATGAGTATGTGATTAAGAAAGTATGATGATTTTTGTGTAAAGTAGGATGTGATTTACAAGATGAAAAATATATGATGGTTCCAAAGAACCTAGAGGCTCACGGCCTCAACACCACCAAGGGAGCCAAATGCTTTAAATTAATTTCCTAATCAAGGGTTAAATGATTTAATGGTAAGAAATTGGATTAAGAGTTTTTGAAAATAATAAAGTGATAGAAAATGATTAAATATGATTTGAGAAGCCTATAATGCAATTTCGGCCAACATATAAATTTTTTATATCCTAGATCCAAAGTTATTTTACTAAGTGTAGACTTAGGTATTTAATTGATAAGAAATTAATTTGATGGGTTTTAGATCTAAAAAGAAAGTAATCTACTTTTTAGAATTAAAAATTAGCATAGTTAAGTCATGAAGTAAAATAAAAGTTGAACTTGAAATTTACTAACGTATAGCTCACCCTTTGGGTTTTGAAGCGCGTTAGAGAATTTCGAGCCATAATATCCTAATTAAATCAATGAAATGTGATTTTGTGAGAAATGATGGGAAATGCCACTTAAAGGATTTTTAATAGTAAAATATGGTAAATAAAAGCTAAAATAAATATTTATGTGAAAAATAGTAGAGAAGTGTCAATTGTTCTCAAAATAGTGATTTTTAAGCTATTAGACTGAGAAAATAATTTAAAATTGCTATGCGATTGAGAACATATTTAAAAATCACTACGCGATTTAGAAAACATTTGAAAATATTTCTGCGATTATAAAAACATTGGAAAATACTTGCGCAATTTGAAAATGTAATAAAAATGTTTTGCGATTATGAAAATGCGATAAAATGTTTATGCGATTGGAAATAACAGCAGGTTGCTGTCGGGTTGTTGTGGTGGGCCCAGTTAAGTTGAAAAGTGATACCATCAAGAGAAGGCGTGTGTATGTGAATTATTGTGAGAATAATGATTGTATGTGTATTTGAATCATACATCATGCATAGAAAAGCATGTCAACTTACAATTGATTAAGGCATGATGTTATACCTAGGAGATTGAATTACACCTAAGTGTGGGTGCGATGGTCATAGTGTAGGTCAATTGTAGACCTTGGGGGCGTCGAGGTGTGGGTTTTCCACAATGGCCAATTGTTAGCGCCTCTGTGCCGTGGATCAGACAGATGTAAACGCACCAATAATCCAGACCGAGACACTATCGCTAATCATGATATGGTGTAGAATGACTTGTACAATGCCTTGATGTGCACGTTAATAAATTGATAAATTATAGCACTTTTGGCCACGGCAGCTAAGTTTACAGACATATCTCTTGGATTTTCCTCTCCGAAATTTATGTTTAGCTCCATGAAGTAGGAATTGGTCGTCGTGCATATGTGTAGCTGGTCAGCATTTTGACATGATAGTTATGCTTATCTGATTTATTATCTGTGATATAATAATATGATTTAAATATATCAATGTTATATCTATTTATCTGTTGTCATTTTCTATACTGCCATACTAGTATTGATGTAGGGGATCTCACTTCTTTGTTGTATTATATTTGTTTTACTGTGTATGTCTAATGAAGACCAGGAAGACGAAGGAGCTGATAATTCTTTTTACTATCAATGATATTACTCTTTATTTGTTGAGATGGCGGCGAGGCGCCAAGTTTTAGAGTCTTTTGGGGTTTTGTGGTTAGGTCTGTTTGCTTGTGTTGTGTGATTCTCTGTATGTTAGTTTTAAAAAAAGTCACATTTGACTATTATTGAGTTTTGTTTTATTGCTTGTGAAGAAAGCTATGTCTCGTGGTAGAGGTGTACGTGTGAATGTGGAACGTGACAACGACGCAATGACTGTTACTGCCGAAGCAATGCAACAAATGGCAGATGTAATTGTGCAATAGAATCAATGAACTGCACAACAACAAGAAGTAAATGCTGAAGCCCAGAATTTGTCTGAGTTTCATTGGAACAATCCGCCACATTTTAGAGGCGAATTTGATCCTGAGAAAGCAAGTTTATGGATCCAAGAGTTAGAGAAGATCTTTAAAGGAATAGGATGCACAGATGACCGTAGAGTGACTTACGCTATGTTTATGTTGATGGGAGATGGCAAAAATTGGTGGAAAGCCACTCGAAGGGTACTTCAAGCTGAAGAGAGAGAGATTACGTGGGAGCTGTTTTGTGAGGTGTTTCTAGAAAAATATTTTTTGGACAGTACGAGGCATGCCAAGGAGATGGAATTCCTTGGGTTGCGACAAGGAGGGATGACAGTCAATGAGTATGCTGTGAAGTTTGAGAGTTTGTCAAAATTCTCAAGGTATCTCCAAATCCAGCCGGATGAGGTTTGGAAATGCCACAAGTTCGAAGAAGGTTTACGAATTGAATTAAAGAGAGGAGTTTTACCAATATGAATGAACCAGTTTTCAACCTTAATGGATATGTGTTGAAGGCTCGAAGGATTAGAGCCATCGAGAAACACAAGGAGCCACAAATTTGGACCGTCTAGGTTCCAAAAGGGTGGAAATAATAACAACAATCGGTTTCAGCAGAAACCATATTCTCGACCCTCAGAGAGTCAGCAGCAACAACAATAATAGCGACCACGTGTAGGGGGTTCAAGTGGCAATCGGTTTAATCAGACAGCGTCATCGCCAATAAAATGCATGAAGTATGAAAAAGGCCATTTGATGAGAGACTGCACAATCAAGGATATAATTTGTTTTAGATGTGGAAAGCCTGGTTATGTCTCAAAGGATTGTGATCAAGCGAAGATGGAGCCTTCGGTGAGCAATGTTCGTGCTGTTAAGCCACAAGTTGGTGGGCGAGTCTATACAATGAGTATAGCTGAGGCCTCCCAGTCTGAAGATCTTATTAAGGGAGAAGGTGTCATATAAGGTAATCTTTTAACTGTACTATATGATTCGAGTGCAACTCATTCGTTTATTACATATGACTATGTGGATCGTTTGGGATTGTCTGTGTCTTCTTTAAGTTTTCAATTGATTGTTTCTACACCTATTGCCCTTTATCGATATTGATATAATCTTAGGAACGGATTGGTTATCTTCTAACTATATCATGTTAGATTGTTCTTAAAAGACCATAGTATTTCCTGAGAATGAGGTTTATGGATTTGTAACTATCAAACAAGTTGAATCTTTATTGAGGGATGGAGCCTAAGGATACATGTTGTTATCTTCTTTAGGAGTCAAGAGTGAGAAATATGCGAATGTTATTTATGTTGTAAATGAGTTTCCTAAAGTTTTTCCTGATGAAGTACCCGGATTACCACTAGAAAGAGAGATAGAGTTTTCTATCAATCTTGTACCAGGAGCAGGTCCTATTTCAATTGCACCTTAACGGATGTCACCGTTAGAATTAGCAGAGTTAGAGAAGCAATTGGAGGAACTGTTGGAAAAATAGTTTGTGAGACCTAGTGTTTCACCGTGGGGAGCTCTAATGTTGTTAGTCAAGAAGAAGGATGGAACTTCACGTTTGTGTGTGGACTACCGTCAACTAAATAAAGTCACGATAAAGAACAAGCATCCATTTCCAAGGATTGATGATAGATTTGTAATCAGGTTATCATCAAATTTGTGTCAAGGGAGAGGATATACCAAAAACTACTTGTCGAACGTGTTATGGTCATTATAAATATCTTGTAATGTCGTTCGGAGTGACGAATGCTCTTGTAATATTCATGGATTACATGAATAGGATTTTTCATCCGTACCTAAACCGATTTATTGTTACTTTTAACGATGACATTCTGATCTATTCTTAAAATCATGAAGAGCATGTTGAACATCTCAGTATAGTTCTCCAAATTTTAAAAGAGAAGAAGTTGTACGCAAAGTTGTCAAAATGTGAGTTTTTGTTGGAAGAAATTCAGTTTTTGGGTCATATGATTTCTAAGGATGGGATTGCAGTGGATTCAGCGAAGGTGGAGATAGTTCTTCAATGGGAAAGGCCAAGGACTGTGACTAAGATTCAGAATTTTGTTGGATTAGATGGATATTACCAAAGATTTATTAAAGGTTTTTCCAAGATAGCTGGACCTCTTACGCAACTCACGAGGAAGAATCAAGCTTTTGTTTGGACTGAAGAATACGAAAAGAGTTTTCAAGAATTGAAGAAAAGATTGACTACTGCACCAGTGTTGATTCTACTAGATCCGAACGAATCTTTTGAAGTATACTATGATGCTTCTTACTAAGGATTGGGATGTGTGTTAATGCAGAGTACAAAAGTTGTAGCCTATGCTTCAAGACAACTAAAGGTACATAAAAGGAATTATCCAACGCATGACTTGGAGCTAGCCGCAGTTGTGTTCGCATTAAAGATTTGCAGACATTTTCTAGACGGGAGCTACATTCAACGTCTTCAGTGATCACAAAAGTTTAAAGTATTTATTTGATCAAAAGGAATTGAACATGAGGTAGAGAAGATGTTTAGAATTTCTAAAGGACTATGACTTTCAGCTTCATTATCATCCTGGAAAGGCGAATGTTGTGATAGATGCTTTAAGTAGGAAGATGCTTAGTGTCTCTGCGATGATGGTTAGGGAAAAGGAATTAATAGAACAATTCTGAAATCTGTGGGTGTCCGTGGAGTTGACACCGAGAAAGATTTGTTTGAACAAGGTTACAATCACAAGTGATTTAATGGAAAAAATCTGAGAGAAGCAGAAGGATGACGAGTTTCTACAAATTGAAAGGGAGCTGATGAAGCGAGATATTGTGTCAATGGTTCAGGAAGGACACGGTGATATTCTAAGGTTTGAAGGCAGAGTTTGTGTGCCTAGTTATCCGAAACTGAGAAAGTTGATTCTTGATGAAGCTCATACGAGCCAGTTAAGTATACGTCCCGGAATGACTAATATGTATCAAGATCTGAAACGATTATTTTGGTGGTCTGGGATGAAGAGACATGTTGTTGAGTACGTGTCATCTTGTCTTGTGTGTCAGAAGGCGAAAATTGAACATCAAAGACCAGCAGGTATGCTACAACCCGTAACTATTCTAGAATGGAAATGGGATAGTATTGCAATGAATTTTGTTACTGGATTGGCAAAGACTAGGAAATGTTATGATTCTAAATGGGTCATTGTTGATCGGCTTACGAAGTCTGCTCACTTCTTGCCAACTAATATCAAGTATCCAATGGAGAAATTGACCCAGGTGTACATTGGTGAAATTATTAGACTTCACGGTGTACCCTTTAGTATCATTTCCGATAGAGATCCGAGGTTTACATTGAGATTTTGGCAAAGTCTACATGAAGCAATGGGGACTAAACTTCATTTGAGTTTTGCTTACCATCCGCAAACTGATGGTCAAACAGAGAGGACTATTCAGTTATTAGAAGATCTATTGAGAGCTTGTGTGTTAGAACAAAGAAGGAGTTGGGATGAATTCTTGCCTTTGGTAGAATTCACCTATAACAACAGTTTTCACTCAAGTATAGGGATGGCACCCTATGAAGCACTATATGGACGACGATGCCGAACACCTTTATATTAGTATCAAGATGGAGAAAGTGTGGCCATTGGACCTGAGATGGTGCAACAAACAATAGAGAAGATAAATATAATACAAGAGAAGATGAGGGCAACTCAGAGTAGACAGAACAGCTATGCTGACAAAAGAAAAAGACCTCTTGAATTTGAGGAAGGTGAGCATATGTTTTTGCGAGTAACACACACGACTGGTGTCGGAAGGGTTATAAAATCCAGAAAACTCACTCCTAAATTCATTGGACCCTATCAAATTCTTCATCGGATAGGTCCAATCGCTTACCAAATAGCTTTACTGCTTTTTCTTTCTAACCTTCATAATGTTTTTCATGTGTCTCAGTTGAGAAAGTATATTCTTGATCCCTCTTATGTCATTCAGCCCGATGAGGTACAATTGAAAGAAAATTTGACGTATAAGACGATT
This sequence comes from Ormosia semicastrata, assembly GCA_029884595.1. Lineage (NCBI taxonomy): Eukaryota > Viridiplantae > Streptophyta > Magnoliopsida > Fabales > Fabaceae > Ormosia > Ormosia semicastrata. The sequence goes on along the minus strand of JAQQTO010000048.1, from coordinate 45,151,454 downwards.
CTTGTTATGATTGAAGACAAGAGGGTGAAGCAACTCAGAGGGAAAACGATTCCGTTAGTGAAAGTAATCTGGAATGAAACGATGGGGTATGCTATATGGGAGATAGAAGATAAGATGAGGGAACAACATCCTCAATTGTTTTAAGGTATGATTAATTTCGAGGACAAAATTCTTTTTAGAGGGGGAGAGTTGTAACACCCCAAAATTTGTTATTTTACAGTAATGTCTGAATCGTACAGTATTATGTTTTCTGTGAGCTGTAAATTTATTTTGACTATTCTGTGATTGTTTTTGATCGTTGTGTGTGATTTACTCCGAGTCAAGGAAATAATAATTTTTGGGCCGGGGAAAATCTTTATTGATTTATTCAGAGTCGGGGGATCTTACTAAACCCAAATCCAAGAGATACATTACCTGATCTTTTAATTTTTAGAATTTATTTGTGAAATATAAATATTTCACATTTTATTATCTGTCGGATAATATCTGTTGTTTTGCACACAGTAGCTTCGGTCAATTGGGTAATAAACCCTGTATTTGTTAACTGTCAAAAATTAGACCGGGAAAAATCTTTGTGACCTATTTTTTATGAACCAATAGGAATTAGTCAACATAAATGGCTTGAATTTCTTAACCAATAGAAAATGGTCAACAAAAGTGGTTAGACTAGTTACTAAGTGTAACACCCCAAATTTCCTATATCTTAAACAATAATTTTGACAGTTAACAGAATTTTACTATTTAGTAATTTCTAGATACTGTAAAATTATTTTGTTTATTCCATCAGCGTATTTGATCATTTTGAGTGATTTACTCTGTGTCAGGAAAATAAAAATTTTCGGGCTGGGAAAAACTTTACGTAATTTAATTTTTACCGTTAGGTAATTATTTTACGTAATTTGATTTGATATTTGTGCGTTTTCTAATTTTTGTGATTTTATGGATGATTATGAAATTTTTGACTGTATGTGGGCCTCGGTGGTCTTACGTGGGCCCAAGTGACCTTACGTGGGCCCAGGTGGGTCCCGCAAAGTGGAAAATTTTTCTACGCATAGAAAAATTTGTACTGTTTAGACGGAGACAGGGGATCTTACTAAACCTGAATCCGAAAATAGTTTTAGAAAATTTGTTTTGTACTGTATTTATTTATCGAAAGATAAAAATACAGTAAATATATTCTTTCGTGGGATTTTTAGTAGATAAAAATAGAAATTATATTGCTTAAGTCAACATTGGTGGTTTGGATATCCACTATTGATTCAATTAACGGTTAAGAAATAAATTTAATAAAGAAACATAAGATAATCATCATTGATTTAATCAATGGTGTGAAAATAAACTTAGTTAGGCAAGTTTCAATATCAACCGTAAATTTAATCAACGGTGTAAAATTAATTATATAAAGTGACCATTTACAACCATTAGATTTAGAATTGATCAAGGGTGGAGATTTGGTCTTGTAAAGTAACAAGGACCATTTATGACCATTGGATGAAGAATTGATCAAGGGTGGAGATTTGGTCTTCTAAAAAGGTTATGACTAATTATAACCCTTGGATTTAAAGTTTGAAGGAGCAATCTTGACCCTTTATTTTGGAGACATATCTAATGGTTAGAATTTAAAGGAGAATGATCCAATGGCTTAGATTAAGTCTTCTAAATTAAAAGTCTACCTAAATCCTAACCATTGAATTAATCAATGGCTAGGAATGCTTCAAATAATTGTATAAAAAAAAAAAAGATGACAACTTCATGCATTATGGAAGGGGGGACGGTTTTGGAGTGCTTGGACAAGGAGGAGACAATTTTTTTTAGTAGCCTTTTTAGGCTAAAGAAAAGATGAAGTCAACAATGATTTGATTAGTAACTAATTAAGCCTAATTTGATTAATCTAATGGCCTAATTAACAAGTTAAGTAAACTAAATTAAATATTAAATTTTATAATCTAATTCTTAATTAGATATCCTAATTTTAATTAGAGATTATAATATATGAAATAATATGTTAATTAATTAGTTATATAGTTAGAATGTTAGTTAAGATTGGTTAGGAAATTTAACCTAACTAATTACCTAATTAATTAGCATGCAATTAGGTAAAAATTAAGAACAATTAATTCCCTAAAATACTCAAGGAGCCACACGGTTTTCATGTAGCTTGGGGAGACTTTTACATGGTTCTTGAACCACCAATAATAGCCATGCAAACTAAATTAATGACCATTATTGTTTGTCATGGTCAATATGACCATTATTGTTTTGTTTGCTTCCTCTGGATTGCATGATGAAGGGGGGCGGACAGTTGGAGAAGCAAGAAAGAAGAAGAGACATGTTGAGACATGTTAGAGTAGCCTTTTTAGGCCAAAGAAAAAGCTTGAAGACATTAATTAGATGTCTTGACCAATTATTGGTCATTTTTCTAAAGCAAAATTATTTTCTTCTTTCTCTCCATGCAATGCTACGGCTGCCCACTTCAATTCAGCCATTTGATTTCATTTGTATCACATTTTATAACACTTAACTCATTCTCTCTCTTCTCTCTCTTCCAATTTGTCAAGAACACCAAGAACAACACCATTTTCTTTCCTTCCTTGAGCATTCGGTCACCACCTATGGAACCACTTCCAATCTTCCATAATTTTATCTAGCTACATATCTTGAATCCTCTCATCAATCTAAAACACTTTCATGTTGGGAACTTCTCAAAATTCCATCATCTTCATCACTCAACCAAGCCAAGAACACAAAATAACCATTTTCCTTCATTTTCTCACCAAATGGTTCGGCCATGACCACCAAAAGTACCACCCATCACTTTTAATTTCATCCAACCATAGATCTTGAATTTACATGATATTCTAAGCAACTTTCATGTTGGAGACTTTCTCAAAATCATTCATCTTCATGGACTTTCTTCAAGAGCCAAGTTATTGAGTTTTTAAGGTGAAGTGTAAGAAGACTTCAATTCTTATCTCTTTTTCATGATCTAAACCATGTTTGATCCATGGTTCCTCTTAATCAAGCTTAGTATACTAATTTCTATGTATTTTGTTTTGAATTTGAGAAGCCCTTGGTGGTGAAGGACTTGGAAAGAGAAGCAAAATCAAGAAGCTTTGAGGATCTTCAAGAGGTAAGAGGGAGATCCATCTCACCAACCAATTATTGTGGTGGGAGATGGTCTTATATTTGATGAATTGTGAATTCATGTGAGAATTCCAATCCATGGTCATGTATAATTAATTATGTGTTTATGAGCTTTGCTTTATTTTCTTGTGCCTTGATTATTTTGTCTATGCTTAATATGCTTTGCATGATTTTATGGCTTTGATAATATACTTATAATATGCATGATGAGTATATGGCATGTTTGTGATATTTATGATGAAATATATATATATATATGCCATATGTGTGGATGGAAAGAAAATTGATCTTGGTTCCAATGGCCAAGGAAGAGCTGCGGTTTTGATGCCCTTGATGAGGGTCAATGTTGAAATTTTTCAAGAGCAAGGAAATTAAATTTTGATCCCTAGAACAATGAGAATTTCGGCCAAGACACCTCAAAATAGGTGTTTACAAATTAATATGTTTATGGAAGAATAAAATTGGATTGATTTGAGGAGTATGGAAAATGAACTAAAGGTTTGTTTTTTTTTTTTAAGAAAACATGAACACAAATTTTAGAATGAAATTTTATTGATTTATTTTGTGTAGAAACAAGAATGGAATTTATTTAAGTTAGAAGAAAAATATTTCATGGTTCTAATGACCATCTATAAGGTTTTGATAATTTAGAAAAATGTTTTGATGCTATGAAATACAAGAATTTTCAAATAAGGATTTTTGAAAAGGGAATTAAGTGTTATAAATTAAGTGAAGTGAATTTTCATAAATAAAAGAAAAAAAAGATTGAAAGTATTGAACTTCAAATTAATTTAAAAAGAATCAATTTTTAGAAGTGATTTAGAAATATAAAAGAAAATGTTTGTAACTTAAATTTACTCACGAAGAATTTATTTGGGTTTTGGAAAACGTTAGGAAATTTAAAGTTAAGAAACAATAATTAAAACAACTCAATATGATTTTGTAGGACTAGATCAATAAAAAGTGATTTTGAGAAAATATATATTAAGGAAAAGATTTTTGACTAAGAATGAAAAAAAATTTACAAAGAAAGTGAAAATGAATTTGAACAAATGGGTTTGTTATATGACCAATCGGTACTTTGGTTTTGAAAATAAAACTTTAATGGTTTTGTTTGTGTAAAACCATATCAATTTAAAAGAAAAATGTTTTGATAATTTTTCAAATAGTAATGCCTAGATTTTGATGAAACAAAGTAATTTTTCAAGTGGAAATATAATTGATTTAATACAAGAAATTTGAAAAGGGAATCAGAGTATTTTACTCACTTGAAAAATTAAGTTTTGTAAACAAAAATGTTTTCAAACTTCAATTTATTTTGAAGTAGGTTAATTTGGAAATGATTTGGGGAAAAATGGAGAATATAATGGTATTTTGAGAATTTACTCAAGTATAACTTATTTTCAAGTTTTGAAGTACGTTTGGAAATTTTATGATTTGAAACATTGATTTATATCAATGGAAAGGTAATTTTGTGGATTATATTTGAAAAAGAATTTCTTGAGTAAAGAAACGTGGAAAAAGATTTTTTTGAGTAAGAAAATGTGAAAAATGAAGTACAAAGTCATAATATTTTGAGAAAGGATGAAATGGAATTTTTGAAGGTTAAAAAATATTTTTTGTAATAGAATTGTGGTGAAAAATGATTTACGTATCTTAAAAATGATTTAGAATATAGTAAAATATTCCTATGCGATTTAAAATATGTTAAAATATTTCTACGTGATTTGAATTACGTTTAAATATTTTATGTGAGTTTAAATATTTGACGTCTTCGTTGAAAAATCACTATGTGATTTAAAAGTAATAGAATATTTTTATGGTATTGTGAAAATATAACGAAACGTTTCGAATTTTGAAAACGTAATGTGAAGTGTTACGATATTTTGAAAACGTAATGTAAACATTTTGGAATTGTAAAACATAATGAAAATGTTGCGCAATCTTGTGAAAATACGGCGAAAGTGTTTTATAACTATGAAAACATGATAACATGATTTTGTGTTGAAAATACAGTATAATTACTGTTTAACCAGTGTATGGACACTGTATGAGAGAGTGACGTGTTTTGCCTATGATTGGTATTTGGTGCATTTTATATGCATTGGAAAGAGATGCCCGTATTTGGATTTGGTGCATTATACATGCATTGAAAAGATTTGGCCCATTGGGGTTGGACTTGCACTGATATACTCGTGCATTGTACAAATGAAATTGAAAAGATTTGGCCCGTTGGGGTTGGACTTGCACTGATAAATTCGTGCATTGTATAAAAGATAGCTAATAGCTATTATGGCCCTTGTGGTTGAAGAGGGAATGAGAATTGATAGTGAGGTCTATGATGGATCTTGGGGGCGTCGAGGCGCGGCGGTCGACCAGTGGACAGCTGGCGAGTACCCTGTGCCACTTGGCGATGCAGTCCGTTGCAATGCATTGACGATACCCGACAAGAACACGATTCTTTTCAACGACTGGGAGATTGTCTTTGGGCTAAGGCTGACAATTAACCAGAGCATTCTTCTCGAAATTGTGAAAACCTCCATGGAGTCATTTTTGATAAAATGAGTCTTTGTACATATGCATAAATCTGAGTATTTATATCTGTGTGATATATTAATTGGGGAATATTGGTTATTGGTTATGACAATTGTTTTGAGTACTTGGATGATGAGAGTTGATTAATGCTGATAGCATGATTATGGTATGATCTATCTGTATGATATAGCTATTTGTGTTATCTCTGTGCTGCCATGTTGGTATTGGTGTAGGTGATCTCACCTCTTTGTTATATTATTTTGTTGTGTCTGTATTGTTAAAATCAAAAAATAGAAGGATCAAGTTTTCTTAGACATAACGGGGATGGATACTCTGAGATTGGTGATAACAATAAGGAGTGGACATTCAGGACTCGAAGGTGTGCAGTGTTGACAAAGGAACAGATGTCTGATACATCAAGATGGACAGAAAAAGGAATAAGTATGTTAAAATTTCTCGTTAGTGTTGTACCGTGCTATTAAGTAGGACCCGTCATGGGGTTTGCTACTGTAAAAAAAAAATAAGTCTATTAATTTTATATTTCTCTTTAAATTGTGTTATTAATTGGTGTCAATATTACATAATGAATAGTTGAAATATGATTTTCAATATTACCTAATATTTTTAGTAAATTTACGTTTCAGTAAAGAAGAAATTTTGAAACCCATCTTTTATAACTCAAACTTTATGCGAACTTATTTTCAGATTATGAGTCGGAAGTCAGAAATGTGATGCCCTAGCTAGGGTGTTACATTAGTTGGTATCAGAGCTATGGTCTTACACTAAGTAACTAGGTAATCTAACTAAGTTACTCTAAAAGCCTAATTAGTAACTAATTGGAACAAACTAAGTTAGCTAATACTTAGAGTCTATAGTTACAAGAAAATATCTAGGATTTTCTAGAAGGATTATCAATGTATGACAAATGCATGATCTAATCATGTAACTAGATGGTCAGTTATGTAACTAAATAATCTAACTAAGTTAGTTTAGATGTAACTAGATGAACTAAACCACCTAAGCTAAGTGTAACTAGGAATTAAAATGAAACAAAACTTAGTTAGTTTCCCATTTGATCTACACGGCCATTAGTAGTTCTAGGGTATTCTTGAACCATCTTTTATGATCAAAGGATGACCATTTGATGACCTAGGCCATGTGATACCATGTAAACCCATGTGATTAAATTTTATCTTGTTAAACAAGCTTAGATATTTTCTATCCATGCACTCCATGGCCATGCATTAGTAAAATAGGATTTATTACTTCATTTTCTAACACTTTGTGAAAGCAAAAGCCTATCATCTTTCTCTCACTTCCAAGAACACCAAGAACTCCATTCTTTATTCTTCCTCTTGAAGGTTTCGGCCTCCCTACCCAAATCAACCACCACTCACTTATAATTTCATCCAATCCTATTTTCTAAAGTTAGACACAATTCTAAACACTTTTCATCGGAGAGTTTCACCTAATTCATCTTCTAAGTGCTTCAAAATCAAGCTTAGATTTTCTATTTCAAAAGATAACTTCATGATTTCTTGATCCTAAGTTGGATTCTTGAATTTCTAAACCATGATTGATCCATGATTTCTTATTTTCAAGCTTGGTTTATGACTTTAAGATTGGTTTAAGCTTGTTTGGATTTCTTGAGGAAGCTCACGAAATTTAAAGGAGAAGGAACTTGAAGAGTTTTTTTCTTCCTTGAGGTAAGAGGGAGATTAACTTCATCAACCAAGTGTTGGTGGTGAGGGAATGACTTGTTTGTGGTGAAAAATCCATAAGGATTTATTCACTTGATTGGTTAAGCTTTCATTGTTTATGATTGATTGTGATTGGTGTGCTTGATAGGTTAGAAAATATGTTTGAATATGTGATTGGTATGCTTATTATGCATGAGTATGTGATTAAGAAAGTATGATGATTTTTGTGTAAAGTAGGATGTGATTTACATAATGAAAAATGTATGATGGTTCCAAAGAACCTAGAGGCTCACGGCCTCAATACCACCAAGGGAGCCGAATGCTCTAAATTAATTTCCTAATCAAGGGTTAAATGATTTAATGGTAAGAAATTGGATTAAGAGTTTTTTAAAAGAATAAAGTGATAGAAAATGATTAAATATGATTTGAGAAGCCTATAATGCAATTTCGGCCAACATAGAAATTTTTTATATCCTAGATACAAAGTTATTTTACTAAGTGTAGACTTAGGTATTTAATTGATAAGAAATTAATTTGATGGGTTTTAGATCTAAAAAGAAAGTAATCTACTTTTTAGAATTAAAAATTAGCATAGTTAAGTCATGAAGTAAAATAAAAGTTGAACTTGAAATTTACTAACGTATAGCTCAACCTTTGGGTTTTGAAGCGCGTTAGAGAATTTCGAGCTGTACTATCCCAATTAAATCAAAGAAATGTAATTTTGTGAGAAATGGTAGGAAATGCCACTTAAAGGATTTTTAATAGTAAAATATGGTAAATAAAGCTAAAATAAATATTTATGTAAAAAAAATAGAGAAGTGTCAATTGTTCTCAAAATAGTGATTTTTAGGCTATTAGACTGAGAAAATAATTTAAAATTGCTACGCGATTGAGAAAATGTTTAAAAATCACTACGCGATTTAGAAAACGTTTGAAAATATTTTTGCGATTATAAAAATGTTGGAAAATACTTATGCAATTTGAAAACATAATAAAAATGTTCTGCGATTGTGAAAATGTGATAAAATGTTTACGCGATTGGAAATAATAGCGGGTTGCTGTCAGGCTGTTGTGGTGGGCCCGATTAAGTTGAAAAGTGATACCACCAAGAGAAGGCGTGTGTATGTGAATTACTGTGAGAATATTGATTGTATGTGTATTTGAATCATACATCATGCATAGAAAAATATGTCAACTTATAATTGGTTAAGGCATAATGTTATACTTAGGAGATTGAATTACATCTAAGTGTGGGTGCGATGGTCATAGTGTAGGTCAATTGTAGACCTTGGGGGTGTCGAGGTACGGGTTTTCCATAATGGCCAATTGTTAGCGCCTCTGTGCCGTGGATCAGACAGATGCAAATGCACCGATGATCCGGACCGAGACACTATCGCTAATCACGATCTGGTGTAGAATGTCTTGTACAATGCCTTGATATGCACGTTAATAAATTGATAAATTATAGCACTTTTGGTCATGGCAGCTGAGTTTACAGACATATCTCCTAGATTATTCTCTCTGAAATTTGTGTTTAGCTCCATGGAGTAGAAATTGGTCATCGTGCATATGCATAGTTGGTTAGCATTTTGATATGATAGTTATGCTTATCTGATTTATTATATGTGATATAATAATATGATTTAAATATGTCAATGTTATATATGTTTATCTACTGTCATTTTTTATACTTCCATACTAGTATTGATGTAGGGGATCTCACTTCTTTGTTGTATTATATTTATTTTACTATGTATGCCTAATGAAGACCGGGAAGACGAATGAGCTGATAATTCTTTTTACTATCAGTGACATTACTCTTTGTTTGTTAAGATGGCAGCAAGGCGCCAAGTTTTAGGTTTTGTCCGAGTTCAGTTCCATGGGGGGACTGATGCTTGGGGGTTTGATTTTGACAATTAACAGTTTGTATATATGGGGGACTTGACTCTAAACTTAAGTGGAACTCGCGACGGGATCCCTGTTTTAACCCAACACGCGTCTGTGCGCCTAGAATTTACGATGTCGATTCGTGAACTCTGGGGTGGCACTGTGTATACACTGCGTGAAGACTCTGTGGTGTCTTCCGCAAGGACCCCTGTGAGGCGAATGTTATATCCGCCTGGGTTCTTTAATGATGAAATGGAGGAGGATCCATCTGAGGACCCAAATCCTTAGGTTAGTTTTTAGGAGTTTTAGGTTTAGCAGTTATGTTTTGGAGTGTCTGTTGTACATTTTATCTTTTGGTGTGCAAGGGTATTATGTAAATTATTTGTAAACAAGGCTTTCAGTATTTATGTATAATATGAGTGTGATTTCAGTTACAAGTTGTACTCATGATTTTTATTTAGTTTACTTATTTAAATTTATTCCGCAAACGAAATTTTAAAATCAATGTTTTTACAAGATTATTCTTTTACAACTTGGGTAAGTTATATTAGGATTAGTCTTAAATGTGATACCTTAGAGTGGGTGTTATAAGTAATGTGCTGCTCTAATGGAACACTTAATATAAAAATCTTTTTGAGAAGTATAAATACTGTTAAATTAGGGCAAGATGTTACACATACACTATTATAAAAAAAAGTTTTTTTTATACCTATTAATTTGTTATTGTTATTTTCAAAAGTAAAATTAATTTGCATTTAAATGCAATATTTAAGAAGTACATATTTTAGTAGTAATTTCATAAAATTATATTAAAGAACCATTTCTTCCACTTTTTAAAAAGTTGGAAAAATGGTTTTAATGCTTTTTCTACTCCCTTTACTTTAAAAAAAAGTACTTTCTTTATAAAAAAAATCAGTATCTAGACGAGCAGTTAGGGTATGAATTAGCAAAAAAGAAAGAAATGACAAGGAATGAATTAGCAAAAAGAATTATAAACAAAGGTGTACCCAAGTCGAAACATTGACATTGTGAGTCGAAACAATAATTTAATTATTTGATTTAAATTCCCGAGGCAAATTCTTACCCTAGGGTTATAGGGTAACTTATTATCAAAAGTTAAAAAATTTGTAGGTTAAGTTATTTTATGAAAATGATAGCAGCAAATTTGCTTTGTGAAAAATTTATGAAAAACAAAAATTACACAAAGTTGAAAATGACAGTCGAGTCTACATAAAATGTATTTCGTTTATAATTTTGAATAAAATGAAGAAAAGTAATGTGAGGAAACAAAAAATACTCTCCATTCAAAGAAAGATTTAAAAAATATAAATTAAAAGCTTAAGACATAACTAAGATGTAAAGGAAGCTTAATCTGAAAACAAAAAATTTGTGGAACATTCATTTATTTTATAAAATACATTTTAATTTTGAACAAAATGAACAAAAATTAGAATAAATTGTAGACAACAAAACTACCCTCCATTGAAAAGATTCTTTAAAGGGAACTTTGTTTAATATGTTTTCCTTCCTTTACATGAAATATTCAAGAGAAAACAAAATCTATTCTTGTACATCAAACAATAAAAAATATGGAATATCATATATAACAAGAAAATTACATGATTATCCAACGGTTTCATCTATTGGACAAGCTCATTATAGAAGACCATTGTTAGTCATGGCAACCATCACCCAAGAGGGGGGGTGAATTGGGTGATTAAAAATTTTAAAACACCTTTGAGAAATTAAACATTTTGAATAACTCAATTAATAAATGCAGTAGAATAAGTTTAAAAAATGTGCAACTATTAGAGATTTCACAAATACTACTTGGGTTATAGGATAAAACAAGAAAATAAGCTAGATATCAAATTCAACTCAAGCATATATAATTAAAGCACAAATGTAAAGGAGATAGAGTTGAGAAGAGCAAACACAAAGTTTTATCCTGGTTCAGCTACTAACCACTTGTGGCCTACATCCAGTCCTCAAGTGAACCGCCCGAGATTTTCCACTAAACCTTCAAACTTGAATGGGTGCTTGAAAACCTTTAAAAAGTGGAGCAATCAACACACCTTGGGATGTCTCACCCTTTATGCTTGAACCTAAAATTCAAGGGATACCTCACCCTTACAACTTTGAGGGATATCTCACCCTCTCTTTTACAGTTTATACAAAGTATAGATGATAAGAAACTTTCTCAAGAGTGATAATAAAAATTGAAGCACTATGGGTACCAAGGATTTACACTTTGAACCTCAAAATATGATTGTGATGATTCAAGGATCAAATCAAGTGTTTAAGAGTTTCTCCAAGTGTAAATGCTTCAATCTACACTTATTTATAGAGCTCAAATGATAAAATAGTCGTTGATAGTATTTAAAAATAATTTTTTTATGAAAACTAGCCATTTATAGCCTTTGGGAACGTTTTCGGACACTTGGTAATCGATCACACACTTCTGGTAATCAATTACATGGCCTCTGCCAATGTTGTAATCGATTACAGGACTTGTGTAATCGATTACATCATTTCTAGTTTTGAGAACTGACTTTAAAAAGTCATAACTTATTCATTTTGTATCCGATTAAAGTGAATGAGTACTCATTGGAAAGATCTTTCATTCTGTTTTCAAATGAAATATTTCACAACAAAAATCAAATGGGTTCAAGTCAAAGTATTTCAAAACTCAAACTTGCCTATTTTTGAAAACTGACTTTAAATGGTCATAACTTCTTCATTTCTTATCCATTTAAAAAAATAACCACTCATTGGAAAGATATTTAAGTCTATTTTCATATGCATTAAGTTTCACAATAAAACTCAAAGTATTTTAAAAGTTATGATAAAAATAGTAACTAAATGTTAGTTTTGCAAAACACAAACTTGACTATTTTTCATAGATTTAAAATACCACCAAGACTAGCTTTCCCAAAATAGTTTGTTGGACATTTAAATATTTTAGAAACACTTATAAAAATGTTTAGAACTTATTTGAGCTTAGTGTGATTCTCATTTACCTTTACACAAGATCTAAGTCCTCTAAGCTATTCTTGAAGAACCTTAGGACTTGATCTTTTGCCATCATCAATTTTTTGGCATCTTGATGTAATCCAAGCTTCCAAAAATTCTTCTCTTCAAAACTTGTAAATGCTTGGAACATTTTTATCATTTTCATTCTTCTTGAGTTGAGCATAGTTGTAATTTTTTACTTTCTTGTTGCAATGCTCACTCTTGGTACTTGGACTATCTTACAAAGTATTGCTCACTTAAACAAACATAGTTAGTCCAAATTCATAGCTTAATATCTTTATATACATGATTCATAAATGTATAACTCTAGTTAGTCTAACATGCATATAAGACTTTCATAGACACATCCAAATAAGATATTTATCAATAACAAATAGATATGCTTTATGTAGGATGCAACAAAGAACATATGCAAAGTGTTCTTTTTGTCTTGTATTTATCATCATCAAAACTTAGCATATTAAACCATTTGGGGTAAACTTATTTCCACAATTTTCTCATTTTTGATGATGACAAATCACCAAAGAAAAATTTGTTGGGGAATATACAAGAATAAATATTCATGTAAGCATGTCAAGTAATAAGCATAAGAACATATTTTTCTTTCCAATTTTCATTCCCCCTATTTGACATCAACAAAAATGCTTAAGAAGGAAAGATAATATTTTTACTCTCTTTATAGATAAAACTCATGTTATGGAAGAGAGTAGGATCATCAAAACTAAAAACTACTTCAAGTTATTCAAAACATAATTATCTCCCCATATTTGATTCTACACATGATTCAAGAAGAGAGAGATGAAACAAGCATACTTTCAAGATATAAAAGATTATTCATGTAATGCTTGTCACATTTTGGTACATCAACATTTAACATATGATAGTAATAAGCTTAAAAAATTATGTCTAGCATATAATCTCTTGCATACCACATGATAAATAAGTACCACTTGATATTACTTGTTAGGTGTTACGAGATATTCGTGTAAGATCATGGAACTAAGGTTTTCAAATGAAAGATCATACAACTTGTCACATATCAAGCATTTCTTAATGAAAGAATCAAAAGATATGAAGTTTAAGAATGTTTACCTTCTTTCATTAATAGAGGGAAAGAGAATAAAAGATGATCTTTGTTGACATGTTGATAGTATTAACAATAAAACATTTCATGTCAAATAAGGATGTAAGCCAAGAGATATAAGTAACAATTTATGAGCTAGGCTCTCCCTCAAAATATGTATATTATCAAAATATAAAACATAATAGTTTAACATAGTCATGTATATATTTTTAGTCAACAAGGACATGGAAGAAAGATATGTAAGATAAGTAAGAAAAGTTCCCCCTTATTGAAGTACAAGATAGATAAAGGAAAATATGCAAGTCAAGACCATGTAAGCACATTACCATAAAAGGTTATATTCTTAATCCATTAATCAAAAATCATTTTAAAAACTTCTCCTCCTTTCAAAAAGAATTTTATAATAACACATTACATTTCCAAAAGCATTTTAGAAGGGTAGAAGGGTTTTATATTGAAATCACATATTCCTTGAGAGTGATCAAATCCAAGTCAAAGGAACATTTGAAAATACATCTCCTCTTTTTTTCATTAAACAAGAGCCTTGAAAAGATAAAACACTTTTGAAGAACAAGGCTTATCTTTTGAAGTATTAAGATGGACTCTATAGAATATTTCAAAAGATTTATTTGAAAACTTTCTTAAATATTCTCTCAAGATTTAATAAAACATTTCAAAGCAACGAAGAGGGTACTACATTTATAGCCCAAATCGAATAATTTCTAAATTTTTAAGACAATTAGGAGGTGAAAATACTTTCAAGGTCATAAGACAAGTTTAAATGATTCTCAAGAATATGGAACTTTAAAAGCTTATTTCAAATATGATAAGAGATTTTGCTTTAAAAAGAAAATGTTTTAGTCAAACGATAAACTCTTTTCGAAACAAGTGCATGATTCTCATAAGTATTACACCACTAAGAGACCATAGATAAAGAGAATCATAGATATCAAACATTCACCATGATGAAATATGCTATAGGGATCAAAGCATGTATAGAACTAATATCATCCACCCTATATGCAATGACAAAAATAGCAAGTTAATATCCAATTAGGCACTTTGTCAATGTTAAGCATACTTCTAATGTAAAGAAATCATCTAATTATTTCAGATCAAATTATCAACAAATATCATACAATGCATACCATATAGAATACCACAATAGCTTAGGGATAGAGATACTTATTGAGAGAGTGATGCTTCTTTAGAATGTTCTTCATCTATTGGTCCTTTGAGTTTGAGTTTTCTTCCATTACGTATTTCATTCCATTGCACTTAAAGAAAGTCTCCTCATGTCCCTCTTTATCCAACTCTTCTCTTTATCCACTTATGCTTGTATGTAAAAATTTTGATGACTATATTTGAAACACATAGAGAAACTTGCAAAGCTAACTTCAAAAGTTCTCTAAATCATAAGCTATCATCAAATATCATTTAAACCCATTTATAAGCATAATTTAAGTTGAAGGTTGATATATATAATGTAAAACACGTACCATATTATCTACCATGCATAGTTAATTCTAAAGAGAACAAAAGAAGGACATATGCACTTGAATCCAAAAATATGATTTAAGTAATTTAAGGCAAGATTCAAGTTTATCAAGAAGCACATGATCAACATCAAAACTTATATAAATATTTTGGGGTAAACAATAATCATGTAAGGCATGTAATATCAAGTAAGGAATTCTAGTATGTACACATGCCAATAACATGCTTACTTTCATTATATATAAACAATTTCAAGTGAAAATAGTTGTTCTCGCACTGAAAACCTTTTTAAAGCTACTCTGTAATTGATTACCATGTGTGTGTAATCGATTACTAGCCCTCTAGAATCCTTGTAATCGATTACCATCTTTCTGGGAACCTTGTAATCGATTACAAGATTGGTGTAATCGATTACTTGCTTGATAGAACATTTGTAATCGATTACAAATGTCTTGTAATTGATTACCAGTTTTCTAAAACTCAATTTTTGCATTTTAAACAGTAAAGGCCTAATCTCAAAGCATTCAAATTAGTTCCAAAAAGTCTCAAAGCAATTTCAAACATTATGCAAGCATACCTAGACATTGTATAACCTTATGTTACAATAAGAATAAACATAATCATGTGCTAAACATAATACTCAAATTTTATCAAGTATACATGATTCTATCCTATACCTAAGGCCTACATGGAATATACTGTTGGGAATTGCGGATCAAAATATCTCGCAGCGGAATAATAGGATTCCCACACAGGATCCATGCGAAAAGTCCATAATCCGAGTTTTTTAAAATTTACCTCTTGAAGCGTGATAAACACAAGTGAGGTGAATCACCAACACCGTAAAAGCGACGATGTTTCTGCGGTATCCACACGAACAGACTTGCAAAAGGAGTCACGCCTCTGTTTCGCGGTGCTAGCTGCGAATAGAAGAGAAGAACCTTTCACTGTCTCTCACTCACTTTCTTAGGTGCGGCTAGGGTTGTGATGTAACATGTATAGCAGCCCCTTAACAAGATACTATTTATAATAGTGGCTGCCTTAAGTGAGTGTGAGCATAGCAAGGTAAGTAACCCTAAAACCCATCTCGTCATGAGTTAGGCCCACAATTGAATCCGAGTCCAACTTGGATCCTTATTGCTCCAATTTAGTCTGTTCTAAGTGTGCGACCTGCGAGTTCTCATGACGTTGGTAGTAATATTAAAATCTCATTTTAATATTACAAACGATGTTATCTAAACACATCATGCTACCCAAGTAATGAGAATGTCGGTGATTTGACATAACCTATCCGTGATCAATGTTTCCGTGTAGTTTAGTCCCTTTGTCAAGATATCTAGATTGAACACAAGGCATGGAATGCGTCACCCTTGTATAGTCCAATCATTCGTTTCCCGATACTCGAGTAGACTTTGTAACAATAAATGAGATCAATATCTCATATTGACTCATTTGAGCATGGCCATGCATTTCGCATCTCACTCAATCGGGGGCCCGAAGATATCGCTCTGTTATGTAGGAGTGACAAATTCCATCTAGGTCACTCACATCCCTCTGCATGATTTGCGGTATGTCCAATAACCAACTTTATAATCACCTTGTGACAATGACGTTTGATGGCATTAAAACACACAACTCCTCATGTAGGAATCGTAGTGATTTCAGTCAAAGGACCACAAACACCATTATCACTATGAGAATCGCTATGACACTCACGTAACGATCCATGTAGCATCTCATGGTGGGTCACCCAAAGACATCATTACTCTAATATGTACCAATGTGAAGACTTGATATCTCATATCCATGACCCGTGAGATGTGGTCATCAGTCTCTACACATACTAGTCTCAATGTATTATTGTTGTCCTAATTAACAATAATACTTGACTAGGGACATTTAAGAATAGTGTTGTAACCAAAAGGATCTCACGATCAAGTCATTCACTTGATGTCCTATGGCATCAAACTTACTATTCTAAGGACTTTATTATCTTTATCAAAAAAGAACACAATAAATGAAATGCCTCATATATAAAATAGCATAATATAATGTATGTCAATACAAACAAAATGTATTGGCCACTAGGGCATACACCAACATATACCTTATATTCATTGTCTTTACAAGTGAATGTGCATAAAAGGTAAAAACATTTGATACCTTGACCTTGGTAATTAAGGAAATATTTTTTCTTACCTATTACTTCTCTTTTGGTGTTTTGAACTTTGGAAGTTCCACATTTTGTACTTGAGAAGCTTTGGTTGAAGCTATCTTCCTTCTTTGACCAAAACTTCTACCATTGGGCTTTGGAAGCCTTGTCCTTGATGATTCTTCTTTCTTTTGACCAATTAGTCCATCCTTTTGAGAAAATTTCTGCATAATTGAAACACTAGTAGGACTTTTTGGTACACACTTCATCTTGGGTCCTTGAATGTTAGTACTAGGGCCTTTAAGACCTTTAGGAACCCATACCATACAATTTCTCATATAAGAGTTTCTTCTATAATTGCATAAATGAGAAATATGTCTTAGATGACCACAAAAATTGTAAACAATTAAATTTAATGATGGCTTGGCCTTTTGAAGATCATTTTTGATAAACTTAAGCCTTTTCTTATTATTACATTTTATGTTATTTTTGCCACAAGCCTTACTTGAACTTCCATGTGGAATAACATCAATTTTATTTTCATTGACAAGCATAGAATATAAGCAATTAGAATCATTAGGTTTGGCAAATTTGAAAGATAAGTCCTCAACTTGATTTTCCAAATTAATGCATTTTCACAAGAAGATGAGATTTTATATTTCAAAGGCAATTCCTCATTAAGAAAAGCATATTCATTTTTCAAAGTTTCAATTTCATTTTCAATAGAGGAAATGTTTTCCAAACAAGATAAGTTTTTCTTTTCTAAAAATAATAAATCATCATATAATTCATCATACACACATTGTAGCTCATAATAAGGACTATAATCTAGTTTAGCATCATTTACCTCAAAGTCCTTTTTTGCCATATAGGAAGTAGTCTTAATTTCTAGCATGCTTGGCTCTTTAAGAGAATCACCATCTTCCTCATTAATTTTGTTTCACTTTGCCCCTTCTTCAAATTAAGCACCATCATCACCAAGAGGCATTGAGCTCATTTTCTTACATTGAATATCTTATTGAGGACATTTTCCATGACAAGCTTCCTTCAATGGCTTTAGTTCTTCTTGCTCTCTATATACAACTTTATGCAAAAGATCATCATTAGCAAGATAGATAGCATCAAGAGCATCCTATATCTTTAGCACTAGAGCAACTTTTAATTTTAGCATAAGTTCATCATTCAAACCACTTCTCAAGATTTGCATAGCTCTAATGTTCAATGAAAAATATTTTTTGTCTTAGGCATTCCAAGTTTGTTTTGATTTGCAAGTAAAAAGCATAATATCCCACAAATTAAGATTAATAGATTGCATATAAAATTCTATTCTAGTTTTCCAATAAATAAAATTCACACCATCAAAGAATGGTGGTTTATCAATTTCAAAACCTTCCATTTTGAAAAGCTTTCAATAGTTGCCAAACAAACAAGGATCTTTAACTCCAAGCGGTTAAGCTTTTAATAGAGCACGAAGCTCTGATGCCACTTGTTAGCCATGACAATCATCACCCAAGAGGGGGGGTGAATTGGGTGACTACAAATTTTAAAACACCTTTTAGAAATTAAACATTTTGAATAACTCAATTAATAAATACAGTGGAATAAGTTTAACAAATGTGCAACTATTACAGATTTCATAAATATCACTTAGGTTATAGGATAAATCAAGCATATAATCTAGATATCAAATTCAACTCAAGCATATATAATTAAAGCACAAATGAGAAGGAGATAGAGTTGAGAAGAGAAAACATAAAGATTTATCCTGGTTCAGCCATTAACCACTTGTGGCCTACGTCCAGTCTTCAAGTGAACCACCCGAGATTTTTCACTAAACCTTCAAGCTTGAACGGGTGCTTGAAAACCTTTACAAAGTGGAGTACACAACACACCTTGGGATGCCTCACCCTTTATGCTTGAGCCTCAAATTCAAGGGATACCTCACCCTTACAACTTTGAGGGATACCTCACCCTCTCTTTTACAGTTTATACAAAGTTTAGATGATAAGAATTCTCCTAAGAGTGGATAATATAAATTGAAGCACTATTGGTACCAAGGATTTAAACTTTGAAGTTCAAAATATGATTGTGATGATTCAAGGATCAAATCAAGTGTTTAAGAGTTTTTCCAAGTGTAAATGCTTCAATCTACACTTATTTATAGAGCCCAAATGATAAAATAGCCATTAGTAGTGTTTAGAAATGATTTTTTATGAAAACTATCCATTTATAGCCGTTGGGAACGTTTCTGGGCACTTGGTAATTGATTACACCCTTCTGGTAATCAATTACATAGCCTCTGCCAACGTTGTAATCGATTACAGGACTTGTGTAATCGATTACATCATTTCTAGTTTTGAAACCTGACTTTAAAAGGTCATAACTTCTTCATTTCGTATCCGATTAAAGCAAATGACCACTCATTAGAAAGATCTTTGAGTTTATTTTCAAATGAAATAGTTTCACAACAAAACTCAAAGTATTTTAAAAGTTATGATCAAAAGAGTAACCAAAAGTCAGCTTTTTAAAACTCATACTTGCCTATTTTTAAAAACTGACTTTAAATAAACTTCTTCATTTCTTATCCGTTTAAAGAAAATGACCACTCATTAGAAAGATATTTAAGTCTATTTTCATATGCAATAAGTTTCACAATAAAATTCAAAGTATTTTGAAAGTTATGATCAAAATAGTAACCAAATGTCAGTTTTGCAAAACATGAACTTGACTATTTTTTATAGATTTGAAATACCACCAATACTAGCTTTTCAAAAATAGTTTGTTGGACATTTAAACATTTTAGGAACACTTATAAAGATGTTTAAAACTTATTTGAGCTTAGTGTGATTCTCATTTACCTTTACACAAGATCTAAGTCCTCTAAGCTATTCTTGAAGAACCTTAGGACTTGATCTTTTGCCATCATCAATTCTTTGGCTTCTTGATGTAATCCAAGCTTCCAAAAATTCTTCTCTTCAAAACTTGTAAATGCTTGGAACATCTTTATCATTTTCATTCTTCTTGAGTTGAGCATAGTTGTAATTTTTTGCTTTCTTGTTGCAATGCTTACTCTTGGTACTTGGACTATCCTACAAAGTATTACTCACTTAAACAAACATAGTTAGTCCAAATTCATAGCTCAATATCTTCATATGCATGATTCATAAATGTATAACTCTAGTTAGTCTAACATGCATATAAGACTTTCATAGACACATCCAAATAAGATATTTATCAATAACAAATAGATATGCTTTATGTAGGATGCAACAAAGAACATATGCAAAGTGTTCTTTTTGTCTTGTATTTGTTATTATCAAAACTTAACATATTAAACCATTTGGGGCAAACTTATTTCCACAACCATTATGCAAAGCACCACATTGTGAAGCACCACTTAACCACCCTAACTAAACCCAATGACAAATCACAAAGATTGCGTGATGAAGATCAGGTAACCCGTAGGTAACCCAAAATCGTATTTCTTCCTAACAAAAAAGATTGAGTGAAACATACAAATGAAAGACTAAGGAAAAAAACCCAATGTTTTTAAAATCAGATGAACCATGAGCTAGTCACCCTACCGGTTCTAATACACTAAAAAAAAATCGAATGAGTAGTTGAACCATCAAAAGCCAATAAAAAATAAAAAATGGTAAAAACTAGTGAACTGATCTGTTAAACTGTCCAGTTGAACTATCCAATTTTTAATTTAAAACTTTTAACTAATATTTTTATAAAAAAAAGAAAAGAAAAACTTATATGGCTATATTATAGTGATACTGGTTAAATTAGTTGAACCAATTGAACCATAAATCATTCACTTCATTAACTCAATCGACTTTAAAAACATTGCAAAAACCAAAAAAATATTGAATCTTGAAGTTGAGTTTTATGATTAAAAGGTCATGTTTGCTAGGTCATTTTTCAATTTAGAACCAAAAAACCATGTTTTGACCATAAGACACAAGAAAGAAGCTTTGCCCAAATCATAGTTTTTGAATTTCCAAACTGGAAACCAAATAGTCTATATATAAGGACATATTTCTTTTCATAGCGTTGCCTTGAGAGAAGTGTGAGTGCATTGGAAGGTATGTGTGCATGTAAAAATTTAAATCACATGTCAAACAAAAACTTGAGTATATTTACGTTTTCCAAAAATATTAATGTTATTCCTACATTCAAATCTCTATACCTACCCTTTACACATGTTTATTTTGAGAAAAATTCAAACTAATTTCATTTCCTCTCTTTCCCTTCTCTTTTTCTCTCTCTTTCTTTGTCAAAAGTAATAGTTGTATGGATTAGTATAAAAATTTAAATATAAAAATAACATTATTATTTAAAAGATATATATACTTAAAGTAACCTTAATGGAAAGCACAATATTTTCACGTATTTTGAAATAATTTACTTTATCTTAAAATCTCTTTTCTTTGGTAGCACAAGTATGACACTTCTAATTTCAACATGTTTTGTTTCTTCTCTTCATTTATCAAAAATCTATTTAGTCTTAAAATAGTTGTATGTTGATAGCACAATACTTTCACGTCTTTCAAAATAATTTACTTTATCATAAAAGTGACGTTTCTTTGATAACATAAGCATAAAATTTTATCTAAAATTTTTTGTTTCATCTACGCACATTATTCAAGAACGAGGCTACATTGACATACAAGTCACAATTTAAAATATGTTTTCAATGCATCGAGTATCCTTAAATTACGCACAGTATTAGTATGAGACACAAGAGGTTTCAAATTTTTTTACTGAGTCCTTCCCTCCCTCCAAACATATTTTCAATTTGTTTTTTACTCCAGGTCTTTCCTTACAAACATACCAACACTTTTCAAACTTTTTGAATCTTTAAATTATCACTAAAGAAATTGTTGAAGAAAACACAATCTTTTATCAAAGGAGTATAAAAACTTTAATTCAATATTTTTGTTTTGTCCACACATGTTATTCAAGAAAGATGCTACATTGATTTACAACTCACAATTTAAGATTGTTTTTAATGCATCAAGTATCCTTAAGTGAAACACAGTATTTGAAAAGACGCAGGAGTTTACAAAATTTTTTACTCCAAGTCCTTTCCTCCAAACATATTTTCAAGTTTTTTTACTCCAAATCCTTCCCTCCAAACATTCCAACAATTTTCAAACTTTTTTGAACCTTCAAATTTTCACTAAAAAGTATTATTAGAAAACACAATCTTTTATCAAAGGAATATAAAAACTTTAATTCAAAATTTTTGTTTTATCCACGTAGATTATTCAAGAAGGATAAGACACTTTTAAAGTGAGTAAATAAAGGTGTATCCATCATTAAATATTAGTGGATTAAGATTACAATCTACTTTAAATTAAATCAATAGTGTATGCATCATTATTTCTTCACTTTAAAGATAATTTTACTTTAGAGAAATTTTTTTCCATTCAAGAAAGATGCAACATTGATTTACAAGTCGCAATTTAAGATCTGTTTCCAATGCATCAAGAATCCTTAAATGAAACATAAATTAATACTAGCGAGTTATCAATTTTTTTTCTTCCAAGTCCTTGCCTCCAAACATATCAATAGTTTTCAAACTCTTTTATGGCGGTTGTCAATTTATCACAACTTAGCATACAGATATATATAGCATGTATGTATATTTAAACCACCAATTTGAAATTTTGAGTACGCCTTATATTTTAATAAAATGCAATAAAGCAAGAAATTGTTGTGAATAGAATTTCATTTTATGAAAATAGAAAAGAAGATTACTGACAAGCTCTTCATTTTGAGTGTTAGACTTCATAATTATCTTAAAGAAGTGGATAGCATTAGTATGAGATGACATGTTTAGACTTAGAAGTAAATATCATATTCAAAGCCTAAACTAATACCATTCACTTCTTCAAGATAATACTAAAATGCAACATACAAGATGAAGTGTAAGTTCATACCGAAAAGATAAATACTCCCCCCATACTGCAAGAGTTGCCAAACTTCATTTTTTAACTACATTTAAGCCATCACATTAATCATATATATAGTCACTCACAAGAAAAAAAGTTTGAAATAACCTATAGTTGCTAGAATAAGTTGAAAAGTTAAAATAATTAAAAACTCAATACACCCTAGGTTTTAGTCTTTTAGAGTAACTTCTTTCAAGTTAAAAAATTATGGGATAAATTATTTCATAATGTGTTTGAAATGTAAAAAACATATGAGAAATGATTTGATTTGTAAATTAAGTTTTATGTTTGGAATGTTAAAAAATAATAAATGATTTGATTTCTAAAATTTCATAAATTTCACATTTTTTTATTTAGAAATATTATCAATTTTGATAGAATTTATTAGGATTTGATTTGGTTTCAAATTAAAATACTATTTTACCCTTATTACTTACCTCTAACTACCTCTTATAATGGTTAAAATATAAAATAATCAAACAAAATTAAATCATTTTTCATTTTAATGAGTTCCAAACGTAAGAAACTAATTCCTAAATTAATTCAAATCCCATATTTTATTATAAGTGCTAAACACATAATTTAATTTTTAAATCAAATCAAATCAAATCATTTCCAATTTTAGTTTATTCTAAACACAACCTCAAGAAAACTCTAAAAAAAATACTTTTAAATTGAAAATGACCAACGAGTCTTCCTAAAGTACAGTTCATTTATAATTTTGAATGAAATGCACAAGAATAACAACAGATAGCAAAAAAACACCCTTTCATTGAATGAAATAATTAAAGAACCAAATTTAAAAGCTCAAAAAATAACTTAGATGCAAAGCAACGTTCATGTGGAAAAAAGTTTCACTAAAATCCCTATTTACTATGCGCAATGGATTAAAATACAGATTAAATATATGGTAAAAATGTATGATGAGAAGATTCATTTGTTGTGTATGTTCGAGGAATAATAAAGTAAAAAGGATTTTCATTTAAAAAATTAAACAAAATGTACAATAAAATCTTTTCTTATAAAACATAAACATTTTGAACTCAATTTACATAAAAATTTTGAACTCAATTTACAATTTACAAATATTTGTAGATTCAACATAAAATAGAATTTAGTTTTGAATAAAATAAAAAATAATAATAAATTTAAGACAACAAAAATACCCGATGTTGGAAAAATAAAATAGATAAAGAATAATACAAATAAAAAGTTGGAAATAATATTTGTAAATATTCATTTACTCACACTCATTGAAGGAGCATGAAGTCTCCTACACTTCTCACCTTCTCTCTCTAGATCTAGATATTTCTCTCTTCTTCTTCCTTCTTCCTCAAGCTCCTTCATGGTGATGGCTATGGAGAGCTAAACTTCTATAATCAATTCAGAGATTCTTCAAGAAATTGTGGTTTGGATTCTTGAGATCTTGGTTCTATTTTTGTGTTTGAATTACATTTGGATTGCTCTTCTTCTTGATCTTGAATGCATGAATGGTGATTCTATTTATGTTTGATTTGATTGGATCTTGATTTAAGATTGTGAATTGTGATGAATTTAGGATTGATTGATCTGAATTAATCACAAAATTAAAGAAGCTAGGTTACTGATTTGTGCTTAGGTTAATTGAATTCAGTGATCAAATTAACATAGATCTAACATGAATTGTACGATTGTGAATTTGTGTGTCAATTGTTAATTGAATTCTAGATGATTACCTAGTATGAATTCTGGATATGATGCAGAGATTTTGGTTAAATCCAAATTAACCATTCAAATGCACTTCAAATGTTTGTTGGATGATCTATGATAGAATCAATCCAATTTCGAATATGTTTCTCAATTAATTACTCTTTTAATTGAATTTATCACTTTAATTATATTATTTACATATTTTGAATTCTCAAATCCCTTCCCCAATTATTGCTTGATCTGATCAAATTGCATTTACAATCCTTGAGAGATGATCCAGTGTTGTTTCCTATGCTACAAGTCATAGGCATAACTTAGTTATAATTTTGATTGAGTTCGATGCTCGTTAGTAAGTAGCAGATTCAACCCCGCGCTGCGGCACGGCATACTCATGTCGTGGCATTCATAGTAGAAACCAAATTCTGCAGAACCGTGGTACTGTTCCATTGGTTCTTTTCATGGATTTTGGCCATTCCAACTTAGTTTCTAAGTGATCCTAGGTGCCTAATAAGTTCTTTAACACATAGGAATCATTAATCACTAACTTAAACTACTCAATTTGGATTATGAACCAAAATCTCAGAAACTTTAACCTAAAGCCCCAAAATAAGTATCAACGGTCCAAAAGAGATGTTCTAAGTTTCTAACCTCAACTTGATGATCCCGATTTTCTGTCTCTATCCCCTATAACTACCTCCTAATTTGGCCTCACATCATTATAACCCCATTAGTTACAAAGATGGATCCATTATGAGTAATTGGGTCCAAATCCCATGTTAATTAGAGGTCTACAACTCAAGTTATGGACAAATCATTCTCAAAGGGTCTTTGATTCCATTGGCTGACTTCATGGGATGAAAACTCCAGTGAAATGGCATATTTTGGAAAAGTGATCTTCATATGAATTGAATATATATGTCCTAGATTTAAAATTCTACTAGTTTCAGGCCCATATCACATCTATAGCCCAAGTTATGCCCTGATTGGTGCACACTGCTCGGGTTCTAATAATAGAACCTATGTTCTAACTTCCAGGTCCAGTTAGCTCTACTAGATGTTCGATTCTGCCCTGGAGCTCTCATAAAAGTTTTAGAGCTCTTTCTCATCTTTCCTACAAGGTACGATACATAAATTGTAGAGATCTAGAACTCAAGATATGGTCGAAATATAAAAATAATGTCAAACCTCAATTATGCTGAAAAAAATCAATTAAGCCCAAATTTAAAAAACATGACCAAGCTCAATCAATTAAGTACATGGAGAGTGTAAATGACTAAAAATGAGGGTTTATTAATGTATAAAATATGTGATCATCACTTACGCCATGGCACGAAGACGTCGTGCCACTACATGAGAGTGCTGCCATACCCAGTATTAAGACCCGAGACTAGGGCGCTGCGATGTGCCCAAGTTAGTGTCACAACGTGAGGTTTGGAACTCTAAAAATGTCATTTTTGATATTTTGAAGTTCTACTCTAGATGGAATCATTAGTATATGTTTCCTAAAGTGTGTTAAGACACAATTAGGGATATTTTCAAGAGAAAAATTATCACTTAGTATAGATGAGAAAGTTTAAACCTTTAAGCATTCAAGAGTTATGATTTGCTTTAGGTTAGTATCTAGCATCTTAAGCCACTTTAGTGGTAATGTATGTCAATTAAGAGCAATAAGTGATGAGTTGATGTTTAGATATATGTATGATGGGAAGGATTGGTAGTATTAATCTTTGTGAGTATCCTTTGATGCCTATTCATGAAGGCCAATGGAGATAGATGGGTGTTAGAAAGACTCTGATGAGTAAGGACATGACTTTAATATTTTGATAGTGCCAAGGCCAAGGGAGATAAGTGGGGAGTCCGTAAGGTTCTTTTGAATAAGGATTCAACCCGAACTTCTTAGCGTGCCAGGATATGTGTGATGTGAGGATGAGCTTTTCCTTTATTTACCACAAGATAATACATTAAACCAGTATTCCTAAGCTTTACATCTTGGCTCTTAGTTGGACTAAGTGTATGTATGAGATGTATGTTAACTTTGTTTATCTAAATGCTAGATTTAGACCTTGTAGATGCTTTAAACATATCTTTTTAGTATGTATTGAGATTATGTTTATTTATGCTATGTATGCTGGTTTTGATTTACTTATACTGAGAAATGTTATTTCTCACCCCGCTGTGTACCATGTAATTTCAGGTGAAACTTCTTCCACGAGTAAGAAGAAAAAGGAAGCTAAAGAGTATATTAGTTTTATGGTTTATATTTCAAATGTTGTATCTTTTAGTACTTCTTTTGAAATGTATAAAATTATGTAATACTTCGAGCCTTTGCTAAGGATAATGTGGTATATCTATATTGATGCATTATGATATAGATGTTATGTTTTCCACATTTTATAAGGCTCTCTGTAATGTTTCCAATGGACATTATGGATATATGTACCGCATTAGTATGTATGTAGTGACATTGTAATGCTAGGTATCTCATTGTATACTTCATATATTGAGATACTAGTATTATGATGTTACACATACTGTGATGACAAAAAGTGAAACACGATTAATGATCAAAGGGGAATGTCGAACATTGATGTCGAAATGTCCAATGTTGTTAACAACAACTAGAACCTTGACGATCAGGAGCAGCCCGTAGCATCTTCCCTAACCAATTAGTCTTAATCATGGTTATAGAAGTTCAGTGACTCTTGTATGAGTTATCTAGTAGCTTTGGTAACTTTTTTAAGTTAGTTGAGCTATTTTGCTATGTCACTAAATGTGAGAAATACTTGTTAATAGTCTAAAGAGTAGTATAAACTGCTTACATGAGAAAAATAAATAAGAAGAATTTATTTCTAGGTCACAAATAAATAGAATGTGATATGGTTAATTTTAGAGAATTAATTGAGTCAGTTTGATATTTTTAATGTCACTAAGTGAGTGTTCAAGGATTAGATTAAATAGGTAGATATGTTAAAAAATTATGAGAATTTGTGGAGATATCAAGTAAAGGATGGAGAATTTTTTGGTAATGAGTACAGGTTAAGGTAGATACCTGAAAGCCCATTAGCTTTATTCTGAAGGTTTAATTTAACTTAAGGGTGAGCAATAGAGCTTAAGTGATAGTTAATAGTGTATAGAAAGTCATTGAAAAATGAGTTTAAGGACAAGATGAAGTCTTAGGATTTTCTATGACACTTATTAAATTTAGAAAGTTTGGTAATGGAAGATTAAAGTATCCTTAAGAGATACAAAACTTCCAGTTTACTACTAAAGTCATTTGATATTATCTTGTTTTCCTTCTTTTCCATCGTCTCTGTTACTATTCTATTGACTTTTTTTACCTCTCTTTTATTCTTACCTCTCTTTTAATCTTATCTCACTTTTTACTCTCTCACTCTCACGTTGGAGCAATTGAGAACATAGAGAAAGAGGTAAGAAAGAAAGAAAAGAAAGAAAGGAAGAGGAAAGGAAATCGAAAGGAAAGTTAGGAGCATCCATAGCCTACTGTCACCTTCAAGGAGTTGAGGTAGGGGTTGATGCTTTACTTCTCTATGCTTAATACTCTTTGTTTTCTTGAAAAATTGCTTATAGTGTTTGCTTGAAGCTTTTCATGAAGCTCCATGAATACCTAGGTGTGTGGACATAGAGTTGAGCTTTGTGAGGTTGTTAGCATAGAGTGGTGTGAGCTTGTCTATCCATGAATACAACTACATGTGTTGGTTGTAGATGTATTTCCATGGCTTTTACTACTTGATTTTTAGTGTAAACATGTATAAATGGTAAAGAAAATGGTTTGGAAATGAAATACGATAGAAACAAGGTTGTTTGATGCACCAAAATTGCATCTCTGTAATGCCTTATTCGAATAACAAAGTTGTTATTCAAATAAAACATCACAAAGAGCTATAGGAAATGAGATTTCATGAGTGTTATTCGAATAACACCAGGTGTTATTCGAATTATACTAGGTGTTATTCGAATTACACAAGTCAAAGAGCATCAGATTTTGGCAATTTAGAGGGTTATTCGAATAAGCTCTTCAAGGATACAATTTGTGAGGATTTTATTCGAATAATAGGGAGTATTATTTAAATAAAATCACCCTATTTTAAGGAATTGGATGTTCCAAAAGGTACAAGTTGATGTGTTTTAAAAGGTTTTCACTATCATAAGTGATTTAACCTAGGAATGAGCACTTTTGTGCATTAGTTGCTTATGGGGGAAACCTTTTTATGCACTTGTAAAGTGATGTATTGAGTTGTATGCTTATTTCACTTGCGAAGTGATTAAGTTTTGCTCTTTTATTGTGAAAGTTAAGCTAAAATGGTATGACTACTATGTTTTGCTCCCTTATTTACCGAGGTTGAGCTATGATGGATTACTAGAAACAAGAATTGCTCCTTTATGAGTTAAAGTTGAGTGGAGAGTGCATGTTTGCCAATTTTTGCTCTATCACTTGGTTAGAGTTGTGATGAGTTATTGTGGTGTGTATATGTGTAACATCCTTTTTTAGCATGTTAGACTAGTTTATAGTTACAAAGGTAACATAACACTTATTTAACATGTCTGTTAATTATTGTGGCAAACTGAGTTAATTTAGGTACTTTGTGTAACATCTTAGAAAAATGTGTTAGACTTGTATTTGTGTACAAAGGTAGCATATGACTTGTTTAACATGCCTGTGAAGTTTTGTGACAAACTGAGTTAGTTTAGGTACTTTACTGCAACCCAGTGTATGAAAAGTGGCCTAAAAAAACTCAAAAAATAACATAAACTGCTATTTGAAGGGAAACAGATGTGGATAACTTGTTTTTAGGTCACAAATAAGCTAAGTAAGTTGTAGTTAAAGTTTCAAGACAATCGGAGTTAATTTGATATTTTTAGGCATACTGGTTGTGCTTTTAGTACTGGATTGACCCCTAGTAGATATGGAAAAATAGAGAAAAGGAAAAACAAGATTTTTAATGAATTTTAAGATTTATTTTAGACTTGTTGGAAGTTGAAAAACTAAATTCAGTGAAATCTAAGTGTTCATGGTAGATTGGGAGTTTTAGTACAAGATAATTACTGTAACACCCTAATTCCATATACCATAGCATACCCTAGGTACACTAAGTATGTAGAATTAAGTATGTCACTATTAAACTTAAAACATAAATACTTAACTTGTATAATAACTAGTCACGAGTAAATATATAGAGCCTTTAATAAAAAGTAAGAGAACAAGGCATTTTACACATCTGGAAACTTACTCTTTACAAAAACGTCTATTTAATATGTCTAAGATTACAACTTTTACAAATAACTAATCATATTAATTTAATTACAAACCCATAAATCCAAATACAAACCTAATATAATCACAGAAGTTATTTTGCTAATTTGTTATCATCTTGTCCTGCACTTGCTTGGATCCTTCTTTGGATTTATCATGGAAACAGAAAAACTGGGGGTGAGAATTAATAAATTCTCAGTAGTACATTTTAAAAAATGAGGCATCACAATAAATTCACTGTTTTGGGGAAAAATACATTGTTTATTTAAAACTTAACATAAATGTATATATATAAGTTAGAGAGGTGGCAAATTGCCAAAGCGGGTCTTCTCTTTTCCCGAAACAGAGGTTCAATTATTAACCTTTTAAGAATACCTTATGCAATCAAACACATCATATATAACCAAATTAAGTTATATATCAAAATCAAACATTTACATAACTCTTTATGTTTTAGATTCTATCTTTCTAATATGATATTCTTAATATTTCTTACTTCATAAGTTATATACTCCATCTATATTCATATTCCATTATTTGTACTTCATTCCTTCTAAATACTTTCAAATGAATTCTCTACTTTGGTCCACATTAATTTAATTCTGAAAACAGGACAATTACCCATACAATTGTCATTTTATGCTATGCATAATAATGTATGAGTATGCCTAAGATATGCCCTAATGTATGCTTATGCAATGTTAGTAAAAGCATTTTGTTTTATGAAAGCTCATGATATTTGCATATTCCTAAGACAACCTTTGGTCCTTGTATTTCCTCTAGGTATTGGGAAAACCTTTGTTCCCATGTAATTTGATGTAATGGGAAAACCTTTGTTCCCTTACCCCCATTAATATCATATCCCTGGCATCAAGAGCACCTTTGGCACTAGCCAAATACGTGGAAATAGCAAACATCAAGTTTGAAAACCAAAACATACAAAAATGTTTTAAAACCTTTCCTTTATTTACTTTTCACATAACCTTGGTTTTCTTTACATAATAAAGAGCCATAACCTCAAACATCAAGCTTTTTATTCATACATGACATTTTATACTTGTAGAGAGGTAGTAACTCACACACAACGTCAATCTACCCTAATCCTTTCAAACCATGATTCTAACATAATTTCAATCATATAAACGATCATTATACTATTTAGAAACATTCTTAAAAAACCTTTTTCCACTAACATAATCATTCATTCACTACAAAGTTCATACAATGATTCACCTCTTACGTAATTCAAATCATTATATTCATACATCAAATTTCATTCATTTCATTTCAATACTTACTAAGGAGCATTTAGTTTGAGTTTAACCCATAAAAGGGCAAACACATTTCTACTATACTTTCACAACTCTTTAACTATTAAAGAAGCTACTAAAGTTTCTAAGGTTCAACCATCATAAAAACTACCTCAATTTTTGTCTAAAAAAGTTGATTTTCATAAATGCACCAAATGTGCCTTATAAATTCAAGAATTCTAGAATTTTATAGGCAAATAACCTTTTCTCATATCTTTCAAATGAAATAAACCCTACTTCATTTCGATGACTACAACTCAAGTTATGCTACAAATACTACAAGTTGTCAAAAATGACTTTTTTGGATGTTGTTATTTGAATAACAACTTTGTTATTTGAATAACAAGACATTTTCTTCATTTTCTGGTTCTTGTTATTCAAACAAAACTACTGTTATTTGAATAAAAGCTTACAAAAACCAATTTTCTGTATACGTTCATGGCTGTTTCTTCACCACTTTTTTTTACCCTATTCAAATCATTCCTTAAATCATGGATTCTAAGTTATTTTTAATCCTAAACATGATCTTTAAGCATCTTGTAACCCTCATACATCCTTTTAATCCATTCAAACATGACTTAAAGAAGTCAAACATAACCACACATAACACAAGAATCCATTTTTCAACTTATTATTCATATAGACAAAAAGATGTTTGAAGGATCAAGGTTGACAACCAAACCTCAAACAAGTTATGAATAAACCAATCTCAACCATGGAATTCAAAGAACCACTAAGAAAAATGCAAAACCCAACACAAACCCATCTTTCATCCCATGCTTGTACGTAAACAATAAAGGAAGAAGAAAACAAGATAGAGGAATTGAACAAAAAACCACTACGTCAGGTCTTCAATTTGATTCTTGATTCCCTTTCTTTCTCCTCCTTCCTCTCCCTCTTTTCCACCCCTATTTTCTACCTCTGTTCAGCAGCTAGAGCGTGCATGAGAGAGAGAAGAATATAAAATCTCACTTTTAAAAGGTAAGATTTAAGGGTAATTTTATCTTTTCACCAAAACTTCATGCCTCTTAGGAATACTTTGATCTTACTAAATCAAGTTTTTTAACTTCCAAAAGTACTAAAATAAATCCTAAGATTTACCTTAATACTTATTTCACCATTTTCTTAATTTTCCTTATCTGCTACACCTTAATCCGGTATTAAAACACTTTTACAGTGTCCTTAAAAATATTTAACTGACTCTGTTTATCCTCAAAATTTAACTACATCCTCTTCCACACATTTGTGATCTAGAAATAAACTTTCCATATTTGTTTCCTTTGATTTAGTATTTATGCTATTTCCCTAAGTTAAATTAGCCATTTTGTATGTTCTGTGTTGCGGCAAAGTGCCTAAATTAACTTAAAATGTCACAAAATTTAATAGACATGTTAAACTAGTATTAAGCAACCTCTGTAACCTTATACAAGTCTAACATGTTGAAATAGAGGATGTTACAGCTACTATCCTATAAGAGGTAAAATGAGACTTTGCTTCTTATTTTCTTTGGTTTCCCACGGTAGAAGCAGCAAAACCGAAGGGAGAAAAAGAGAAAAAGGAAAAACAAGGGAAGAAAAGAGAGAAAGAGGAAAGGAAAGAGAAGGAAGATCCAAGAGCAAAAGCAAAACTTCAAGATTAAGTTGTCTATAAGAGGTAGATGATTTCTATTCATCTCTTTTCTCTTTGTTCATCTTAAATGGACATTGGTTTTTATGAATAGAAATCAGGGTTTAGATAGGTCAAATTTGTATTCTTGGCTTGATTCTTGATTCCAAGGATTAAGTTAGGTTAGTTTTAGCTTAGTAAGGTTTAGATAGCCTTTTATGGCTTAAGATAACCTGTTTTGATCCATTGATGAGGAGCCTAGGAGATAAGTTGAGTTAGTGTGATTTTGGTTCCAATTACATACTTAAGTGAATTAATGAGTTGCAAGAAGATTGCAATAAGTTTAGAGGCTGTTTTTGGTGTTAGAAATCATAAGGAAGTTTATCTAAATTGATTGGAGGTGAGAATTCTATAGAATCCATTCTGGGCAAGGAGCGCTTAAGTGCTCAGTGTAGAGCGCTCATGCACTCAAGGAGGCACTCAAAGACCATAGAGTATGCGTGCAGTAGGGCATTGAGTGCTCAAGTGCTCAGTGCAAAGCGCTTAAGTACGCATCATATAGCAAAACAGAGCAATGCTCTATCAGGAAAGTGCTCAAGTGCTTAGTTAGCAGTGCTCAAGCGCACATAGAGCGCTTAAGCGCTCAGGAAGGAGGCACTCAAGCACCAAGGAAGGAGGCGCTCAAGCACCCAAGTACCAGAAATGTGATTTTTGATGTTTTAGATTATCCTACTTGTTGGGATCCCTTTTATATGCCTAGTAAAGTGTGTTGAGGCACCAGTGAGGGTAAATTTTAAAGAGAAAGATCTTAGAGCATATAAAGGAAAGTAAGCAAATATTGTGAATCCATTGGACATAGATTACCATAGACCAAGAGTTAGTTTCTTAAGCAACCTAGTGTTGCATAGATATCACAAGAGAGGTGATTATAGAGTTAAGAAGCTAGATGCAAGTGAATAAGTTAGATGGCATGAGTAGAGTGTCATAGTGCCTAATTGGCTAGAGTAAAATGTTTTAGTGTGTGAAAACTCTCTTAGAAGGAGGAAAAGTTTGTAATGCCAGGACAGGAAGTGTACTAAGTCTAGTTGACATTTGGTTAAGTGTCGTAGTACATGAAATGTTCTTATTGAGAAGAGGTAGAGTTAGTAGTGCAAGATGGGCTTAGTATAGAGTTATGTGGTGGTTATGTTAGAGTTAGGCATAACTCCGCATTTTCACACACACGTACCACTTTCCACACAAACTTGTTATTCCTAGAGAAGAGATAATGGAGGCATCCACTCAGTTTTTGGTGGCGATATCCACTCAGTTTATGGTAGACTACTTGGTAGGACATATGAGTTTACGTGTTGTGATAATAGACTCCCACCCTACTTGGTAGGCTCTAGGAGGTGGCATGTTATTAAAGCAGATTCCCTCCCTTCCCAGAGGAATAGCTAAGTTTCACTACACTACACCCACACTATCACACACTTTTCTTTGAGCATACATCATCTCACCATTGCATTATTTAATACTTGTTCTGTTTGGAATTTGTGTGCTTGTTGTGTTTGTGTTGCATTCGCCTTCGGTGATAGTTGTATGGGTAGTTGTCTTATTTGATGGTTTCAAATGATTATATGGGTAGTTATTTGATATCATCGTGGTTACTATTATTAGATCAGAAGTATAGTTTTCTTAGCGAAGTTACACAGAAAGGAAGCTTGTGATTGTTCATTATGCTTTGAGTATTAGTATGTTTATTAGTTTAGTTAGGTTTATTCATTACGAATGTTTAAATTGCTGGTTTTGGTTACTTATATTGAGAAATGTAATTTCTCACCCCGTTGTTGCCATATAAATCTAGGTGGAAGCTCTCCAAAGGCAAGAAGAAAAGTATGAAGACTAGAATAGTCATTTTGTGCTTAGTAGTTTTAAAGCTTGTATTTATTTACACTGCTTTTAGTTTATGTATAAAGTTTATGTATACAACGAACCCTTTTGAGGCATAATGTATGTATATAACTTTTAGTTACCGCAAGGCTCTCCATTATTATTTGTTGAAATGATATGGATTAGTATGATAATTAAGTTAGAAGTAGCATAACTAATACTGCTTATCCAGGTATATGCATGGTATACTAGGTTATTAGTATTAGGGTGTTACACTTTGTTGCAACCCAGAGTGTGAAAAATAGCCTAAAATGACTCAGATAGTAGCATAAATGGCTAATTTAAGGGAAATGAATTTAGAGAATTTATTTCTAAGTCACAAATAGGTGTATGAGGATGCAGTTAAAATCTGAGAATAATCAGAGTTAGGTTAGGATTTTTAGGCATACTGGTTATGCATTTAATACTCGATTGACTAGCAGCAGATATGAAAAAATATGATAATGATGAAATAATATTTTTAATGAATCTTAGTATTTATTTTAAAGTTGTTGAAAGATGGAAAGGTTGATTTAACTAAATCTAAGTGCTCTTAGCAAATCAAGAAGTATCAGTGTCAAACTTAAGTGAGACAAGTGGTATGCGGGATATAGCCCTTATATTTGACTTGTTTTTCCTAATAATTTATCTCAGCTCACTCATTTTATTCCTATGAAAATAGAAGCTCAGTTTATAGCAGAGAAACAAGGGAGTAAAGAAGAGAAAGATAAGGGGAAGGAAGAGGAAAAAAGTAAGAAGGCCAAGGTAGATCTTCCACCATCACAAACCATTTGAGGTAGGGGTTCTAACCTAGTAATTCATCCTTTTTTCCTCCATCTTCTATATACTTGAAGTTAAGTTACATAGAAGAGAAAATAGGTTTTAAAGAGTGAAAATCTATTTTCTTTGCTTTATTCTTGTTTTCATTGATTGAAATTAACTAATTCAGGTTAATGAAAGCATAAGAATGGATTTGGTCCTTAGTTATGGTCATTTAGTCCCTAAAGTGGGAATTTGAGTAATGAACAACTAAGTATATGATTTTGAGCATTGATCCAAATTTAAGTGAATTGATAGGTTGTATAAGTGTTACAACATTTTTAGAGATTATTGGGATGCTAGAAATCACTTTGGAGCTAATTATAGATGATTGGCAGTTGCTAAGTTCCAATGGAACAGTAGCAATAATCTGTAGAATTCTGCAGATTTTGCTATAGGCGACTAGTGGTCAAGTGATGGATGCCCAACGCCCAGGCACACACAGCCTAGTAGCTAATGCACGTAGCAGGGCAACGGGCACTCAGGTGCTAGTTACTGAGTGCCTAAGAGCTCAGCGATAGAACAAAACAGAGCGTTGCTCTGCTTACCCAGCGCCTACGCACTAGAGAGAGGGTGCCTAAGTGCTGGTTCTAAAGATGAAAAAATTCATTTCTTGGACACTTTGAGTTTCCTAAATTGATGGAATCATTAGTATATGCTTTCTTAAGTGTGTCAAGACACTTTTAGGGATATTTCACCAAGGAAATAACCAGCTAGCATACAAGAATAAGTTTGAGTTTTTAAGCTTTTCTAGAGTTAAGAATTGCTTGAAATGTAATGTTGATGAAGAGTTGGTTTCTATACCGGTTTAAGTGGAGCCATAGTATAATTATCCTAATTAATGGGTGAGTTAAACCCTTTAACCTTGCAAAGTAGTGAGTAAAACTCTTTGCTAAGGAGGTAATTATAAGAGGTAAGTGTATGTACAACACTTTACCTAGGACAAAGCAATGAGCTAAGTTATTTGTCAAGTAACATGAGGAATATGATCAACCTTATGTAAGTGTAGTAAAGTGAGGTAAACTTACTAACACGAACCTTAGGATGAGTTAAGTCTTAAGTTAGGCAATGAGTCGAGTTAAGAAATTTGCCAAGTTTAGTTAATGTTACATAGTTGTATGGGCGATTGTGTAATATCGAGATAAATTAGATTTCTATACATTATACAGTTGTATGGGCGATTGTATAATGTTGTTATCAATTATGTGTATGTGCAATTTATATTAGTGAATGCCATATGACATATGTATATTGTTGGAAATTTTTATGTTCTCACCCCTTTCTATGTTTCTATGGTAAAAGCAGGTTCAGACCCTAGTAAAGGGGTAACACAACTGAAGGAGGAGCAACAAGACTAGATAGCTTTTAGTTTTTGTTGTATGAATAGCTCAGGTATTTTGTATTTTGAGTTGTGATGCAAAATTAATGTGTTACAAACCCAAGTGCATATTGTCTTAAGTAATAATTTCTCGAGAGTCTGAGGTCGATCTATGGGGAATTGAAAAAGAAAATTTCTTTGAGGTAAGGAAAAGATTTATTACAACAATAAAGGTGATAAAATTGCTCAAAAACAAAAAGAGTTTACTTGGGTTAGGAGATCCACTCTTGGTAAGTAAATTAAGGACAAGATTAATTCTTTTTATAACTTAATTAGAACCTACGCAGGTTCCAATAGAAAAATATAGCATTCAAGTTCATTTAAGATTATATATGTAGTTTTATTATGGTTCCTTTAATTACTAACGCCAAGACTTGTAAATGGGTTCAAGCATTCATTATGTCAATATTTTATCTACAATGAATTAATATCTCCACTTTACAAGGAGGGTTTCTAACACCAAGACTTATAAATGGGTTTAAGCATTCCTTGTGCTAATCTTTTGTCTACAACAAATCAAGATCACCACTTTACAAGGAGGGTTTCTAAATTGATTGGAAACAAAATATAATATATATAATGATCACTTGATAATATATCATTGAAGCACAAGAAAGAGATTAATCTAACCTTATTTCATTACCACAAGTTTCACCCTTTCACCCAAGAAAAATGAGAATTAGTTACTCATGAACAAGAAGAAAGAAAAATAGAAGAAGAAGGAGATGAACATAACTTCTATTTAGAACAAAAGAAAACTGCAACAAGAGAAACAAATGATACAATAACATGATATTGATCTCTCAACCAAGATGATTCTAATGAACAACCAATGATGCCCTTTTATAGAGCATGAAGGGCACACAATGACAAGGAATTGTTTAATGAGTGGGTGGATGAGTGAAAAATTATTGTCATGCTTGTCTCCCTGCTAAACCAATTCAGCTGCATTCACATGACTATAACTTTATCATAACATCACCTATTACATAAATAGTCTTCATGAAAGTTGAAGGGTTATGTCTCAGCTTTCTAATGCCACCTGTTTCAGCACAATATAACTCCTATAACCCAAGATATGACCCAATCTTTGTATAGTGTTTGGGTTCCAATAATAACACCTCTATTCTGACTTCTAGGTCTAATATGACCTACTAGACATCTGAATCTACTTTTGTGTTCTCATGAAAGTTGTAGATTTGGATCTTATCTTTCATTTGGGCTTAGTTTGTTGTCAATTGAACTCATATAACTCAAGAAATGGGCTGATGACTGGGCAGAGATCAAGCTATCAAGATTAGCATTCTGGCTCTTGCTTCCACTTCAATTTAAATTATCCAAACGTGTGATTATGCTCTTGAGGTCTTCATGAAAGTTGTAGAGAATTGTCTTAGATTTCCTAAAAGACTAAAATCACAACAATCAAACATTTGCAACACAGATTATAGCTAATTTACTGAACATTGCCAAATAAATAAATTAAGGACAATTCATGCAATAATTCCTTTAATGATCCAATTAAGCTCAATATCATAAAATGTGAAAAAACTAACTTAATTAAGCCCAATTGATCCTTAAGAAGCCCACTAAGAGGATTATTAAATGGATAGAATATATTGCTATCAAATAGGCAAATTAAGGTCAATTAATGCAATAATTCCTTCAATGATCCAATTAAGCTCAATATCATAAAATGTGATAAAACTAACTTAATTATGTCCTATTGAACCTTAAGAAGCCCATTGAAAGGATTATTAAATGGATAAAATATATTGCTATCAAATTCTTCTACACTTGGCTTTTGCACTCCCAGGCAAAACATATAAGACTAAAGCTTGGGAACAAGGAAAAATAACACATACTCAAAAGTTAAAAACTCTAAAAGGCTCAATTTTCAATGATATTCAAGAATACAAAAGTTTATAAGTAAGAAGAGCAACCAAAGATTCAAGGTGATGCCAATTAAAAGTTTCAAACCCAAATGCAAGTTATCTCAAGTAATAAAATCTCGGGAGTCCTAGGTCGATCCACAGGGAATTGACGAAGAAAAATTCTTTGACGTAAAGTAAATATTTTGTCACAACAATAAAAGTGATAAAACCTGGTCATACATAAAAAAGATTTACTTGGGTTAGGAGATCCGCTCTTGGTAAGTAAAATAAGGACAAGATTAATTTTTTTTATAACTCAATTAGAATCCATACATAACGGAGGTTCCAATTGGAAAATACAACATTCAAAGTTCATTTAAGATTATATACGTAATTATATTATGATTCATTTAATCATCTACACCACCACTTATAAATGGGATTAAGCATTCATAGTGCCAATATTTTGTCTACAACAAATCAAGATCTTCACTTTACAAGGAGGGTTTCTAAATTGATTGGAAACAAAATACAATACGTATGATGACTACTTGAAAATATATCATTTAAGTACAAGAAAGAAATGAATCTAACATTATTTCATTACCAAGAGCTTCATCCTTTCACCCAAGTAAAATGAAACTTAGTTACTCATAGACAAGAAGAAAGGAAGAGAGAAGAAGAAGAAAAATAACATAACTTCAATTTAGAACAAAAGAAAATTACAACAAGAAAAGTAAATAACACAATAGCATGATCTTGGTTTAAAACCAAGACTCCTCAAATGTGCAGCTAATGCCCCCTTTTATGGAGCTTGAGGAGTACAAAATGACAATGAAGTGGTTTGATGATGACTGGAAAATGTCAAAGGAGTTGTTTGATGAAGAAAAGTGAGTGGGAAATTATTTTGATCCATGTCTCCCCACTAGTACCAAATGATTCGGTGCATATGTCATGGATGCCGTCAGAATTGAACAAAATGGTTAACATGAAAGTTATAGATATGAGCTTAACTATCTTTTGGTAAACTTTTAGCTCCAAAAACAAACTATAGCCCGAGATATTTTCTAATTACTGCACACTATTCAGGCCCAGTTTCAGTTCCTCTGTTATGAATTCAAAGCCTAATATGACCAGTAGACCACAGAATATCAAAAAGTGTTCAACATGAAAGTTATAGATTTGGCTCTTAACTATCAAACATCAAAATTTCAACCCATCTGACATCCTATAGCCTAAGCTATGTCATGAACAGTATGCATAGGTCATGCTATCAGGATCAGCACCCTAGTTATTGCTTCAACTCCAATTTGAGTTATTTAAACGTGTGATTTGGCCTTTGAGGTCTTCATGAAAGTTGTAGGAAATTATCTTAGCTTTCCTAGAAGACTAGAATCATATTAACCAGATATTTGTAACTTAAATTATAGCCAGTTTACTGAACATTACCAAAAAGATAAATTAAGGCTAATTCATGCAATAATTCTTTCAATGATTCAATTAGGTCTAATATCATAAAATGTGTCAAAACTAACTTAATTGAACCTAATTGAATCTTAAGAAGCCCAGTGAGAAGATTATAAAATATGTAAAATATATTGTTATCAAATTCTCCCGTACTTAGCTTTTGCACTCCTGGGCAAAACATATAGGACAAAAACTAGAAAAAAATGACACAGACTCAAAAGCTAAACACTCTAAAAGACTCAATTTCTAATAATATTTAAGAATGAAGAGCAACTATAGATTTAAGGGATCAAAACATTTATGAGGTAACGTTTCTTCACATCTCAAACCAACAAGCAAGGAAACTTCAATTTAGAAGAATGAATCAAGAATGATAGATCTTCACAAGATTCACTGTCAATCCCTCAGGTGTTTAAAAGGTAGGTATTTCACTCAATTCAACCCATGAAAATTGCACTACCATAAGCTTGCTTATCTTCTACTTCTCCACTACTCAAAATACATGCACACACAAATCATGAGGACTTTATTCAAAGCTGTAATAGGGTCAAGGTAAAGGAAGGAGATAATATGGATATGACAAGTTAAAAACCAAAGAGAACAAAAGAGCGTGAGAGCTGAGTTCAATTAACAAGCATAAAAGTTTATCCCAACTCCACCTAATATAAATTCCCTTTACATATTCTTTTCCTTTCCTTTATTGCCTTGTTGACCCTTCTTTACACTTTTTTTTTTATTTTTTTTACAAGATGAACATAATATATACATTTTTCAATTAAATATTTTTAACTATTCTGCACATACACCCTCACACTTATTCAAGAACTCATCCAAAGAGAGAGCTAATGTTCTCTTATTCCTTAAGGTCAGGTAAGAACATGATTTTTCATTTAGGGCACGTAATGAGTTAGAAATAAGGAATGGTCAAATAAGCTCAAAGGGGGTACACAAGGAAAAATATGCATAGCTGGCTATTTTGTCAAGTAGCTATTTCAGAAAAATGCCTCAATCATGTTTATGTATGCATGTGAAAATGTAGTCTCAAAAAGAGTCAAAATAAGTTCTGGAGTAACAATTTCATGAGTGACAAATCACACAAGAAAGAAAAGAATGGTACAAATGTTCAATTCATTCATCGATAGACTCAAAATCTCACAAGGCATATATCCATCATTCTTAATCTATCAATTCCACACCTATAACCAAGCATATGAAATTTAAGAAAGAAGATAATTTATTCAGCTATGCCATGATCCCCGAATCCATTTGATACTTCTACACAAAATAGTTACTACCCCAATCTAGATACGTTTCAAGAGTAAAATTACTCCTTACTCTGTCATCCTTCCTTAGTTTAGTAAGTTGCTGACAATCATATCATACTTCCCCACATTTTTTTTTGGTCAACTATACTTCCCCCCAAACATATCACAACATTGTCCTTAATGTTAAAAATTAAATCCAGACTAAAGAAATAATCATAAATATACATCAAAGAAATTATTGGGACCAAATTAAACAAAGTAATGAGGAGAAGTCGCATACACGAAATGCTTAGAAGAAAAGAGAATAACTAAATCTTGACAATGGTTAGCAATGACAAAAATAAAATAAAAAACAAAATAAAGTAAAATGAAATAAACAAGCATGCAAACAAATTATTTTTTTTGGGTTTTTTGTTTTATATTTTTTTTGTTAGCTGACACTATTTACATCCCCATACAAAGGCTTCAAAATTTGGGAGGCACTTAAGCCGACTCAATAAAAATATGAAATACTAAAAACTTAGCTCAACTTTGGTAGACAGGATCGTCTACTAAAGCCTCTGTTACATCTGGATCCTTCAACTCAAGTTATAGCTTCAACCGCTGACCATTTACCTTCTTTCAAATTAATTTTATAAGAATAGACCAATGGACGAACACTTTTTTTATCAGCAATGCTCCAACCTTTCTTAGGCAACTCCTTAAACTTTGGTTGCTATGCCTGAGTGTCATGATCTTGAGTTCTATCAAAAATAGTAGAAATATCAACTACATCAGAGGGATTATTGATAGAATCAAACTCAGAATTAACAAGAAAATTCTCAAGGGGATCAAAATCATGGGTTGTAGAAATTCTCTTATCCATGATTGAGTCAATCATGTATGTCTGGTGGCCCCCGTCATCATCTTCTGGCTTAACAGGACTTTTTGCCACCTCAGGTTCCTTGGGTAGCTCGGCATCACTACTATCTTAATTCTTTTCCACATCCTCTAGCTCATTCATACTCAAGGAGTTCATCACTTTGGACACTTGGCTTTTTATCTCCTTGCTTTCTTCAACAACCTTTCCATTCGTAAAGGTTATCACTGACTTGACTTGATCTATTTGTTAGTTTTCTGAACTACCATCATTCAGACTGTATTAACCCTTGGGATTCAGTTGAGGTTGAGAAGGAAATTTTCCTTTCTCGTGAATGGTGAGTGCAGAAGAAAGTTTAGCAAGAGTGTCTTTTATGTCAATCATGACTTGAGTGTTTTGAGTAATAATGGCATCTTGCTTTTCCATGAATGCATGCAATGTTTCTTCAAGGTTATTCCTGTATGGTGGGATAAAATGTGCAT
The DNA here is from genome assembly GCA_029884595.1 of Ormosia semicastrata. Classification (NCBI taxonomy): domain Eukaryota; kingdom Viridiplantae; phylum Streptophyta; class Magnoliopsida; order Fabales; family Fabaceae; genus Ormosia; species Ormosia semicastrata. The sequence continues at coordinate 45,108,531 of JAQQTO010000048.1, read as the reverse complement.
ATCCTTGAGAATTTTGAGAGCCCTGATGTGCTTGAGGAGGTGGTGGTTGCATGAATTGGGCTTGACAATTATTCCTCCAACTGAAGTTCGGGTGATTTCTCCATCCCGAATTGTATGAATCTAGCTTAAATCTAAAATTGTTAGCATTGAGTGGAAAGATAAAACATGATGGACTAGAATTTTGAGGTGGTTGCAAATATTCTCGCATGGTTCGTAACGGTTAATTTTCATGTTCATCATGTACACTTTCATTTTCAGTCATTGTGTCAATTGTGTGAGATTGTGATTCAAACTAGTCAATATATAAAGTACTAGGATTAATTTTAACCAAACGACCATAATTTAAATCACGATACTAATTAAACATAAATAAATGACATAAAATAGAAAAGATAATGTACAAGTAGGCAGTATAAACTGCCATAAAAATAAAAATAAAAAAAACTTAAAAAACTTAAAATAAATAAATAAAACTTAAATAACTTAAAATTAAAAAAAAAATAATGAACATGTAGGTGGTAAAATCGACCATTAAATATAAACAAGTGTGTGATATAAATTAACCACAAAATAAATATAAATAAAGGTGTGGTATAAACTAACCACCAAGTAAATATTAACAAAGGTAAATAAATATTAATAAGATAAAAAAATATTAACAAATGTGTGGTATAAACCAACCACCAAATATCATATTTAATAAGTTAATAATTTAATAAGTTAGTAGGTTAGTAAGTTAGAAAGTTAGTGGGTTAGAAAGTTAGTGAGAGAAACCAGAGCGAAGGCAGAGCCTCCTTTTTGCTCCGGTGAGAGGAGAAGAGAAAGATTAAAGATGAAAGCAAAATTACAGAGTTAGTAAGTTAGAAAGTTAATAAGTTAGAAGGTTAGAAATTTAGAAAGTTAGAGAGTTAATAAGTTAGAAAATTAAAAAAAAAAAAAAAAAATAGAAAAGAAACCAAAGGATCGACAAGCCGATCTTTTGCTCCGGTGAGGGAGAAGAGAGAAAATTAAAAGAGTAGAGAAAGAATATATCAGATGCTGAAGTTTACTTAAAGAAAAAGAACCTCAATAAATTAGAACCTCAAATCAAGTTCCCTGGCAATGATGCCAAAAACTTAATGCGAATTAAAAGTTACAAACTCAAGTGTAGGTTATCTCAAGTAATAAAATCTCAGGAGTCCGAGGTCGATCCATAGGGAATTAATGAAGAAAAATTCTTTGACGTAAAGTAAATATTTTGTCACAACAATAAAAGTGATAAAATTTGGTCACAAATAAAAAGACTTTACTCAGGTTAGGAGATCCACTCTTGATAAGTAAAATAAGGACAAGATTAATTCTTTTTATAACTCAATTAGAATCCACACATAACAGAGGTTCCAATCGAAAAATACAACATTCAAAGTTCATTTAAGATTATATACGTAATTATATTATGATTTCTTTAATCATCTATTAACACCACCACTTATAAATGGGATCAAGCATTCATTGTATCAATATCTTGTCTACAACAAATCAAGCTCTCCACTTTACAAGGAGGGTTTCTAAATTGATTGGAAACAAAATACAACACGTATGATGACCACTTGAAAATATATCATTTAAGTACAAGAAAGAAATGAATCTAACCTTATTTCATTACCAAGAGCTTCACCCTTTTACCCAAGTAAAATGAAACTTAGTTACTCATAGACAAGAAGAAAGGAAGAGAGAAGAAGAAGAAGAAGAACATAACTTCAATTTAAAATAAAAGAAAATTATAATAAGAAAAGTAAATAACATAATAGTATGATCTTGGTTTAAAACAAAGACTCCTCAAATGTGCAGCCAATGCCCCCTTTTATAGAGCTTGAGGAGTACAAAATGACAATGGAGTGGTTTGATGATGAGTGGAAAATGTCAAAGGAGTTGTTTGATGAAGATAAGTGAGTGGGAAATTATTTTGATTCGTGTCTCCCCACTAGTACCAAATGATTCGGTGCATATGCCATGGATGCCGTTAGAATTGAACAAAATGGTCACATGAAAGTTGTAGATATAGGTCTTTACTATCTTTTGGTAAAATTTCAGCTCCAAAGACCAATTATAGCCTGAGATATTTCCCAATTACTGCACACTATTCAGGCCCAGTTCCAGTTCCTCTATTCTGACTTCAAAGCCCAATATGACCTAGTAGACCTTAGAATCTCCAAAAGTGTTCAACATGAAAGTTTTAGATTTGGGTCTTAACTATCAACATCAAAATTTCAACCTATCTGACATCCTATAACCTAAGATATGTCCTAAACAGTACTCATAGGTCAAGCTGTCAGGATCAGCATCATAGTTCTTGCTTCAACTCCAATTTGAGTTATCCAAACGTGTGATTTGGCCTTTGAGGTTTTCAAGAAAGTTGTAGGGAATTGTCTTAGCTTTCTACAAGACCAAAATCACATTAACCAGATATTTGTAACTCAAATTATAGCCAGTTTACTGAACATTACCAAAAAGATAAATTAAGGCTAATTCATGCAATAATTCTTTCAATGATCTAATTAGGTCCAATATCATAAAATATGTCAAAACCAACTTAATTAAACCTAATTGAACCTTAAGAAGCCCAGTGAGAAGATTATAAAATGTATAAAATATATTATTATCACAAGGGATCAAAATATTTATGAGGTAACATTTCTTCACATCTCAAATCAATGCGCAAGGAAACTTCAATTGAAAAGCATGAGTCAAGAATGATAGATCCTCACAAGATTCATTCTTAATCCCTCATGTATTTCAAAGGTAGGTATTTCACTTAATTAAACTCATGAAAAATTACATTACCATAAGCTTGCTTATCTTCTACTTTTCCATTACTCAAAACACACGCACAAACAAATCAAGAGGACATAATTCAATGTTGTAATGTGATCAAGGTAAAGGAGGGGGTAATATGGATATGAAAAGTTAAATACTAAAGAGAATAAAAGAGCATTAGGGTTGAGTTCAAATAACAAGCATGAAAGTTCATCCCAACTCTACCAAATGCAAAATCCCTTTATATTCTTTTCGCTTCCCTTTTTACCTTGTTGACTTTTCTTTTTCTTTACACTTTGTTTTTTTTTAAGATGACTACTCTTTGCTTTTTCATCAACCGTTTTGCATACACACCCCCACACTTGTTCAAGAACTCATCCAATGTCAATGCTCTCTCATTCCTTAAGATTCAATAAGAACATGTTTTTTTTTAAGGCATGAAATAAGCTAAAAACAAGGAATGGTCAAATAAGCTCAAAGGGGCTAAATAAGGGAAAATATACAAGGTTGGTTATTTGGTTAAAGTAGCTATTTCAAGAAAAATGCTTCAACCATGTTTATGTACGCATGTGAAAATGTAACCTCAAAAAGAGTCAAAGCAAGTTATAGAGTAACAATTCTATGAGTGAAAATCACACAAGAAAGAAGATAATGGTACAAATGTTCAATCCATTCATCAATAAGCTCAAAATCTCACAAGGCATACATCTATCATTCTCAATCCATCAATTCAACATCTCTAACCAAGTATGTGAAATTTAAGAAAGAAGCCAATTTATTCAATCATGCTATGAATCTTGAATTTCAATTGCTTCAAAGGATGTGAGGGTTCATTCACTTGAATCTTTCAAAGGAAATCAAATGATAAAAGTACATTACTTATACAAATCAACACAAAATAGTTATCTACCTAATTACTCCTTACTCTGCCACTAATTTAGATACGTCTCAAGCGTAAATTTACCTCAAGGGCATAATTTACTCCTTACTCTACCATCCTTAATTGTTTGTTGTTAGTAAATTGCTGACAATCATATCAATAAACATACTTTCTTATTTTTTTTTTTGGTTTTTTTTGTCAACTATTCTTCCCCCTAACCAGATCACAACATTATCCTTAATGTTAAAATATAGATAGGTAAAGGATAGAAGATATTACTTATTATGGTAATTACTGAAAAGAGAAACCTGACACAAATTTAAACAAAAATAAAGTACGATAACAAAAACTAAAGGTAAAGGGAAGTTATAAATGGAGTGTCAGATCAAACACATGTTCCTTGTTACTTCCCTCCCACCAATCTATCTGAGCCATTGTTGGATCAGATTCATCGACAAAAGCTTGTAATTTATCAATTAACTCATCGATAGTAGAAGCAGAGATAAGGATCCATCTTGTCGATTGTGTGATAAAGTTATGTTCCACAACATGGTTAAGAAAAGATAACAAATCATTAAAGAAATTATTAACATTCAACAAACTTATGAGTTTATGGTAGATGTTTAGTTGGGCCCAAGAGACAATTTGAAAAACTTCTTCCAAAGTTCTATAGCCACCTGGTAAGGCAATGAATGCATTAGAGTTGTCAAGCATTTTAGTCATTCGTTCATGCATAGTTGATGCTCGTAGTTCCTCCCCAATTGTCTTTCTAATTATGTTCCTTTCAATTAAAGCTTTAGGAATGATACCTAAAACTTGACTGCCTCCTAGATGTGCAGTGATTGTTACAACCTCCATTAACCCAAAGCTACCTCCCCTATATACTACATGAATTTTTCTCGCAGCTAGCACTCTTCCAAGAGTACTTGCTACCCTTATAAACTCTCTATCCTTCCCAAACATTGATCCACAAAAGACACAAATATTTATAAGTTGACAAACAGATACTCCCTCCATTTTTGCACTTACTTTCCCTTTGAATGATTATGTGCTGGATGAAAATGAAGAAAATAAAGTGTTTAAATAGGAAAAAGAATGGAAATGTAATGATAGCACCTATATGGGTAGGCTGGTTGTTGTCAGAAAAGTTTGAAATTAAGAAACACTAATTTTTTTTCTTTTTTTAATAATTTTTATTATTATTATTATTATTTTTTTTGAAAGAAAATGAGAGCTGGAACCAGTCCAAAATTGGAGGCTAGGCTCTCACGCTTGTTTATTCAACGAAGATGACATATCTTTAACCTATGTGTCATCAGTATAGGGAATTGGTGGCATATCTTTATACTGCATGCCATCAGTGCAGTAATACCAAGACAACTTAGCCAATACTGGAATTCTTCTCCCTCCCACTTATGGAATATTTTGGATTGAGCTATAACACAACTAATTCAAGTGTATAAATCTGACAGCCACCACTAACTACCATAGCCAGTGAGAGTTTGCTGGAAAGCCCATGGCCTAAAATCACAGGATCCAGCTCAATTGCATAGTCACGTGAGTATACTAACATGGGGCACTTCTATCTGCCCATCATCTCAACTTACCTAAAAGGTAAACTTTGGGTCACTGAGAATGGCTCTCTACGGAGCATGGCTCTCTACGGCGCATGGCATACAAACTTTATTTACAGACCGATGTGTGAAGGTCTCCTCTTGAATCTATGACAGGATGGGTGTAACGCCCCTTTTTGAGGAGGGAACGTCACACCATAACCACGAAACAGAAACAAAATGTATAAACTAAGACCTAGTTCATTTTATTATAGACAAGCCTGTTTAGTTGTAATCGAACAAATGATTAAGCGAATTCTTTTCTTCTTTTACAAAATAATAAAATAAGATGATAAGACGTAGTCACAGCAGAAAGTAACATAAGAAGTAAGCCATACATTCGTACATTATACATATATATCTATATATATATTTATATCATACTTGTTTAGATACATCATCAAATATACAAAAGTAGAAGCTTTACATGCCCCAAAAATGATTTTACATATTCAGCCCACCAAAAAGACAAAACATCAGGCCCCTAAAAGATTTACAGATAGCCATCAGCAGCCACCGACAGCATCAGCCCCTAAAGCGAATGAGAAGAAACCATAGTTGGATACCTCCTCAGGGTCTTCCTTGTCAGAGGATCATCGGAGCAACCGAGTTACGAGCAAGGGCTCGTGCAGAGGATAAGAAAGAATCCTCTCGTGGGGAGTAATAATGCTCACCCCACATGTCATATATGGGCAAGTAAAACTCTAAATACAAGCGAGCATGAAAAGTAAAGATTGACAGATCATAATGTCCCCAAGCAAGAGACATAGTCACGTTCCCAAGGTAGACACAGCAATTCATACTTAAGTTGATGTGCCAGTAGTCTGGACCTCCATGAAAAGTCAATCTCGTATAACCCAAGAAGCCACACGGACAGGACGCCATGATCAAAATAGATAACTAATCAAAATCAAGCCAAAAGCTAGGGAATTCGTGCACTTCCCCTTCCTCACTGATGTCTTCAGAGAAACATACAAGTAGACAGAATAGCAGAAATACAAAAAAGAGGTGAGACATCCTACATTCAGTACCAATTATGGCAGTAAAGAAATAGAACGGCATAGGACGCCCACATAGCTTTATAAGAATAATAAGCAACATCAAGACTCAAATAGTAAACAACTTAACAAATCTAGATAGTTATAACATTAATAAGACAACAATTCAAATCATCATATGAATAAATGCTAAATAATATATTGATTCACTATGCACGTGCACATGATATCGAAATCCAACTCCATGAAGCTAGACACAAATATCGGAGAGAATGATCAGAAGACATGTCTGTAACTCGGCTACCGCGGCCAACAAATGCTATAGTTTCTCAATTTATCAACGTGCACATCATGACATTGTACAAGACATTCTACACTAGATTGCAATATACGAAAATGTCTCGGTCTGGATCATCGGTGCATTTGCATCGGTCTATCCCACGGCCTAGACTGACCATTGTGAGACACCCGCACCCTGACGCCCTTAAGGTCAACAACATGACCTACACTAGTCTATTCGCACCCGCACATAGGTGTGATTCAAACTCCTAGGCAACATGTCCTTAACAATAGTCCATTGGACTTTCACAATGCATGATGACATAATGCATATTCATGTATATTCAATAATGATATACTTTTCCATAACATGCCATAGTTTGGCCAAGTTAAACATCAACGAATTCTAGGTCTCACTCGTGGACCCACAATACACATTATCAAGTTCTCTAATATGACAATACACTTTTAGGGTTCATTATGGAATTACACCTTAACTTCTACGTTCTTCTTATTAAGTCTCTCTCTAGGGAAATTCTCTCGCATTTTTCACTTAATCTTTATTACTTTAATTGAACAAGTTGTTCACTTAATTCTAAATCTAATTCCCTTAAGATAATTTAATTTAGGTTACTCAACATCTCCCTTACACTCATGTTCTTCCTTTAATAAAATTATTCTAAATTATAGGACAAAATCTCATTCTTAGTTCCTTCCATTTTATGAATCCCTAATCAATTTCTAATTATCCAATTAACTAAATTTCCATCTTAACACAACACTTTGCCCTCATCTTCCCTAAGAGGCCATGAGCTCTCTAAGGAACTTGGGACCCAAATTTCTCACCGCTCCATTAATTATCACTAACTAAACATCTAAATTCCCAAATTGTTACACAAAGTTTCTTCAAGGACCAATCATTGGGCCATTTAGTTGTGAGTCTCCACAAAGAGGGCAAAAGCCCTTGCTTTCCATACATAACTTCAATCTATTCAAACAATTTAGAATCCATCACATTATACTTTAACAATTAGCAAAATCATACAAAATCAAATAACCACAATATCAAGCATCAAGAACCAAACTACAGAGTGAGTAACCCTAACTTGGATTTTCTCACTATCAACACAAAATCATGTCTCTCACCACCAAGATAGGTTGAAGAGGATTATCTCCCTCTTACCTAAGAGAAAACAAGAAAAGAAACCTCCTTGATGGCTCCTTGAAGATTTCGGCCAGGCTCCACCAAAACCCTAAGAATCACAACTCATCAAATCAACACCAAGGCTTGAGGAAGAAAGGATCAATGGTCATGGTGATGGCCATGGAATTGAAAAAGAAGAAGATAAAGTAAAGAATCAAGAACATTACCTTAAAGCTTCAAGCTTTGAGGCTTGAAGAAGATGATGAAGATGGAAGCTTTTTAGGTAGATTCCAACTAGAAAGAGGTTTAGAATGTGATGGAGTTCAAGAAAATGTGGTCACTTGAAATTTTGCAATCATGGAGGTATGAAGAGAGGGTGAGGCCGTGTGAAGAAGAAGATAGAAGGAAGAGAAAAACTTGAGAAAAAGTGATAGAAGAAGTGTAGAGAGAGAAAGTGTTAGAAAAGTGATGATAACTTTTGGGGTTTGATATTAGAAATAGAAAAGTGGTAAATGAAAAGCTAATTTTTGGCTCCCAGAATGGCCATTGTCGTGGATTGTGGGTGAGAAAGGAGGGAAATTGCCTTCTCCAACAAGCCAATAGGAAGTTGCTAGGAAGCTTCCTCCAAAAATCACCTTTTTTGAAAAGTCAACGATGATGTAACTTATAGTAAACACTCTAGAAAAAATGATTAACACTCTACTAGAGCTATTATCCAATGGACAAAATTTATATTTAATAAAGACAGTATTTATTGTTCATTGGATAATTTCACGGTACAACGATTTCATTTATCAGATAAAATCTTGAAAAACGTAAACCTCGTAAACTATGCCCGACCTCGGGTTTAGTAAGATCCCCCATCGACGTTTTCATAGTTCAAAGTGTACCAGCCTCGGGAAAAATATTTCATTTTTCCAGCTCCGCTCTGCGTGCACGCAAAATGAAAAATATATTAAAATATTCAACATTTCTGAAAAAATCCAAAAAAATTCACAAAAATCACAAATATTATAAAATGACTATTTATGATGAAACAAACAATTTTTGGGGTGTTACACCAACTCTACTCTATGTGCACGTAAAATGAGGAATATATTAAAATATTTAATATTTTTAGAAAAATTCATAAAAATTCATAAAAATCACAAATATTATAAAACGACTATTTATGATGAAATAAACAATTTTCGGGGTGTGAATGCGTATGTCCTTAAAGCATGTCAAATGATTTTTTATGATAACAAAGTCAAAGATGAAGATCAAGTGCAAAAATGAAGATCAAGTGCAAAAGAAAAGATCAAGATCAAAGAAAGGAGTCAAGAGGTTTATTTAGTTATAAGACTTAGAACATTAATGTTGAATGCTCTCAAGATTTCTTAAATGATTTTTCATATATCATTTCCAAAATAAGTGTGAAAATTCAAAGCTAAACATGTTTTTCAAAAAAATGTTGTTTTCAATCTTAGATTTAACACTCATGAAAGGATTTATGTTTAATCAAATGTCTTGAAGTGTTAGAAATGGCTTACAAACTTAAATGGACTTGAAAAATGTGTTCAAAGGCCAAGGTAATCGATTACACATGTTTTGTAATCGATTACAAGCAAGTCAGAGGCCTTGTAATCGATTACACCAGTAATGTAATCGGTTACATTGAACCCAGAAAGGAAAGAACACATTCAAGAAGGTATGTAATCGATTACATAGAAATGGTAATCGATTACAAAGCAAGTCAGAGGCCTTGTAATCGATTACACCAAGAATGTAATCGAATACACAGAGCCCAGAAAGCCAAGAACACGTTGAAACAACAATGTAATCGATTACATTTGCTATGTAATCAATTACAAATAATCTGACAGAGTTCAATGACTATATTTATGGCATTTAATGTTTGGCTAAACATGTCCCAACAGCTCTTTTACTTATAAAACTTATAAATACCAATGTTGGGGCTTCATTGGAGGTCAACCTTGAACCAAAAACTGATTACCAATACTTCAATATGAGATTTAATCTTCAAATCCATTCTTGCTCTGTTTTTGTGAAAAACTTGAGTTATTTTTTGAGAGCATATTAGAGCTTCAATTTGTAATCATTTACTCTTGTGAGAGTTTCATTCTATCAATCTAAATTGCTTTGTAAAGAGGGTGAGGCATCCCTCCAAAAGTGTAAAGGGTGAGACATCCCTTAGTTGAAGAGACTCAAGCTCCAAGGGTGAGGTATCCCAAAGTGTTGAGTGCTCAAGGTTGTAAAGGTTGTCAAGCACCTATTGAAGCTTGAATATATAGTGAAAAATCTCGAGTGGTTGCTTGAGGATTAGACGTAGATCACAAGTGGATTGGTGATCGAACCAGGATAAATCATTTTGTTTGTTTTCTCTAAACCTTTCTCTTTACATTGTGCACTATTTTATTGAATTGCTTGAATATTGTTTCCTTTGGCTATTACATTTATAAGTAAAAGTGTTTATCTCATCTATCCAATCATCTCTAATCATCCAATAGCTTCAACGAAAATTGATTATCAAATGTTTTGCGAGAGATTTGTGAACTTGTTTTACATACTCAATTCACCCCCCTCTTGAGTATTGAGGCCACTTGGTAACATGAGGTGTTACAACTCTCCCCTTCTAAAAAGAAATTTCATCCTCGAAATTTTTATACCTTAGAATAGATGTTGATGTTGTTCCTTCATCTTGTCTTCTACCTCTCACGTTGCATCTCCGGTCGCATCATTCCAGATTACTTTTACTAATGGGATTTCTTTCCCTCTGAGTTGCTTTACTTTCCTATCTTCAATCCTTATAGGAAGTGCCTCATAGGTTAAGTTCTCTTTCAATTCTACTATGTCTGGTGCTATGACATGACTCGGGTCAGAAATATATTTTCGCAATTACGATACATGAAAGACATTGTGAAGGTTAGAAAGAAAAGGTGGTAGGGCTATTTGGTAAGCTATTGGACCTATCCGGTGAAGAGTTTGATAAGGTCCCAGGAATTTAGGAGTAAGTTTTCTAGATTTCAGAACTCGGCCGACCCCAGTCGTAGGCGTGACTTTCAAAAACACATGCTCGCCTTCCTCAAACTTAAGAGGCTTTCTTCTTTTGTCCGCATAGCTCTTCTGTCAACTCTGAGTTATCCTCATCTTTTCCTGGATCATCTTGACTTTCTCAATCGTTTGTTGTATAAGATCAAGCCCAATAGAAAGGCATTCTCTGTCTTGGTACCAACACAAAGGTATTTTGCACTGTCGTCCATATAGAGCTTCATAGGGTGCCATCCCTATGCTCGAATGAAAATTGTTATTGTAGGTAAACTTTACCAACGGTAAAACTTCATCCCAACTTCCAGTCTGTTCCAAAGTGCAAGCTCTGAGCAAATCCTCCAATGATTGAATCGTCTTTTTCAATTAACCATCGATTTGTGGGTGATAAGCAAAACTCAAACGTAGCTTCGTTCCCAATGCTCCTTGTAAACTTTGCCAAAAATTTGATGTGAACCTTGGATCTTTATAAAAAATAATATTGGTAGGCACACTATGCAGCTTAACGATCTCACCAATATATAGTTGAGTCAACTTCTCCATGTTGTACCTTATGTTGATTAGTAAGAAATGTGCTACCTTCGTGAGTCAATCAATGATTACCCATATTGAAACGTAACCTTTTCTGGTCTTTGGTAATCTAACCATAACGTCCATTGCAATACTATCCCACTTCTATTCGGGAATAGCTAGGGGTTGCAACATTCCTGATGGTCTCTGGTGTTCAACCTTTGCTTTCTTACAAATTAGACAAGATGACACATATCTGGCAATATCACTCTTCATTCCGTGCCACCAAAATAACTGTTTCAAGTCTTGATATATCTTGGTGATTCCCGGATGCATACTTAACTTGCTCGTGTGAGCGTATTCGAGAATATACTTTCTAAGTTCTTGATCTCTGGGTATACAAACTCTACCTCTGAATCTTAGGATTCCATCAGTTCCTTCCTTAAATGTTGTCACACCGCCTTACTTCATTAGCTCCCTTTCTTCTCGCAAAAACTTATCAATTTTCTGTTTCTCTCGGATGTCTTCCATTAACTCACTTGAAATAGTGACCATGTTCATACAAATCTTCCCTGATGCCAATTCCACAAAGGACCATACATCCCTGAATTACTCTATCAAATCTTTCTCCTAGATCATTATAACAGAGATACTGAGCATCTTCCTACTCAAAGCATTGGCCACAACGTTTGCCTTTCTGGGGTGATACAAAAGTTGAAAATCATAATCTTTCAAAAATTCTAACCACTTTCACTGTCTCATATTCAACTCTTTTTGGTCATACAGGTACTTCAAGCTCTTATGGTCGCTAAAGATGTTGAATGTCGCCCCATAAAGAAAATGTCTCCATACCTTCAAAGCGAATACCACAACGGCTAACTCCAGGTCATAAGTTGGGTAGTTCTTCTCATGTACTCGCAATTGTCTCAAAGCGTAAGCCACCACTTTTCTATTTTGCATATGCACACATCCTAATCCTTGGTATGAAGCATCGCAATACACTTTGAAAGGTTCACTTGGATCAGGTAGAACTAACACTGGTGAAGTAGTTAATCATCTCTTCAATTCTTGGAAACTTTCTTCGCAAGCATTAGTCCACTCAAAGGCTTGATTCTTTCTCGTGAGTTGAGTAAGAGGCCTTGCTATCTTAGAGAATCCCTCAATGAATCTCTAATAATATTCTTCTAATCCCACAAAGCTCTGAATTTTAGCCACTGTCTTCGGCCTTTCCCATTGCAGAATCGCCTCCACTTTAGACGGATCCACTGCAATCCCTTCCTTCGAGATCACATGGCCCAAAAACTTGACCTTATCCAGCCATAATTCACACTTTGACAGCTTGGTGTACAATATTTTCTCCTTCAAAATCTAGAGAACTATATTGAGGTGTTCAGCATGATCCTCCTGATTTTGAGAATAGATCAGGATGTCGTCAATGAAGACAACAATGAATCTGTCCAAGTAAGGATAAAAGATTCTATTCATGTAATCCATGAATATGGCAGGTGCATTCGTTACACCAAACGACATCACAAGATATTTGTAATGACCGTAACGTGTACAAAAAGCCATCTTGGGAATATCCTCGACCTTCACTCGGATTTGATGATAGCCTGATCGCAGATTGATCTTAGAGAATACTGCTGCTCCTTTCAGTTGATCCATCAAGTCATCTATCCTCGAAAGTGGATACTTATTCTTGATTATGACCTTATTCAGCTGGCGATAGTCCACACAGAATCGCAAAGTCCTATCCTTCTTTCTGACTAGCAACACTGGGGCTCCCCATGGTGACACACTAGGTCTAACAAACTACTTTTCCAAGAGTTCTTCTAACTGCTTCTTAAGCTCAACTAACTCTGATAGTGACATCCTGTAGGGTGTTATAGATACAAGACCAGATCCAAGCACAAGATCAATGGTGAACTCTATCTCCCGCTCCTGCGGTAAACCAGGTACGTCATCAGGAAAGACTTCAGGAAATTATTAGCTACCGGAATAGCATCCAAATCTATCTTGCCCTCGACTTCCAAGGAAGACAATAGCATGCATCACTTTGCTCATTCTTTCAAGAAAGCTCGAACTTGGTTGGCAGTAAAAAAATCTAGAAACTTCATCCATAGGGAAAACTATGGTTTTACTAGAACAGTCTAACAGGATGTGGTTAGAAAACAATCAATCCATCCCTAAAATTACATCTAATTGGGAAATAGGTAAGCAGATCAAATCAACAGAAAGATTCGACCCTCAACAATTAAAGGACAATTTAAACAAACTTTGGTGGTAACAACAGGTTTAGCGGTAGAGGTAGAAACAGTTAAGTCAAAAGGTAAGGAAGACACATGTAAACCAAGTCGTCGCACACAGTCGTAAGAAATGAAAGAGTGGGTCGCCCCAGAGTCATACAGTACAGTCAAAAGATTACCTCCTATGGTACCCTCTCCTTGTATCAGATCTTCAGATTCAGAGGCGTTCGCTCTATTCATAGTGTAGACTCGGCCTCCTGCCTACGATTTTGCAGGTCGTGCAGTGTTGATTGAAAACTCTACCTTAGCTTGATTGCAGTCCCTAGAGATGTGTCTAGGTTTCCTACATCAAAAATAGATAATTCCTTTGATGGTGCAATCCCTCGTTAGGTGGTCCTTCCCGCACTTCAAACACTTTAGTGGAAACGCCATATTCTGACTAATTCAATTTCCACCAGAACCTCCGCTGGAACCTCCACCAGATGACTGTTGTTGATTTCCTGGTAGTCGGCAATATGGTTTCTTCTGAAAGCGGTTTGCATTGTTGCCACCTCTTTTTTGGAACCTAGTAGGTCAAAAGTTACTATTCCTCGTATCCCATGCCTGATCTAGATCTTTCACTCGGTGATACATGTCAAACAGCTCTGAAAACTAGTTGATCCTCAAGGTTATGACTGCCCTTTTCACGTCATGCCTCAATCCTTCCTCAAATTTGTGACACTTCCACACCTCGTCCGGCTAGTGTTGGAAATACGTTGAAAATTTAGACAAGCTCTCAAACCTCGCGGCATACTCGCTAACAGTCAAGTTCCCTTGCCTCAAGATAAGGAACTCCATCTCTTTGGCATAACTTACGCTTGTTAGGAAATTCTTCTCCAAGAATTTATCCTTGAATACCCCCTAGGTGATTACTCGACTTTCAGCTTCTAGTAATCTCTGCACTCCGTTCCACTAATCTTTCGCATCTTCGATCAGCATAAAAGCAGCATAAGTTACCTTCTTGTCATCGGCACAGTTTATGGCTTTGAAAATTTTCTATAGCTCCTTGATCCAAAGACTAGCCTTCTCTGGATCAAATTCTCCCCTAAACTGAGGAGGGTTGTTGTGAATGCTTATGTCCCTAAAGCATGTCAAATAGTTTTTGATGATAACAAAGGCCAAAGTGAAGATCAAGTGCAAAAGAGAAGATCAAGCGCAAAAAGAAAAATCAAGATCAAAGAAAGAAGTCAAGAGGTTTATTTAGTTATAAGACTTAGAACATTAATGTTAAATGCTCTCAAGATTTCTCAAATGGTTTTTCAATATATCACTTCAAAATAAATAGGAAATTTCAAAGTTAAACATGGCTTTCAAGAAAACTTGAGTTTTAATCTTAAATCTAATACTCTTAAAAGGATTTATGTTTAATCAAGTGTCTTGAGGTGTTAGAAATGACTTACAAGTTTATTGGACTTGAAAAATGTGTTCAAAGGCCAATGTAATCGATTACATGATATTTGTAATCGATTACACAGCAAACAGAGGCCTTGTAATCAATTGCATGAGTAATGTAATCGATTACAAGCAAGTCAGAGGCCATGTAATCGATTACACATTATATGTAATCGATTACAATAAGCCCAGAAAGGCAAGAACACGTTCAAAGAGTCATGTAATCGATTACATGGATATTGTAATCGATTACACAGCAAGTCAGAAGTCATGTAATCGATTACATGGATATTGTAATCGATTACAAGCAAGTCAGAAGTCATGTAATCGATTACACCAATAATGTAATCGATTACACAGAGCCCAGAAAGCCAAGAACACGTTGGAACAACAATGTAATCGATTACATAAGTTGTGTAATCGATTACACGCACCCTGACAACGTCCAACGGCTATATTAAATGCATTAAATGCATGCCCAGAACACCCCAACAGCTCTATTAATTGAGAAACTTATAAATACCAAAGTTGGGTCTTTATTTGAGGTTGACCTTGAACTAAAAACTGTTCATCAATACTTCTAAACGTGAATCAATCCTCAAATCCATTTCTTGCTCTATTTTTTGTAAAAACATGAAAAATCCTTGAGAGCATATTAAAGCTTTAATTTGTAATCATCTACTCTAGTGAGAGCTTCATTCAATCAATCTCTATTGCTTTGTAAAGAGGGTGAGGCATCCCTCCAAAAGTGTAAAGGGTGAGGTATCCCTTAGTTGAAGAGACTCAAGCTCCAATGGTGAGGTATCCCAAAGTGTTGAGTGCTCAAGGTTGTAAAGGTTATCAAGCACTTATTGAAACTTGAAGAAATAGTGAAAAATCTCTAGCGGTTGCTCGAGGACTAGACGTAGATCACAAGTGGATTGGTGATCGAACCAGGATAAATCGTTGTGTTTGTCTTCTCTAAACCCTTCTCTTTACATTAAGTACTGTTTTATTGAATTGCTTGAATATTAGTACCTTTTGCTATTGCATTTATAAGTGAAAGTGTTTATTCCTTATATCCAATCATCTGTAATCATCAATTAGCTTCAACAAAAATTATTTATCAAACGATTTGTGAAAGATTTGCGAACTTAGTTTTCATACTCAATTCACCCCCCTCTTGAGTATTGAGGCCATTTGGTAACAGTTATTACGACAGAACTACAGATTTTGAGCATCGACTGAAGCTTCTTGCTATTGTGCAGCCCTTTCCTACTATTGAGCAGCTCTATTAGTTTGTTGTGCAATAACGTCTGCCATTCGTTGCATTGCTTTGATTACTACGGTCGTGCCTCCGCTGCGTGCCATTTCACTCTTTCAGGGTAGATTGAATGAAAACACAAGGAAGAATTAGATGTATCCTTTTGGAATAGCAAACACAGAGAATCACATAGCACAAATAAGACAGACCTAACCACAAAGACCCAAAAGAAAACTTAAACCAGGGCTCTGATACGAAACAAATGTAACGCCCCTTTTTGAGGAGGGAATGTCACACCATAACCACAAAACGGAAACAAAATGTATAAACTAAGACCCAGTTCATTTTATTATAGATAACCCTGTTTAGTTGTAATCGAACAAATGATTAAGTGAATTCTTTTTTTTTTTACAAAATAATAAAATAAGATGATAAAACGTAGTCACAACAGAAAGTAACATAAGAAGTAAGCCATATATTCATACATCATACATATATATATATATATATTTTTATATCATACTTGTTTAGATACATCATCAAATATACAAAAGTAGAAGCTTTACATGCCCCAAAAATGATTTTACATATTCAGCCCACCAAAAAGACAAAACATCAGGCCCCTAAAAGATTTACAGATAGCCATCAGCAGCCACCGACAACATCAGCCCCTAAAACGAATGAGAAGAAACCGTAGTTGGATACTTCCTCAGGGTCTTCCTCGTCAGAGAAAACCCTCATCAGAGAAATCGAGTTACGAGCAGGGGCTCGTGCAGAGGATAAAATAGAATCCTCTCGTGGGGAGTAATAATGCTCAACCCATATGTCACGTGTGGGCAAGTAAAACTCTAAATACAAGCGAGCATGAAAAGTAAAGATTGGCGGATCATAATGTCCCCAAGCAAGAGACACAGTCACATTCTCGAGGTAGACACAACAATTCATACTAAGGTTGATGTGCCAGTAGTCCGGACCTCCATGAAAAGTCAATCTCATATAACCCAAGAAGCCACACGGACAGGACGCCATGATCAAAACAAATAACTAATCAAAATCAATCCAAAAGCCAAGGAATTCGTGCACTTACCCTTCCTCACCGACGTCTTCAGAGAAACGTACAAGTAGACAGAAATATAGAAAAAAGGTGAGACATCCTACATTCAGTACTAATTATGGCAGTAAAGAAATAGAACGGTGTAGGACGCCCACATAGCTTTATAAGAATAATAAGCAACATCAAGATGTAAATAGTAAACTTAACAAATCCAGACAGTTATAACATTAATGAGACAACAGTTCAAATCATCATACGAATAAATGCCAAATAATATGTTGACTCACTATGCACATGCACATGATACCAAAATCTTACTCCATGGAGCTAGACGCAAACATCGGAGAGAATGACCAGGAGACATGTCTACCGCGACCAACAAGTGCTATAGTTTCTCAATTTATCAATGTGCACATCATGGCATTGTACAAGACATTCTACACTAGATCGCGATATAGGACAGTGTCTAGGTCTGGATCATCGGTGCATTTGCATCGGTCTATCCCACGGCCTAGAGGAGCTACCAACTGACCATTGTAAGACACCCGCACCCCGACGACCCTAAGGTCAACAGTATGACCTACACTAGTCTATTCGCACCTGCACATAGGTGTGATTCAAACTCCTAGGCAATATGGCCTTAACAATAGTCCATCGGACTTTCATAATGCATGATGACACAATGCATATTCATGTATATTCAACAATGATATAATTTTCTATAGCATGCCACAGTTTGGCCAAGTTAAACATCAACGAATTCTAGGTCTCACTCGTGGACCCACAATACATATTATCAAGTTCTCTAATATGACAATACACTTTTAGGGTTCATTATGGAATTACACCTTAACTTCTACGTTCTTCTTATTAATTCTCTCTCTAGGGAAATTCTATTTTTCACTTGATCTTTATTACTTTAATTAAACAAGTTCTTCACTTAATTCTAAATCTAATTCCCTTAAGATAATTTAATTTGGGTTACTCAACATCTCCCTTACACTCATGTTCTTCCTTTAATAAAATTATTCTAAGTTATAGGACAAAATCTCATTCTTGGTTCCTTTCATTTTATGAATCCCTAATCAACTTCTAATTATCCAATTAACTAAGTTTCCATCTTAACACAACATTTTGCCCTCATCTTCCCTAAGAGGCCGTGAGCTTTCTAAGGAACTTGGGACCCAAATTTCTCATCACTCCATTAATTATCACTCATTAAACATCTAAATTCCCAAATTTTTTACACAAAGTTTCATCAAGGACCCATTATTGGGCCATTTGGCCATGAGTCTCCACAAAGAGGGCAAAAGCCCTTGCTTTCCATACTTAACTTCAATCCATTCAAACAATTTAGAATCCATCACATTATACATTAACAATTAGAAAAATCATACAAAATCAAATAACCACAATATCAAGCATCAAGAACCAAACAACAAAGTGAGTAACCCTAACTTGGATTTTCTCATTATCAACACAAAATCATGTCTCTCACCACCAAGATAGGTTGAAGAGGATTATCTCCCTCTTATATAAGAGAAAACAAGAAAAGAAACCTCCTTGATGGCTCCTTGAAGATTTTGGCCACGCTTCTCCAAAACCCTAAGAATCACAACTCATCAAATCAACACCAAGGCTTGAGGAAGAAAGGATCAATGGTCATGGTGATGGCCATGGAAACGAGAAAGAAGAAGAGAAGGTAAAGAATCAAGAACATTACCTTAAAGCTTTAAGCTTTGAGGCTTGAAGAAGATGATGAAGATGGAAGCTTTTTAGGTATATTCCAACTAGAAAGGGGTTTAGAATGTGATGGAGTTCAAGAAAATGTGGTCACTTGAAATTTTTCAATCATGGAAGTATGAAGAGAGGGTGAGGTCGTGTGAAGAAGAAGAGAGAAGGAGGAGAAAAACTTAAAAGAAAATGAGAGAAGAAATGTAGAGAGAGAAAATGTTAGAAAGATGATGATAGCTTTTGGGGTTTGAAATTAGAAATGAAAAAAGTGGTAAATGAAAAGCTAATTTGTGGCTCCCAATATGGCCATTACCATGGAGTGTGGGTGAGAGAGGAGGGAAATTAGCTTCTCCAACAAGCCAATAGGAAGTTGCTAGGAAGCTTCCTCCAAAAATCACCTTTTTTGAAAAGTCAACGATGATGTCACTTGTGTGATGTCATCAAGGTGATGTCACTTAAAGTGAACACTCTAGAAAAGATGATTAACACTCTACTAAAGTTATTATCCAATGGACAAAAGTTATAGTTAATAAAAATAATATTTATTATTCATCGGATAATTTCATAGTACAACGATTTCATTTATCAAATAAAATCTCAAAAAACATTAACCTCATAAATTGTGTCAGGCTTCAGGTTTAGTAAGACCCCCCATCGATGTTTCCACAGTTAAAAATTTTCCAGTCTCGCGGAAAATATTTCATTTTCTCGGCTCCGCTCAGCACGCACGCAAAATAAAGAATATATTAAAATATTCAACAATTTCAGAAAAATCTAAAAAAATTCACAAAATTCATAAATATTATAAAATGACTATTTATGATGAAACAATCAATTTTTGGGGTGTTACACTGGCTTTGCTCAGTGTGCACGTAAAATAAGAAATATATTAAAATATTCAACATTTCCAAAAAAATTCACAAAAATTCATAAAAATAAAAAATATTATAAAATGACTATTTATTATGAAACAAACAATTTTTGGGGTGTTACAATGGGCATCCGCCTGGGGCTCCTAATCTAATTAAAGACCAGGTATAACTGAAGTTTCGCCTGTTACCAAGTGGCCTTAAACTCAAGAGGGGGGTGAATTGAGTTTATGAAATATTTTCGCAAATCTTTCGTAAAACGTTTGTTTATCAATTTTCGTTGAAGCTATTGGATAATTGAAGTGAATAGATAAATAAGGATGAATACTCCACTCACAAATTAAACAAGCCAAGATGAATAACATTCAAGCAAGCATATAAAATAAATGCACAAATGTAAAAAGATAGGGTTGAGAGAATCAAACACAAGGATTTATCTTGGTTCAGCCACCCCTTATGACCTACGTCTAGTCCTCAAGTGAACCACTCGAGATTTTTCACTAAAATTCAAGCTTGAATGGGTGCTTGAAAACCTTTACAGATTAGAGCACTCAACAACACCTTGGGATACCTCACCCTTGTGCTTTGAGTCTCAAAACAGGGATGCCTTACCCTTTACAACCTTTGAGGGATACCTCACCCTCTTTATACCTTTGAAGGATACCTCACCCTTTTTCACTAGAGGGATACCTCACCTTCTTTACAGAATAGATAAAGTGTTTGAATGATAGAAACTCTCTCAAAGAGTAGATTAATACAAATTGAAGCTCTAGAATGCCCCTTTTGAATATCTCAAGTTTTCTCACAAAAATAGGGCAAAAATGTTTTCAGAATTTGATTCTCGTATATAAGTGTTAGATTGATATTCTAAATTGAAGGTTAACCCTTAATGAAGCCCCAAGGCATGTATTTATAAGTTGTTGGAAGAAAGAAGTGGTTGGGTAGCATTTATGGCAACATTAAAAGCCAAGAAAATAGTCATTGGCTGTTGTTAGACCACTGGTAATCGATTACATAATCTTTGTAATCGATTACATGGCTGTTCGAACGTGTTCTTGGCTTTCTGGGCACTTGGTAATCGATTACCAGCTTAGTGTAATCGATTACAATGTCTCTGACTTTTTTGTAATTGATTACCATTTCTCTATAATCGATTACAAGGCTTCTTGAACGTGTTCTTTTCTTTCTAGGCTCATTGTAATCGATTACCAGCTTGGTGTAATCGATTACAAGGCTTTTGTTTGCTATGTAATCAATTTCAAACATCTTATAATCGATTACCTTGGCCTTTGAACACATTTTTCAAGTCCAATTGAGTATGTAAACTATTTCTAACACTTAGATCATTGGATTAAACATAAATGGCTTCATGAATATTAAATTCAAGATTAAAATCAACATTTGTTGAAAAATATGTTTAACTTTGAATTTACAAGCTGATTTTGAAAATGATATTTGAAAAATCATTTGAGAATCATTGAGATACTTAAAGGGCATTTTACATTAATATTCTAGGACCTATAACCTATATCAAATATACCTCTTTTGATCTTGGTTTTCTTCTTTTGATCTTGATCACTTCTTTTTTATCTTAGTCTTCATCTTGCTTTTGTTAATCATCAAAAACTTCATTTGGTATGCTTCAAGAGATAAGCATTCACATTCTTCCCCTTTTTGATGATGAAAAACTAAGCATTCAACAGAAAGAGAAATATTTCTATTTATTTGATTTTCAAAGATTTAAGTGCAACTCTCCCCCGTAATATATGCATGAGATAGAATATGTGAAAGCGTAAAACTCCCCTGTACACATGCAATATATTTCACTAATCTCTCCCCCGTTGGCATTATAAAAAAGAAGACATAAGCATTCAGATTGGATATAATCATTTCAGCCTAGCAAGATCAATATCAGAGTATAAACTGTTTAACACATCAATATGTGATACCAATAGCAAATGCATATAAAGAAAAACTTAGATAGTATTTATCATTTATGCCAATAGAATTTAGAGTCATATACAAGAGCAATTATGGGGTTAGATAAAGATTAAGCATAAGGAACGCATCATGAAAGAACAGAACATCAAGATTAAGCAAAATTATAAAAAAAAAGGTTTTGTAATCGATTACACTTTTATTGTAATCGATTACACGCGTTCTGTTTTCCTTGTAATCGATTACAAAGTTTGTGTAATCGATTACATGCTTTCTGACTTGGCTTGGAACGATTGACAGAGCCTTTGTAATCGATTACAAAGATCTTGTAATTGATCACAAGCTTGCTGAAATCAGTTTTTTCATTTCAAACAGTAATTGATCAATCTCAAAGCCTTCAAATTAGTTCCAAAACATCCCAAAACAAATCCAAACAACATGTAAACATAAAAACTAACCAATCTTTGATCCAAAACACATAATTGTGCAGCAAAATGACATATTATGCATCAAAATATCATACTATGCAACAAGATATCACATTATACAGCAAAGCAATATATTATGCAGCAAGTTAATGTATTGTACGGCAGAATTAGATGCATGATTGATCCATTATATCAAGTTCAAATATATTGATATTATATATGCCATTTCATATAAAAAGCATATTCATTTAGCATATTCAAGATATGTAGAGATATTTTTCAAGATGTTAAACTAGTAAAACATAGAGCAAGTCTCCACTTAACCAAAGGGTGCAAGTTCAAGCTTCTAGGAGACAAGGAGGACAGCTTGAAGTATTTTCTGGTCTTGTTCTTGGAGCAACCACTTTTAAGATTCCAAAGTCAGCTCTTGGCCTTCAAGCACACCTACAATACATTTCAATTTTTGTCTTTTGGTACCCAAATTTTCTTGGGTCCTTGTGTATTAGTTTTTGGCAAAGTACCTTTGGGAACCCAAACCATTTTAGTTCTTAACTTATTATTGATATTCTTCTTTACATTGCAAGTTAATGCACTATGCCCTTTCCTACTACAATGAAAGCATTTAATAAAGGGACTACTTGATGTCCTTGATGAAACAAAGAAATTCTTGAGAAACTTTTGTTGGTTATTGGGATTATACCCTAAACCAGCCTTTTGAAAAACACATCTTTAGTTCCTAAGTAATATGTTCAAATTATCTCTTCCAAAGGTAAATTTTGAAAGAGTGTTTTTCAAATCCTCAATCTCAATTTCAAATGCTTTACATGATGAGCAGGATGAGGGTGTACATGCATCATCAAGTGATAAACATGTCATGCATGAAGAATTTGCATCAATAAGTCCAAGAGTTTCATTTCGTATTCTTAGTTCCTCAATTTCCTTATTTAAAATAGAGATTTTGTTTTCAAAAGAGGAAATTGTTTTCTTATATGATGAAACAAGTTTTGTAAGCCTCATAGATTCATTATGTAATTCTTCAAAAGCATCTTGCAATTCATCATAGAAAGGAGAAGAGTTTGATTCAGAGTTTGAGGATGTTACCTCTATAACACCCCTTGATTTAATAGCCACGACACAATCGTCATTATACCACGGATACTAAATTTTGGCATGTGATGATTTTCAAATAATTTTTATCCAAATTAAACCTTTTATGCATGTACAGAAAATATTAGCCATGAATGAAATAATACATAAGTTGTCATTAGCACATATAATTCAATAAGCCAAAATCAAGATACAGTTCATATGACAAGATAATTAATTTAAAGCATACATGGCGCGGTGTATTCCACGTACCGCTTAAAATAAAATACATCAAGTTGGACTTTAAAATGCAGGTATACTCAAATTACACCTTAAAATAAATAATACAGAAGGAAACATAAACTACCCATAAAGACATCCGTGTCTAAGGAGTTGGGTACTCCATCGGATCCACCTCGGGATCCTCCCCCGGCTCGTCTGGAGATATAAGGACAGGACCGAGTGCATCCCCACAGGAAGGTGCCCTAGCAGCTGATGCCATGGAATCCTCGTCCTCTCTAGGGATGTGAATCAAATCACCCTATAGCTCCTGGATAGGCAAGGTGAACTCCAGATGTACCGAAGTAGTAAGTGTCAGGACAAGATCTTCATTGCGGGTCCTCCTTACGGTCAAGATCAGGTCTCCAATATATCGTATACGCAGTCCAGTCTAGTCGACTCACCACGCATTGGCGCCACCGGTGAACACGATCCTAACGAAATCGATAGAACCCCTTCTTGACGACATCCTCAAAAGCAGGTGATTAATACCCAGTAAAGTCTAGGAAAAACAATCTCGTCCCCTCTATAATCTTTAACCAAATATCACATAGAACAATAATAGTGCAAGCAAGAGGTGAGATATCCAACTCCATCACCAATTATGGCAATAAGAAACACAACGAAAGATAATAATGCCTTTCACATATAATAATATTAAGTACAAGCAGATAACATCATGTCAATATAGGAATATTGTAGAATAATAAACATAATCACATTTTCACGGAGATATCACAAGTCTGTTGGTGTATGCCCTAGAGGCTAATACATTTTCTCGTATTTACATATATTCTATTATGCTATTTTATATATGAGGCATTTCATTTATTGTGTTCTTTTTGATAAACATAATAAAGTCCTTAGAATAGTAAGTTTGATGCCATAGGACATCAAGTGGATGACTTGATCGTGAGATCCTTTTGGTTACAACACTATTCTTAAATGTCCCTAGTCAAGTATTATTGTTAATTAGGACAACAATAATACATTGAGACTAGTATGTGTAGAGACCGATGACCGCATCTCACGGGTCATGGATATGAGATATCAAGTCTTCACATTGGTACATATTAGAGTAATGATGTACTCGGATGACCCACCATGAGAACGCTACATGGATCGTTACGTGAGTGTCATGCGATTCTCATAGTGATAATGGTGTTTGTGGTCCTTTGACCCGAAATCACTACGATTCCTACATGAGGAGTTGTGTGTTTTAATGCCATCAAACGTCATCCGTAATAAGGTGATTATAAAGTTGGTTATTGGACATACCGCAAATCATGCGAGGGATGTGAGTGACCTAGATGGAATTTGTCACTCCTACATAACAGAGCGATATCTTCGGGCCCCGATTGAGTGAGACTGCGAAATGCATGGCCATGCTCAAATAGTCAATATGAGATATTGATCTCATTTATTGTTACAAAGTCTACTCGAGTATCGGAAACGAATGATTGGACTATACAAGGGTGATGCATTCCATGCCTTGTGTTCAATCTAGATATCTTGACAAAGGGACTAAACTACACGGAAACATTGATCACGGATAGGTTATGTCAAATCACCGACATTCTCATTACTTGGGTAGCATGATGTGTTGCTAGATACCGCTCATCGTTTGTAATATTAAAATGAGATTTTAATATTACTACCAACGTCATGAGAACCTCGCAGTCGCACACACTTAGAACAGACTAAATTGGAGCAATAAGGATCCAAGTTGGACTCGGATTCAATCAGGGCCTAACTCATGACAGATGGGTTTTAGGGTTGCACACCTTACCTTTGCTTCGCTCACACTCACTTAAGGCGCACCACTATTATAAATAGTAATCTTGGGGGCTGCTATAGTGGTTACATCACAACCCTAGCCGCACCTAAGAAAGTGAGTGAGAGAGACAAGAAAGGTTCTTCTCTTCTATTCGCACTAGCACCGCGAAACAGAGGCGTGACTCCTTTTGCAAGTCTGTTCGTGTGGATACCGCAGAAACATCGTCGCTATTACGGTGTTGGTGATTCACCTCGCTTGTGTTTATCACGCTTCAAGAGGTAAATTTAAAAAAAAAAAAAACTCGGATTATGGACTTTTCGCATGGATCCTGTGTGGGAATCCTATTATTCCGCTGCGAGATATTTTGATCCGCAATTCCCAACAAAGTCAACAAGCATAATTACATTTTCAATCGGTAAATGATTCCACAATGTACATCACAATATATGAATATTAACCATGCCATGATAGTATGTATGATGACCATGCATATGCACAATGCGTATGCTGACCATTCTCATGTACAATGTACTCATTTCCTACTCCATGGAGCTAGACTCAAGTTTTCAGATATGAACATCCCAGAAGATCTGTCCCCCCTAAATAGATAGTCTACACTGGGCCACGAAAAGCAATAGTGGTTTGTCAGGCTGCCAGTGTGTTGCAATAGTGTTCACGGCCAGGGGTACAATATGATAGCATAATCACGAGTGAAACACCACGCCCTGACCCCCTTAAAGGACTCATACAATGCCCCCATTATCCTGTAAGTTCTCGTTCACTCCTAGGCATAAAACGCAATAACTGTATGATGCTCAAACGCATATCCAGTGAAATCAAATCACATCAGACTCAATAGTCTATCAGATGTTTCCAGGGTCCAGTAGGGTCCAGTTCATCGGCCCAATAGCACAATGATGCTAATGCATGTTCTCTCAGAGCATCTCAATTATACAAATTCAAGAATCATACATTTTAAGATTATAAACCAAAATAGTCATCAACAGATTTTGGGTCCTACTCATGGGCCCATTAACAAAGTCGTCATTCATAATTAATTTAGGACTTACCATTGTCTCATAAAGTTTTATCATTGTTCTTCTCTTTGTCCTTAATAAGATTCATTTAATTAAATATCTTATTTTAATTATACAAGTTAACCATTAAATTATAGACAAAGTTGCATTAGAGTAATTTAAATTGAGATATTCAAGGTTCTTACTTATAACCATGATCTTCCTTTGAATAGAAATTATTCTAAGTTTTATGACACAATTCTATTTTTGGATTATTTTCATTTTATGAATTCCTAATAAATTCTAATTGTTCAATTTATTTGAGTTTCACGTTGATTTAGTATTTCTTACGAAATTCTTCTCTAGGGGAATTCTTTTAATTATTTAGTTCCATATTTTAAGTTTGGTTATATTCACTTAGAAAATTATTCCAAGTCTCACACATCCTTATTCACTTTCTTAAGTCCAAAGATCCCCTTTAAGTTATCAAATTTGTTTCCTTCCATCTCATTATTAACCATTTAATCATTTGATTAATTCAATTTCACAGTTGTAAAAGTTACATGGTTGAGCCCTAATGAGCTCTTGAGGCCGTGAGCTTCCCTAAAATTAGGAACCCCAATTTTTCTTTCCATTCATTACATGTTACTCCTTTAATTAATCATATCTTCAACTAGTTACAAATTTTTACCAAGAACACCCCATTTGAGGCTTGAGGCTGTGAGCCTCGTAGAAGAGAGCAAGGATTATTTTGCTTCCATTTAAGATTCCAATCCATACCAATCAAACCAAGAGCACCAATGTACATATAAAATCAACCAATTAACTCAAATAAATTAAAAACAGCACATAGTCATAAAAGTCATGCAACAAAAAGAGTAACCCTAGCAAGGGTTTCTCATAACCAATCACAAATTCAAGTTTCCTACTACCAATAGAGGTTGGAGAGGATTATCTCCCTCTTACCAAAGAGAAGAAAACAAGCAATGGAACTCCCTTGAAGCTCCTTGCAATTTTCGGATTCACACCTCCAAGAACCCTAAAATTACAACTTCATTAAATCAACAAGAAAACTTGAAAAAGAATGGATCAATGGTCATCAAGAAGACCTTGAACATGAAAATGAAGAGAAAAGGGTGAGGAACCAAGAACCTTACCCAAAAGCTTGAAGCTTGAAGAAGAAGATGGTGAAGATGAAACCTTTTCAAGAAATCACCAACTAGAGATGTGTTTAGATGATGGAGGAGATTAAGAAAATGTGTTTAGTTAAAAATTTTGTGATGGTGGGGGCTTGAGAGAGGGGCTGGCCGTGAGGTGTTCTAGAGAGAAGGAGGAGAAAAAAAAATGAAAGGAAGATGAAGGTAGAGAGAGAAGTTGATAGTAGAAAGTGAAAGGTGCTTTAGGATTTGAAATTGGAAAGTAATGACTTAATTAATTGAAGTGTAATTTGGGCTCCAAATTGAAGCATTCAGTCGTGTGGTGAGAGGAGAGAATGGAGGGAAAGTGGCCACTTGCTTTTAGGGTTAGCATGTGAGAAATTGCAAAAAGTAGATATAATTAGACATAAAGTAGATTATATTAGGATAAGATAATGTGATTTAGTAATTAAATAA
The DNA here is from genome assembly GCA_029884595.1 of Ormosia semicastrata. NCBI lineage: Eukaryota > Viridiplantae > Streptophyta > Magnoliopsida > Fabales > Fabaceae > Ormosia > Ormosia semicastrata. The sequence continues at coordinate 45,080,549 of JAQQTO010000048.1, read as the reverse complement.
TAAGGTGGTTAGGATTTTACTACAAACTATTACCCAATGGATAATTGTTGTAGTACATAAGCCAGTAATAATTATCCATCGAATAATAGAGCGTACTGCAAAATTTTATTTAACAGTGCAAACAGAGATTTTATTTATTAGATAAAACCTCAAAAAACATAAACTTTGTAAACTGTACCCAACCTCAAGTTTAGTAAGATCCCCCATCGAAGCTTCCACAGTTCAAGGTTTACCAGCCTCAGGGAAAACATTTTGCTTTCCCAACTCTGCTCAGTGTGCATGTAAAACGAGGAATACACTAAAATATTTGACATTTTCAGAAAAATCCACAAAAATTCTCAAAAATCACAAATATTAAAAAATGACTACTTGTTATGAAACAAATAATTTTTGAAGTGTTACACTGACTCTGCGCAGTGTACACACAAAACGAAAATTATATTAAAATATTTAACGTTTCCAAAAAAATACAAAAAATTTCTCAAAAATCACAAATATTATGAAATGACTATTTGTGATGAAACAAATAATTTTCAGAGCGTTATACCAGTTCTACTCAGTGCGCACGTAAAATGAGAAATATATTAAAATATTTGATATTTAAGGAAAAATCTTAAAAAATTCCAAAAAATCTCAAATATTATAAAACGACTATTTATGATGAATGAGATAATTTTTAGGATGTTACAACCTCCATGTCATTTTCATCTTCCTCTTCTCCTCTAGCCATGAAACATAGATTGGCTTTCTCATTGTTTGAGCTATCGGTTGAATCCATGTCATTGTCATCCCAAGCTATGTAGGCTCTTCTTTCTTTCTTCTCCTTTGAGGACCTCTTCTCATACTTTTCCACTTTCCTTTGATAAATTGGGCACTCCATCTTTATGTGACCCAATTCTCCACATTCATAGTATTTAGGAGTGGATGAGGTTCCTTCCCCTTTGTGATGGACATTCTTTTGGGGAAAGGGAGGTCTTCTTTGAGCTCCATTCTTCTTGAAGAATCTTCTAAATTTCTTTACTAGTAGAGCAAGATTCTCCTCATCTATTTCCAAGCCATCTCCATCATCATCATCATCATCATCATCATCATTAATCATGGAAGAAGTGGCCTTGAGAGCTATTCCCTTCTTTTTCTTGCCAAGCTCTTCACTTTGGTTGAGTCTATTCAATTCTAATTCATGTTCTTGGAGCTTGCCAAAAAGTGTGGCTAAGGTCATGGTTGAGAGATTTCTTGACTCCGCAATAGCCGTCACTTTAGGTTGCCAATGTCTGCTCAAACATCTCAACACTTTGTTAATAATATCTTCATTAGAAAAAATCTTTCCCAATGAAGCAAGATGATTTACAATAAGTGTAAAACGTTTTTGCATTTCTTGAATGCTTTCATTTTAGTTCATTCTAAAAGCTTATATTTATGAGTAAGAGTATTAATCCTTGATCTTTTCACTTCACTAGTACCCTCATGGGTTACTTCTAAAGTGTCCCACATTTCTTGGGCAGTTTTACAATTTGACACCCTAAAGAATTCATCATACCCCAAGGATGTGGTAATGATGTTTTTGGCACTCAAATTGTATTAGACCTTTTTCTTATCGTCATTGGTCCATTCACTTTTTGGTGTATTAACTCTTACACCATTCACAACTTGTGTGGGGATAAAGGGACCATTTTCAATAGCATCCCATACATCTAAATCAATAACTTTAATAAAAAAATTTATTCTTTCTTTCTAATAAGCATACCCGTCCCCATTGAAAATGCGAGGTCTATAGATAAAAGAACTTTCTGAAAAATCATTTGACGAGGCTATCACTTTCTCTTAAAGCTGTTAAGCCCTTTACACAAGAGCCTAGCTCTGATACCACTTGTTACCAAGTGGACTCAAACTCAAGAGGGGGGTGAATTGAGTTTATGAAATATTTTCGTAAATCTTTCGTAAAATATTTGTTTATCAATTTTCATTGAAGCTATTGGATAATTGAAGTGAATAGATAAATGAGATTGAATACTTCACTCACAAATTAAACAAGCCAAGATGAATAACATTCAAGCAAGCATATAAAATAAATGCACAAATATAAAGAGATAGGCTTGAGAGAATCAAACACAAGGATTTATCCTGGTTTAGCCACCCTTTGTGACCTATGTCTAGTCCTCAAGCGAACCACTCAAGATTTTTCACTAAACTTCAAGCTTTAACGGGTGCTTGGAAACCTTTATAGATTGGAACACTCAACAACATCTTAGGATACCTCACCCTTATGCTTTGAGCCTCAAAATAGGGATGCCTCACCCTTTACAACTTTTGAGGGATACCTCACCTTCTTTACACCTTTGAAGGATACCTCACCTTCTTTTCAACAAGAGATACCTCACCCTTTTTCACTAAAGGGATACCTTACCCTCTTTACAGAATAAACAAAGTGTTTGAATGATAGAAAATCTCTCAAAGAGTAGATTGATACAAATTGAAGCTCTAGAATGTCCCTTTTGAATATCTCAAGTTTTCTCACAAAAATAGGACAAAAACATTTTCAGAATTTGATTCTTATATATAAGTGTTAGATTGATGTTCTGAATTGAAGGTTAACCCTTAATGAAGTCCCAAGACAAGTATTTATAAGTTGTTGGAAGAAAGAAGCAGTTGGGTAGCATTTATGGCAACATTAAAAGCCAAGAAAATAGTCGTTGACTACTGTCAGACCACTGGTGATCAATTACACAATCTCTGTAATCAATTACATGGCTATTTGAATGTGTTCTTAGCTTTCTGGACACTTGGTAATCGATTACCAGCTTGGTGTAATCGATTACAATGCCTCTGACTTTCTTATAATCGATTACCATTTCTCTGTAATCAATTATAAGGCTTCTTGAATGTGTTCTTGCCTTTCTGGGCTCATTGTAATCGATTACCAGCTTAGTGTAATCAATTACAAGGCCTCTATTTGCTATGTAATCGATTACAAATATCTTGTAATTGATTACCTTGACCTTTGAACACATTTTTCAAGTCCAATTGAGTATGTAAGCCATTTCTAACACTTAGATCATTGGATTAAACATAAATGCCTTCATGAATATTGAATCCAAGATTAAAATCAATATTTCTTGAAAAACATGTTTAACTTTGAATTTACAAGCTGATTTTGAAAACGATATTTGAAAAACCATTTGAGAATCATTGAGATACTTAAAGGGCATTTTACATTGATATTCTAGCACCTATAGCTATATCAAATATACCTCTTTTGATCTTGGTTTTCTTCTTTTGATCTTGATTACTTCTTTATGATCTTAGTCTTCATCTTGCTTTTGTTAATAATCAAAAACTTCATTGTGATTGTGACTCATATCTTCCTGTGGTTTTACGTCCAGTAACGGCTTAAACAACTTCTATAAGTCGAGGAAAATATTCCCATCTAAATTTTTTATAAATTGGCAAACAGGGTCTTTTAGAGTCATATTTCTAAGACTGTAACGCTTTTATTCATCCCTGAAGAGATTCCATAAACTAAGAAGTTCACGATGCACAACTCCACAAGAATGCGTCTCAAGAGTCAATAAGATATCATCTAATGACTCCTTACTCAGTCCATTTTTAATAAAGTATATTTTATCTTCTTGGTTTGTGAAAACCATTCCCAAAGAATGACATCACGTGTTACAATTTCATCACGCACATTTATGACAAACTTGCATTCTTTTTGCTCTTCTCCTTTTAGAATACGAACTTTTACGAGACCCGACATATATGAGGCAAATGAATTTGAGGATTCACCTGCTAAACAGACCTTTGCTTTGATTATCCAGCGTATATCTTTTGGGATGCCCTTATGCATTAACAGTCTTAATCTTTCATACCTAGCTTTGTATATTTTTGTCAAAGCATTTTAAGGAAGAGAAGGAAAATGTTTTCTTAAATTCGAGAGAATGACATCCATTTTAAAGGAGAAAGAATTAGTTATTATAGGAAACTAAAAAACAAACTGACTTGAGAATCACAGAGTACCGTTATCCGTCACTTAATTGGTGTCATAAAGAACTGCAAAAGGAAAGCAACAAAATTAAAATAAATTCTTCTCATAACAAGGATTAGAAAGGGACATGGATTCTACCTCAACAACTTGGGTTTCCAGAAATGGTTTGAGTCTTTGTCCATTGACCTTAAACACATTACCATTCCTAGGGTTCTCAATGTCTATGGCCCCATGAGGGTACACATGTTTGACAACAAAAGGGCTACTCTACCTAGATCTTAACTTTCAAGGGAATATATGAAGACGAGAATTATAAAGTAGAACTTTTTGACTAATTTCAAAAGATTTTCTCAAAATTGATTTGTCATGAAAAGCTTTTGCTCTAACTTTATAAATTTTTGAGTTTTCATGTGCATCATTTCTCAATTCCTCAAGTTCATTTAATTTCAATTTGCATAACTTGCAAGCATCATCAAGGTTTAGGTTGAAAGCTTTAATGGCTCAAAATGTTTTATGCTCAAGTTTTACAGGAAAGTGACATGGTTTTCTATAGAATAATCGATAAGGTGACATGCCTAAAGATGTTTTGAAAGCAGTACGGTAAGTCCAAAGTGCATCGTTTAGTCTTAAAGACCAATATTTACGATTTGGGTTAACCATTTTTTTTTAAATTTGTTTAATCTCCCTATTTGTTAATTCTACTTGTCCACTTGTTTGAGGGTGATAAGGAGTTACAATTTTGTGTTTAATACCACATTTCTTTATAAAGGATTCAAATGATTTATTTCAAAAATGTGTTTCCCCATCACTGATGATAGCTCGAGAGATTCCAAATCAACTCAAGACATTTTCTTTTAAAAATTTAAGAATAGTTTTATGATCATTATGTCGGCATGGAAGCACTTCAATCCATTTTGAGACACAATCAACTGTAATCAAAATATACACAAATCAAATGATGATGGAAATGGACCCATGAAATCAATTCTCCAACAATAAAAAATTTCAATGACAAGGATAGGGTTCAGAGGCATCACGTCTCATTTAGAAATGGAACCCAATTTTTGACAATTTTTACAACTTTTGCAAAATGTATAGCTGCCTTTAAATAAAATGGGCCAATAAAATCCACACTGTAAGATTTTTGCAGTTGTTTTCTTTGAAGAAAAGTGACAGCCACATGCTTCTGAGTGACAAAATTTAATGACATTACCTACCTCACTGTTGGGTACACATCTCTGAATGATTTGATCAGGACAATATTTGAACAAATATGGGTCATCCCGATAAAATTTTTTCACCTCAGTCAAAAATTTCCTTCTGTCTTGGTGCGTCCATTAAGGCGGCATCTTTCTTATTGCAAGAAAATAGACCATGTTAGCAAACCAAGACATGGAATTGATAGAACATAAAAATTAATCGGGAAAAGAATCATTGATAGGTGTAATATTAAAAGATGAGTCTATTGTAAGTCTGGACAAATGATCTGCAGCAATATTTTTGACTCTTTTCTTATCTTTTATTGTGATATTGAATTTTTGAAGCAACAATATCCACCGTATGTACCTAGGTTTTGCAAAAACTTGTTGTGAAAATCGACAAGTGCACCGAATCGTAAAAGTAATAAAGTAGTGAAAAGAGTATTGTCCCACGAGGATTATAAGGTCAATTACTAATTTCGTTAATTAAACACTATCTAAGCTACCGAAAGATGAGAGTTTGACAAAAGTAATAATAAAAATAATAATAACATGAAAATAATTATAATAAAATAAACTAAACCAAAGCAATTCAACAAAGGTTGAAAATGATGATGAGAAAGTGCTAGGGTTTAAACTTCACTTGAACTTTTCTGATGCAAATTAAAATAGTAATTTAATTCAGTTCTATTTCATGATTTAAGATCAATTCCCAATTTTAATTAATATCTACTTCCTTGGTATATCAATCCTCTTCACACTATTTAGAATTAACCAATCCCTTAGCATAACCCCAAATAAATAAGACTTTATAAAAAAATGAGGGAATTAAAAGAAGGATCACACAACCCACAACGTCTATTCCTAGCGATTGAGAAATTGTGGTGTTTATCACTTATTCTAAGTTCATGCAAACTTTTCCAAATCATACATAAACCCAAGAAATCATTCTCAAATTGATGAGGTTTAGGAAAATATTAAGAATAGAGATAAACACATAAATCATAAAATAGAAACTTAAATTAAATACATAAATTAATTTATATCGTCAAAGAACAAGATCTATTATCCCCTAATGAGGGGAACTTAGTTACACATAGGAAAAGAAGAAAACCAAAGGAAGAATACGATAAACTCCATTGTAGATAGGTGGAAAGGTTGAAGAGAATTCCTAATCTTCAAGCCTAGATTTCCCACACCACTTTAGGATTTGTGCCTCTTTGACGGCTATAACAAAGTTGTGTCTTGTCAAGTGTATGATTGTGATTCAAACAGATCAATATATAAAATACGAAGATTAATTTTAACCAAACGACTAAAATTTGAATCATGATACCAATTAAGCATAAATAAGAGACTTAAAATAGGAAAAAAATTAAAAAATATACAGAGCTCAACCTTCCATAATAAAAAAAATATCAACAAGTAGGCTGTAAACTTGTCATAACAAAAAAATATTAACAAGTAGGCAATAAACCTACCATGGAATATGATACAATTGGAAAATTAAAAGAGTAGGAAAAGAATATACCAGATGGTGAAGTTTACTTAAAGAAAGAAAACCTCAATAAGCTTATTCTTCAAATCAAGTCCCCAGTAACGACACCAAAAACTTGATACAAATTGATACGTTGCAAACACAAGTGCAGGTTGTCTCAACTAATAAATTCTTGGGAGTTCGATGTCGATCCACAGGGAATTGATGAAGAAAAATTTTTTAAGGTAAGGAAATGATTTGTTACAACAATAAAGGTGATAAAATTATTCACAAACAAAAAGGGTTTGCTTGGGTTAGGAGATCCACTCTTGGTAAGTAAATTAAGGACAAAATTAATTTTTTTTATAACTTAATTAGAATCCACACACAACGGAGGTTCCTATCAGAAAATACAACATTCAAAGTTCATTTAAGATTATATATGTAGTTATATTATGGTTCCTTTAATTACTAACGCCAACACTTGTAAATGGGTTCAAGAATTCATTGTTCCAATCTTTTGTCTACAATGAATCAAGATCTCCACTTTACAAGGAGGATTTCTAACACCAACACTTATAAATGAGTTCAAGAATTCATTATATCAATTTCTTCTCTATAACAAATCAAGATCTCCACTTTACAAGGAAGGTTTCTAAATTGATTGGAAACAAAATACAACACATATAATGATCACTTTATAATATATCATTCAAGCACAAGAAGAAGATTAATCTAACCTTATTTTACTACCAAAAGCTTCACCCTTTCACCAAGCAAAATGAGAATTAGTTACTCATGAATAAGAAGAAAGAAAAATAGAAGAAGAAGGAGATGAACATAACTTCTATTTAGAATAAAAGAAAACTATAGAAACAAATGATACAATAACATGATCTTGATCTCTCAACTAATATGATTCTAATGAGCAACCAATGGTGCCCTTTTATAGAGCATGAAAGGCACACAATGACAAGGGAGTTGTTTAATGAGTGGGTGGAAGAGTGAAAAATTATTGCCATGCTTGTATCCTCACTCAACCAATTCAACTGTCTTCACATGACTATAACTCTATCATAACGTCACCTATTACATAAGTGGTATTCATAAACATTGAAGGGTTTTGTCTCAGCTTTCCAACGCCACCTGTTTCAGCATAATCTAATTCCTACAACCCATGATATGACCCCATATTTATATGGTGTTCAGGTTCTAGAAACAACACCTCTATTATGAATTCTAGGTCCAATATGACCTACTAGACATATGACTCTACTCTTGTGTTCTTCATGAACATTGTAGATTTGGGTCTTATATTTCATTTAGGCTTAGTTTGGTGTCAATCAAACTCCTATAGCTCAAGAAATGGGCTGATGAGTACACAGAGGTCAAGCTGTCAGGATCAGCGTTCTGGTTCTTACTTCCACTTTAATTTAAATTATCCAAACGTGTGATTATGATCTTGAGGTGTTGATGAAAGTTGTAGAGCATTGTCTTAGATTTCCTACAAGACCAGAATCACATCAATCAAATATTTTCAACTCAGATTATAACTAATTTACTGAATGCTGCAAAATAGACAAATTAAGGCCAATTCATGCAATAATTCCTTCAATGATCCAATTAAGCTCAATATCATAAAATGTGACAAAACCAGCTTAGTTAAGCCCAATTGAACCTTAAGAAGCCCACTGAGAGGATTATTAAATGGATAAAATATATTGCTATCAAATAGACAAATTAAGGCCAATTTATGCAATAATTCCTTCAATGATCCAATTAAGCTCAATATCATAAAATATGACAAAATCATCTTAATTAAGTTCAATTGAACCTTAAGAAGTCCACTAAGAGGATTATTAAATGGATAAAATATATTGCTATCAAGTTGTAGTTTATTAGTCATTTTGTTGTTGTATATATGACATTATGCCCTTTGATGCTTTTGATGTATATATTTATGACCTACTTTTATTGTGGCTCTCCATATATAACTCTTCAATTATATGAGATTAGAATGATAGTAATAGTAGTAGTAACATGTTTAATGCTAATTATCTTTATATAAGTAGTTATATTGAGACATTTGTGTTAGGGTGTTACATTATGGTATCAGAGTAGTTTATCCTATTGAGCTGTGGTATCGACTGACTATGCGTAGGTATGTTAGTAGTTTTAATGTGTGTTGTGTATTTCTTGTAACACCCCTCGATTTAATAACCATGGTACAATCGTCATTATATCACGATGTCTAAATTTTGATGTGTTACAACTCAAATAACAAGTTTTTCCAAATTTGATCATTTTGCATATATGAAAAATATGAGCCATGAATGAATAGTTACACATTCTGTCATTTTAAAAATAAAGTTCGATAAGATATACCCAAGATAGAACATATACGCCTGGTTAATTACCTTAAAATATACAGATACTTAAAATAGCCTTATACAGGTAATGCAAAGAAAATATAAACTACCCACAACAACACCACAACTAAGGAGTTGGACACTCCATCGGATCCACTTCAGGATCCTTTCCCTAGTTCATCTGAGGACACAAAAGCATAACAGTGTGCGGTTTCACAAGCAGGCGCCCTCACAGCTGATGCCACAGACTCCTCCTCCTCTATGAGGGTATAAATCAGATCACTCCATAGCTCCCGAATGCGTAAGTCAACTTCGGATGCACTGATGTAGTAAGAACCAAGATAGGATCTTCAATCGCAGTCCTCTTCACAGTCAAGGTCAGATCCCTAATAATACCATTTACGCTCACCGGCCCAGTCGACTCGCTAAGCATTGGCACCCCCGATGAACACAATCCAGATGAAAAATTAATAGAACCCCTTCTTGTTGCCTTCGTCAAACACAAGAAATCATACCAAGTATGGTCTAGGAAATTTAACCTCGTCCCCCTTACAGTCTTTACCCAAAAATCACATAGAATAAGAATAGTGCAAGCAAGAGGTGAGATATCCTACGTTCATTACCAACAGGGCAGCGAAGGAAAATAATATGAATGACTAAATCATTCCATCTATGTAGATATTACAGATATTTTCAAGTTATCAATTTCATAGACATCATCAGAAGGCATATATCACAATAATATAAATATCAACAGCACTATAACAACAAATATCCACTATATATATATATATATATATATATATATATATCAAATATTTATGTCTCCACAATATGTATGTTGACCATGCCATGACAATATGTGAACTGACCATGCATATGCACAATGCGTATACTGACCATCCTCATGTACAATGCACTCATTTCTTACTCTATGGAACTAGACACAAACATCAGAGAGAATGATCAGGAGATATGTCTATATCGCGGCTGTCGAGGCCCTCAAGTGCTAAAATTCTCAATTTATCAACGTGCACATCATGGCATTGTACAAGACATTCTACACAGATCTTGATATAGGACAGTGTCTCGGTCTGGATCATCGATGCATTTGCATCGATCTGCCCCACGGACAGAAGAGCTACCAACTGTCCCTTACGAGGTGCCCGCACCCTGACGCCCCCAAGGTCAACATTATGACCTACACTTGTCTATTTGTACCCGCACTAATGTGTGATTCAACTCTTAGGCAACATGGCCTTAACAATAGTTCAACCACCGTTGTACCATTCACAATGGTATTAAAGCAACCGTCAATATAATTGTTTCAATACCATTTTCATCAGTGATATTATATAACCGTCCATGCGACTATATAGTACCGCTGTTATTTGGGTTTCCTCTGATAACCAGTCCTTTCTAACTAAATCGTCTACCTGATGTTTTTGGTTATAAAGCAAACCATATCTGACTAAATTATCTACCTGATGTCTCTTGGTCTGGTACTTCGATTCCATAATCACAATGTCAATGCATGCTTCAATCTTGCTCATCATGTCAAACTGTATCAATCATGTCTCAATGCATATGGATTCAATGCATACATATATATATATACATATATATATATATATATATATATATATATATATATATATATATATATATACATATATAGAATCACAATGATAACATAACTTATTCAAATTCATATGCCATATAAAGCCCAATTATTCATCCAAAAATCTTTCAATCCCAATTACGGACCCACCTCAAGTCATTATTAAAACCTCGAAGGTGAACACATACTATTCAAAGTTGCTACGAAAGTTATGCTTCAATTCCATTATGTTATTGCGTTAACTCTCTTAGAATATTTACTTTGAGTTTCTCACAACCCTCCTCACACTCATGTTCTTTCTTTATCCAAACTTCACACTAAGTTGTATAATAAGGTTGTGTTCATTATCCTTTCCATATTATGAACTCCTACTTAAGTGCCTATTCATTTAATTAGCTAAGTTCTAGCTTGTTACAAAGCCCCACAATGAGTGCCTAATGAGAATGTGAGCCTCCAAAGGACTAGAAAAATCAAACAATTCTTCACTATCCCATTTACACGGCCATGTCCAATTTCACGGCCTAGAGTACATAACTGTGTCACATTACATGGCCTAGGCCGTGTACTCCTCTGGAAGTACCTAAAAACGTGTCTAAACTAAAAAGCCTGATCACATAGCTATGTAATATTACACGGCCTAGGCCGTGTAACACTCTGTCATGTGCGTTGAGCTGTGTTTCTAGTGGGGAACACGACCTAGGCCGTGTAAATCCACATAGCTCGTGAATCTACACCAGAATCTATGAAAATGAGCTTCTCCAAGCTTCCAAATCAAGTAGGTACCAATCTATATACATATTTAGGCATTTAGACACATACAAATCCATCAAGATTCATGATGACAAGCATAGAAAATCATACAACACATCCAAATCAAATCATTATAAAAAATCACAAACAGAGTGAGAAACCCACAATGGATTCCTCACCATTAACACCAAAGACATTTCCCTCACCACTAAGATTGGGTGAAGAGGATTATCTCCCTCTTACCTCAAGAGAAGACAAGAAAAGGAACCTTTTTGGTATTTTTCTTGTAATTTTCATCCAAGACCTCCAAGAAAACCCTAAGATGGTGAAACCTAAGAAATACAAAATCAAAGCTTGAAAAGGGAGTCCTTGATCACAATGGTCGCCAAGGACCATGAAAATGAGAAGAAAAAATGAAGATCAAGAACATTACCTCAAAAGCTTCAAGCTTTGGGCTTCAATGGTGGAAGAAGATGAAAGTGGATTTAGGGGTTGACCACCAAGGATAAAAGTCTTAGGATAATGAGAGGAAGCAAGAAATGAGATTGGTTTAACAAGCTAGTGAAAATGGCCTCCCCTTGGTGTGGCTGCCGTGGAGTGGAAAGGAAGAAGAGGAGAGAATACGTGAGGAGAAGAGAGAAATAGAGAGAGAAAGGTGAAATGGGTTTTGTGATGAAAAGTGGAGTGATGGTTTTTAGTGAAAAGATGACAATATTGTCATCTTTTCTTCTCTCCAACTGTGGAGTTCAAAGGAGAGAAGAGAGAGTGTGAAGCTTCTTTGAGAAGCTTAGTAGGAAGCTTCCTTGAAGCTTCTTTGAGAAGTTTCGCACGTTTCTCGATAAAATGAAGGGTAATGATATCACTTAGATGCTATTATAAAACTGATCAAAAAGAAATAATCTACTAGAGTTATTATTCAGTGGACAAATGTTACAATTAGTAGAAATAATATTTTATTTCTTCACAGATAATAAAATATACTATGATTTTATTTATTAGATAAAATCTTAAAAAACTAAAACCTCGTAAACTGTATCCAGCCTAGGGTTTAGTAAGATCCCCCGTCAACGTTTCTATAGTTCAAAGTTTTTCGGCCTCGGGGAAAATATTTCATTTTCCCAGCCTCGTTCAACGTGCACATAAATCAAGAAAAGTATTAAAATAATCAACCAATTCAGAAAATTCTAAAAAAATTCTCAAAAATCATAAATATTATAAAATAAATATTTACCATGAAACAAGTAATTTTTGGGATGTTACATTTCTTGTCTCTTTTATGAGATGTTTACATAACTTGCATTATGTTTTGGATGTTATTAGCTGCTGTTGCACTATTACATGGTATTGAGACTAATCAACTCGATATTTAATGTGTTGTATGTGTATGACACTATGACTTCTCCTAGGTGAACGAGAGGGAATGGAAAATCTTCTGGTGAGAGCCCTAGTATGGCCGAGGCCTTCATGGCAATGGCCAAAGCAATGCAAGATCAGAAAACTACTACAAATAGAATGTTGGAGAGGTTAGAAACTCAACAAGCTCCACCACCATTACCACCACCAGTTCAGCCCGAGCAACCAGTCCAAGAGGCTCTAGTTGGAAGGAATCAAAACTTCCAGGACCTCTCAGAGTTCAGGAAGTCTACTACATCATCCTATAGAGTGAGTACGACCCAGTCAGAGCTGAGGGTTGGCTCAAGGAAATGGAGAAGACCTTCACAATTATGACTTGCTCAGATGAACAGAGAGTGTTTTTCACCTCCTACATGCTAGAGGGGGAGGCAGAGGATTGGTCGACTGATATAAAGAAGGTGATGGATGCCTCAAGAACTCAAGTTACTTGGGATTTCTTCAGGGGATCTTTCCTAGAGAAGTTATTCCCTTAGAATTTGCACAATGCAAAAGAGATGGAGTTCCTGAAGCTAGAACAGGGCAATATGTCTTTTGGTTAGTATATGGCCAAATTCAATGAATTATCAAAGTTCTCATCCGACATTAGATTCCACACAGATGAGAAGTTGAAATGTGCTAAGTTTGAGGAGGGTTTGAGAGAAGACATCCAAAGGGCTATTAGACCCTTTGAGATCCGAGACTTTTCGTCATTGGTGAACAAGTGTTGGATAGTGGAATCCGGTGGTTTGTAACCCTAACCAGAGTAGAGAACACAGAACTTCCATAAGAGGAAGATGTTTGATAAGAAGAAAGCGACTCCTAAACCTGGTTACTAACAAGCCAAGGGTAAACAGGTCCAAGGAGGAGCAGGGGGACTTAAATGTCCTAAGTATGGGAGACAACATGGAGATAGGCCTTGCTTGGCAGGGCAGTTAGTTTGTTATGCATGTGGATAGCCAGGGCATATGTCTAGAGATTACCTATAGAAGCAAAAAACTATTTTCACTCTTAGACCACAAGTAGCAAGAAGGGTTTATACTTTGAGTGGTAAGGAGGTGACCCAATCTTCGAGCCTGATTCAAAGTAAATGCATAATTCATGATATCTTTTTAACTGTTTTATATGATTCAAGAGCATCTCATTCCTTTATTTATAGTGATTGTGTGAAGTTGCTTGATTTGCCTATGACAGACCTTCCTTTTGATTTATCTGTTTCCACTCCCACTAGTAAATCAATAACAATTTCTAAAGTCTACTTGGATTGTTGTATAAGGTTAGAGGATAGGATATTCTTTGTGAATCTTATCTGTTTACCTTTAGTAGATATTGATGTTATTCTTGGCATAGATTAGTTGTCCTCCAACTATGTAGTTTTAAATTATGCAGATAAAACCCTAGTTTTATGTCTGATGTATCTACTAAAGTTAACCCTTCCAAGTCATTGTATCTCAATGCAAGCCAAGTGAATCACTATTTAGAGGAGGGAGATCAAGGGTATGTTCTCATTTTCTCTCTCAGCATAGACTTTGAGCAGAGCCTAGGTGATATACCAATAGTAAGGGAGCACCCATAAGTATTCTCGAGAGATATAGCAGAGTTGCCACCCATCAGAGAGATAGAGTTTTCTATAGACTTAGTACTGGGGACGGGACCTATTTCTACGGTGCCCTATAGGATGACACCTCTAGAACTGGCAGAGCTAAGAAGTAAATTGAAGAATTACTAGAGAAACAGTTCATTGGGCCGAGTGTCTCTCCTTGGGGATCACCTGTGTTTCTAGTGAGAAAGAAAGATGGTACCATAAGACTGTGTGTATATTATAAATAATTGAATAGGGTAACCATCAAGAATAAATATCCCATGCCTAAGATAGAGGATCTAATGGATCAGTTGAGGGGAGCATCAATGTCTCTACGATTAACCTAATGTCAAGATACCATCTGATAAGGGTTAATTTGAAGATATTCCTAAAATTGCTTTTAGGACTAGGTATGGACATTATGAGTATCTTGTGATGTCTTTTGGGTTGACAGTTGCACCAGCAATATTCATGGACTACATGAATAGGATTTTTATACCCTACCTAGACCAGTTTGTAGTGGTGTTCATAGATGACATCCTAATCTATTCCCAAACAATGGAAGAACATGAGCTGCATGTTAGAACCATTTTAGAGATTCTTAGAGAGACGAAACTGTTTGACAAGCTATCAAAGTGTGAGTTTTGGCTTACAAAAGTTCAGTTTCTGGGGCATATGATCTCTTAAGGAAGGATTTTAGTAGACCCTAGTAAAGTAGATGCGGTGTTGCAGTGGGAGAGTCCCACCACTGTGACAAAGATCAGAAGTTTCATAAGCCTAGTTGGGTACTATTGGAGATTCATCAGTGGATTCTCTTAGTTAGCACTGCCATTGACTAGATTACTAGGAAAGTTAGTACTTTTGTTTGGACTCAAGAGTGTGAGGATAGTTTCTAAGAGCTTAAGTTGAGGTTGGCTACTACCCTAGTTTTGGTAATTCCAGATCCACAGGAGAACTTTGAGGCATTTTGTGATGCTTCAAAAGATGCGCTTAGGGTGTGTTCTGATGCAACATAGGCAAGTAGTTGCTTATGCATTGAGGCTGTTGAGGCCTTATGAGGAGAATTATCCCACCCATGATCTGGAAATAGCCGCTATAGTGTTTGCCTTGAAAATGTGGAGACATTATCTTTACGGAGTTCAATTTGAGGTGTTTCAGCGACCATAGGAATTTGAAATATCTGTTTGATCAGAAAGAGCTGAACATAAGACAAAGGAGATGGACGAAGTTTCTTAAGGACTATGACTTTGAGCTTAAGTATCATCTGGGTAAGGCCAATGTAGTGGCCGATGCACTAAGTAGGAAATCCCTACACGTGTCTCAAATGATGGTTCAAGAGGGTCAACTTCTTGAGAGGTTTAGAGACTTAAGCCTTAGTGTAACTGTGACACCCTTGAGTTTCTTTATAAGTATGGTGGACAATGTTAGTGATTCGAGAACTTAAATTCTAGAAGCTCAAAGTGAGGATGAGACCCTAGGCAAGATTAGAGAGCAAATCTTCTTAGAAGATCAGGTAGAGTTTGTGGAAATAAGTTTGCCCCAAATGGTTTAATATGTTAATTTTTGATGATGACAAATACAAGACAAAAAGAACACTTTGCATATATTCTTTGTTGCATCCTATATAGAGCATATTCATTAGTAATTGATAAATATATTATTTAGATGTATCTATGAAAGTCTTATATGCATATTAAATTAACTAAAGTTATACATTTATAAATCATGCATATGAAAATTATTGAATTATGAATTTGGACTAATTATGCTTGTTTAAGTGAGCAATACTTTGTAGGATAGTCCAAGCACCAAGAGTGAGCATTGCAACAAGAAAGCAAAAGATATCTATTAAGCTCAACACAAGGAGAATGTGATTAAACATATGTCTTTGAAGAATGTTTTTAATGATAACAAACATGAAGACAAAATGAAGATGATGGGAAGACTAAGTCCAAGATCTTTTAAGGATAGCTTTAGGACTTAGAGTCTCTCTGTTCGAGGTTCTCTTTCGATATCTCCTAGTGCATTAAGATAAAACAAAAATGTTTTTCTTAAACTTACACCAAAACTGTTTTGATCTTGAAAATAACTTTAAAATGTTTTTAGTGTTTTTGATAAACTTTCTGGGATGGTTTTCAAGCTTTTATAATTGTTTTATAAATTGAGTTATTTGAATAACTTATTGGTTATTCGAATAAAGCTTCAATATTGGTTGCTGCATGACTCTATGTTTTAAAGTGTTATTCGAATAACACTTCTGTTATTCGAATAAGAGTTTTCAGAATGGCTTATTTCATATTAGCTATTCGAATAACTGGTTAGTTATTCGAAAAGAGCTGTTTCCCAGAAATGTGTTTTAACCAGTGTTATTCGAATAAACTTAGAGTTATTCGAATAACCAGTTTTCTAAAGGAATTCTTTGTGGCAGCGTTATTCGAATAACACGAAGGTTATTTGAATAATCAGTTTTAGAAACATTTTTAAAAGAACGTGTTATTCGAATAGCCAAAGGCTTATTCGAATAAACACGGTAAACATAGATTCGAATATAGAAACTAACAGACATTTTTTTCATATTAATCATGGAATTATTTTCTTACAACGGCTATTTTCTATCTGACTCTATAAATAGAGATCGTGGGTCTCATCTGCAAGAAGCCCAGCTATTTGTTTAATTTACGCTTGCTCTGAAAAATGTGATTTACAATTTACGCCTATTTTCTGTGCTCTTTTTGCTGAAACTTTGAGATATCCTTTAAGAGCCTCTTAGCACTTCAGATTGTATTATTTACTCTGAGTGAGAGTTTCTCTTCATGTATATTTCTATTCTTCTATATTGAGGGTAAGGTATCCTTCAAGATTTGTATAAGGGTGAGGTATCCCTTCAAGGTTTGTATAAGGGTGAGGTATCCCTGCAGGCTGAGACTTTAGCACAAGGGTAGAGTTTCCCTGTGTGTGAAAAGTGCTCTTTTATGTAACGGTTGCAAGCACCTGTTAAAGCTTGTATACATAGTGGAAAATCTCGGATTGTTTTCGAGGACTGGACGTAGACCACAAGTGGGTTAGTGGTCGAACTAGGATAAATATCGTGCCTGCTTTTCTCTTCTCAATCTCTTTATTTTACGTAATTTTATATTATTACATATTTATCTATTTGCTGTTCTTAAAGTTTTTATTCTTCATCTCGCAATTTATTTTCTTTTATTTAATAGCTTAAATATTTGTGTTTATTTTAAGAGCATTTGTGAAAAAGTTTTTATACCCAATTCACCCCCCTCTTGGGTAATAGTTGCCATGACTAACAAGTGGTATCAAAGCTTCGTGCTCTGGTGAAAGCTTAACCGCTTAGAGTTAAAGATCTTTGTCTATTGGCAACCTTGAAAGTTTTTCAAAATGGAAGGTTTTGAAATTGATAAACCACCATTCTTTGATAGTGTAAATTTTGTCTATTGGAAAACTAGAATAGAGTTTTATATGCAATCTATAGATTTGGATTTGTGAGATATTGTGCTAAATGGTTTTGTTTACAAACCAAAACAAACTTGGAATGCCTATAATAAGAAATGCTTTTCTTTAAACATTAAAGCTATGCAAATTTTGAGAAGTAGTTTGAATGATGATACTTATGCTAAAATTAAAAATTGCTCTAGTGCTAAAGATATATGGGATACTCTTGATGATATCTATCTTGCTAACAATATTTTTATGCATAAAGTTGTATATAGAAAGCAAGAAGAGCAAAAGTCATTGAAGGAAGCTTGTCATGAAACGCATTCTTAAAGAGATGTTCAAACTATTGAAGGGAATCAAATGCCTTTTGGTGACGATGGTGCTCAATTTAAAGAAGAGGCAAAGCAAAACAAAATTGATGAGGAAGAAGATGATTCTATTAAAGAGCCAAGTACGCTAGAAATTGAAACTACTTCCTATATGGCTAAAAAGGACTTTGAGGTAAATAATTCTAAACTAGATTATAGTCCTTCTTATGATGAGTTACAATGTGCATATAATGAATTGTATGATGGTTTGTTGAATTTAGAAAAGAAAAACTTATCTTGTTTGGAAAACATTTCTTCCATTGAAAATGAAATTGAGACTTTAAAAAATGAATATACTTTTCTTAATGAGGAAATGTCGTTGAAATATGAAACCTCATCTTCTTGTGAAAAATGCATTAATTTAGAAAATCAAGTTGAGGACTTATATTCTGAATTTGCCAAAGCTAATTATTGTAATTGCTTAAATTCTATACTTGTTAATGAGATAAAATTAGTGTTATTTCATATAAAAATTCAAGCAAGGCTTATGGCAAAAATGATTTAGAATATAAAAATAACAAAAGGCTTAAGTTTTTCAAAAATGATATTCAAATTATTAAGCCATCATTAAATTCAATTATTTGTAATTTTTGTGGTCGTCAAGGACATATTTCTCATTTATGCAATTATAGAAGAAATCCTTATATGAGAAATTGTATGGTAGTGGGTTCCTAAAAATCCTAAAGGCCCTAATACTAACATTCAAGGACCCAAAATGAAGTGGGTACCAAAGTGTCCTCCTAGTGTTTCAATTTTGCAGAATATTTCTCAAAAGGATGGACAAATTAGTCAAAAGAAAGAGGAGTCATTAAGGAGAATGCTTCCAAAGCCCAATGGTAGAAACTTTGGTCAAAGAAGGAAGATGATTTCAACCAAAGCTTCTCAAGTACAAAATGTAGAGCTTGCATAGCTCAAGACTTCAAAAGAGAAGCAATGGGTAAGAAAAAGCATTTCCTTGATTGCCAAGGCCAAGTTATCTACCTCTTATGCACATGCACTTAAAAAATGATAATAATGAATATGAGGTATATTCTTTGTAGGCCTTAGGTAGATGATAGAATCATGTGTACCTGATAAAATTTAAAAATTATGTTTAGCATATGATTATGTTCATTTTTATTATACCATAGTTCATTAATTTGTACATAAAGTTCTATAATGCTTATGTATGCTTTATATGCTTTAAAACTGTCTATATATCATGAAAGTAAGCATGCTATCAACTATGTGCTTAATGATATTTAATTATTTAATTTATTGTGCTCAATTTACATACTATGAAAAATTAATCTTTATGAGAGCATAATAGATTAATTTTTGAAAACTAACACACAAGGACCTAATAAAATTTGGGTACCAAAAGTTAAAAAAAAGTGAAGTGTGTTGTAGGTATGCTTGAAGGCCAAGAGTTGACTTTGGCATATTGAAAGTAGTTGCTGCAAGTACAAAGACCAGAAATAATTTCAAGTTCTCTTCCTTATCTCCGTGAAGTTTGAACTTACAATTTTGGATAAGTGAAAACTTTTATTATGCTTTTCTAGCCTTATAATTTGAAAATATTTCTATATGTTAATATGCTAGATAAAATATACTTCTTGTTTGAAATAATAATATGCTTGAACTTGAGTTTTTGATCAATCCAATATATGATTGCATGTTTTATTGCTGAATATTATCTCTCTTTAAATCACATATATATATATGCTTTGAATTCTTGAACGTATTCATCTCTGTGTTTCTTTGTTAGTTTTATAAGGTTTTTATTCTAATAAAACTCTTTACTGCTTATTAAATAATGTGTTGCATATCAGCTTTACTTTTTAGTCTATTTGAATAAACTGGTTTCTGTGTTAAACCTGTGTTTAATATATGCTCTGTCTATTTGAATAAATCAGCTTCTATTCGAATAACCTGAATCCTTGTTTTATCAGTCTCTTACGTTTGATCTTTGCTTATTCAAATAACCCCTAGGTTATTCGAATAAATCCTGTTAAATGGCCAAAATGTTTGGCCGTCGCAGATCCTCTATTCGAATAAAACTCAAATCTTCTTCTTTTATTCGAATAAACACGTTTCTTTTTAAAAAGAAAAATGTTCTGCTACGTTTCGTTAATATATGCTAAATTCTTTATAACTAGACTAAAAAATACAAATGCTTAATCAAATGTAATTGACTATTCTTTTGATGTTTATTGGCTAATTTGATCAATTAAATATCTTTTGCCCTTGTGAACTCATTTGTTATTTTGACTGCTTATTTGCTTATGAGTTTGGCATAATGACTAACCTCTATGGATCCAAAATTGATGGATACCAAAGAAAGTACTTTGAATTATATTGTAGGGTGATAACTACATCAAGCAAGCATTTAAATGGAATAAGTTCAACTTGAGGATAGTAAAGTTTAAAAGGATTCAACTTTTAAAAGGGGTGCAAAGAATTTCTATTCCCTCATGAAAGCTTGAAGCTTGGAAGTTGGTGGAAGTGAGAGTCATCTACAAAAATTTAAAGAGTACATTTTTGGTGATATCAAACTATTATCCTTATTTATGCTTTAAATTTGATATCATGTGATATTTGGAGAAATAGAGAATTGTGTTGTACCTTAACATGCCTTACATGATAATTTTTTTTTCTCAAAATAATGCCTAAATAAGTTTTGATGATCATATGTTTCTTGATAAACTTGAATCATGCCTCAAAATGCTTAAACTATTTTTTTTTATTTATTCAAGTTCATATGTACTTCATGCATTCTTGTTAAAGCTAACATTGCATGGTTGATAATGTGATACATGTTTTAAATTATATATCAATCAAAATTATGCTTATAAATAGGCTTACATGATATTTGATGCTAACCTTTGTTTTAGAGAATTTTTAAAGTTAGCTTTGCAAGTCTCTCTATGTGTTTCAAATATAGCCATCAGATTTTTACATATAAGCATATATGGATAAATGAGAAAAGTTGAATGGAATTCAAATGAAGAGGAAGATAAAGAAGACTTTTTTCTAGTGCAATGGAATGGAGAATTCAAAGAAAGAAAGGTCAAAGTTAAAGGACCAATAAAGAAGGATCATCACTCTTTATTCATCTCAATAAGTATCTCTATCCCTAAGATATTATGGTATTTTTTATGATATGGATTATATGATACTTGTTGATAAATTAATCTTAAATGACTAGATGCTTTTCAATGAATATATGTTTTTTATTTATATAAAACATCTTTACCCTTCTAAAATGCTTTTGAAAATATAATGTGCTCTTGTAAAATCCTTTTTGAAAGGGGGAGAAGTTTTAAAATGATTTTTGTTTGAGGAATTAAGAAGATGTATATTTGCTTTGCTTTTCTTTAAGGTAATGTGCTTATATGGTCTTTGCATACATATTTCCTTTATCTATTATTTTGATAATATGCATATTTTGAGGGAGAGCCTAGCTCCTAAGTTGTTTATATCTCTTGTCTTACAACTTTGTTTGATTACATAAAGTGTTTTACTGCTATCATATGCGAAATGTTGACATACAAAAATATGACAAGCATTGCATGAATAATCTTCTATATCTTGAAAGCATAATTGTTTCATCTCTCTATTCTTGAATCATATGGAGAATCTATCAGAGGGAGAAAATATTTTTTTTCTAAGCCTTTTTGTTGATGTCAAATAGGGGGAGTGAAAATTGGAAAGAAAAATATGTTCTTGCTTTTATTATTTGATATGCTTACATGAATATCCATTCTTGTATATTGTTCAACATATTTTTCTTTGGTGATTTGTCATCATCAAAAAGGAGGAGATTGTGAAAATAAGTTTGCCCCAAATGGTTTAATATGTTAGGTTTTGATGATGACAAATATAAGACAAAAAGAACACTTTGCATATATTCTTTGTTGCATCCTATATAGAGCATATTCATTAGTAATTGATAAATATATTATTTGGATGTGTCTATGAAAGTCTTATATGCATATTAAATTAACTAAAGTTATACATTTATGAATCATGCATATGAAAATTATTGAATTATGAATTTGGACTAATTATGCTTGTTTAAGTGAGCAATACTTTGTAAGATAGTCCAAGCACCAAGAGTGAGCATTACAACAAGAAAGCAAAAGATATCTATTAAGCTCAACACAAGGAGAATGTGATCAAACATATGTCTTTGAAGAATGTTTTTAATGATAACAAACATGAAGACAAAATAAAGATGATGGTTTTGACCAAGTCCAAGATCTTTTAAGGATAGCTTTAGGACTTAGAGTCTCTCTGTTCGAGGATCTCTTTGGATATCTCCTAGTGCATTAAGATAAAACAAAAATGTTTTTCTTAAACTTATACCAAAACTATTTTGATCTTGAAAATAACTTAAAAATGTTTTTGGTGTTTTTGATAAACTTTCTGGGATGGTTTTCAAGCTTTTATAACTGTTTTATAAATTGAGTTATTTGAATAACTTATTGGTTATTCGAATAAAGCTTCAATATTGGCTGTTGCGTGACTCTGTGTTTTAAAGTGTTATTCAAATAACACTTCTGTTATTCGAATAAGTGTTTTCAGAATGGCTTATTTCATATTAGCTATTCGAATAACTGGTTAGTTATTCGAATAGAGCTGTTTCCCAGAAATGTGTTTTAACCAGTGTTATTCAAATAAACTTAGAGTTATTCGAATAACCAGTTTTCTAAAGGAATTCTTTGTGGCAGCGTTATTCGAATAACATGAAGGTTATTCGAATAATCAGTTTTAGAAACGTTTTTAAAAGAACGTGCTATTCAAATAGCCAAAGGCTTATTCGAATAAACATGGTAAACACAGATCCGAATATAGAAACTAACGGACATTTTTTTCATATTAATCATGGAATTATTTTCTTACAACGGCTATTTTCTATCTGACTCAATAAATAGAGACCGTGGGCCTCATCTGCAAGAAGCCCAACTATTTGTTTAATTTACGCTTGCTCAGAAAAATGTGATTTACAATTTACGCCTATTTTCTGTGCTCTTTTTGTTGAAACTTTGAGATATCCTTTGAGAGCCTCTTAGCACTTCAAATTGTATTATTTATTCTGAGTGAGAGTTTCTCTTCATGTATATTTCTATTCTTCTATATTGAGGGTAAGGTATCCTTCAAGATTTGTATAAAGGTGAGGTATCCCTTCAAGGTTTGTATAAGGGTGAGGTATCCCTGCAGGCTAAGACTTTAGCACAAGGGTAGAGTTTCCCTGTGTGTGAAAAGTGCTTTTTTATGTAACGGTTGCAAGCACCTGTTGAAGCTTGTATACATAGTGAAAAATCTCAGATTGTTTTCGAGGACTGGACGTAGACCACAAGTGGGTTAGTGGTCGAACCAGGATAAATATCGTGCCTGCTTTTCTCTTCTCAATCTCTTGATTTTACGCAGTTTTATATTATTACATATTTATTATTTGCTGTTCTTAAAGTTTTTATTCTTCATCTCGCAATTTATTTTCTTTTATTTAATAACTTAAATATTTGTGTTTATTTTAAGAGAATTTGTGAAAAAGTTTTTATACCCAATTCATCCCCCCTTTTGGGTAATGGTTGCCATGACTAACAGAGTTTCATATGAGAGATGATGGGATGGTTAAGTTTATAGATAAACTTTGCATTGCAATAGATTCTGTAATCAAAGATAGGATTTTAGAGGAAGCTTATAGAATTCATTACACCATCCATCCAGGAGCTACTAAAATGTATCAAGATTTAAGGAAGTTGTTTTAGTGGCTAGGAATGAAGAAAAAAATAGCGGAGTTTGTGTCTAGGTGCTTGGTGTGCCAAAAAGTTAAGATAGAGCACAAAAAATCTTTAGGACCTCTCCAATCCTTAGCAATTCCTGAATGAAAATGGGAGAACATCACAATGGATTTTGTGACAGGTTTCCCTAGGACTCAGTTAAGATATGATACAATTTAGGTCATAGTAGATAGACTAACCAAGTCTACCCATTTTTTGCCAATGAGAATGAACTACTCCTTAGAGAAATTAGCTCAATTGTACCTACAAGAGACAGTTAGGCTGCATGAAGTTCCCCTTAGCATAGTTTTAGATAGAGATACTAGATTTACATCTAGATTTTGCAGAACCTTGCAAAAGGCCTTTGGGACTAGGCTTAGTTTTAGTATAGCATACCATCCACAAACATATGGACAGTCAGAGAGAACTATCCAGACCCTAGAGGATATGCTTAGAGCATGTGTTTTAGATCAACAAGGTAGCTGGGATAGGCTCTTGCCTTTAGTGGAGTTTGCCTACAACAACAGTTACCATACTAGCATAGGAATGGCCCCATATGAGGTACTTTATGGTAGGAAGTGTAGGTCCCCTTTATGTTAGTATGAGGTAGGAGAGAAAGCTATTCTAGGACCTAATCTAGTATAACAAACTTCAAAGCAGATTAGAATGATTAGGGATAGGATGACTGTAGCACAAAGTAGGAAAAAGAGTTATGCTGATAGGAGGAGGAGACCTCTAGAGTTCGAAGAGGGTGAACATATTTTTTTGAGAGTCACTCCTACAACAGGAATTGGTAGAGCATTGAGAACCAAAAAGTTAAACCCTCGTTTCATTGGTCCCTACCAAATTCTAAAAAGAGTTGGACCTGTAGTGTAACGCCCTCTAAAGGGCGTCATATTTAAGACTAATACTAATATAACTTACCCAAGTTGTAAAAGAATTAATCTTGTAAAAAAAAACTCATAAATAAAACCTATAAGTACAACATGTAATAGAACAAAACTCACCATAATATACATAGATACTGAGACCTTGCTCACAAATAATTTACAAAAATATATTACACTCCAAAAGATAAATATGTACAATATATACATCAAAACATAAACTGTCTAACTAAAACTTTTAAAGACTAAGGATTTAGGCCCTCGGAAGGATCCTCCTCCTCAGTACCATCAAAGAACCCCAGCGGGTTTAACCTACGTCGGGCTGGCGTCCTAGCAGATGACACCATTGAACCCTCTTATGGAGTATAGACACTACCACCCCAAAACTCTCGAATAGGCATCATGAATTTCAAACGAAAAGATACATTCATTGTTAAAACTGTAACCCCATCCCTAGTTCCTCTAAGATTCAGAGTCAAATCCCTGGTATACACAAAATGTTCATTATTCAACTCAAACCTCCACGCATCAGTTCCCCCATGGAACTGTATCTCTAATAAAACCAAGCACCTAACGCCTTGCCGCCATAAAAGCAAACAAAGGAAACTATAACGTATGGAAAATAGAATTTCCTACCTCTTCATCTCCACAATCTTTATTAAATATACACAACAAAGTAAAATAACATAACAAAGAGGTAAGATCCCCTACATCAATACCAGTACGGAAGTACAGAAAATGACAGTAAAAAATATACAGATACAATATAAACACATCGAAATCATGTTATCACATCAAAGCCAATATATCAAATAACATAATTGTCACATCAATATGCAGACCCACTATGCATATGTACACAACCTAATTCCTACTCCATGGAGCTAATCATAATTTCGGAGAGAAAGATCAGGAGTACATGTTAGTATATCGCCAGCCCAAAATCATATGCAAAGACATTATATCAAAATGCGCGAAATGGCTTATACAGGACACTTTCAACCAACCACGAAAAGAGTAGTAACTCCGTCAAGATCGTCGGTGTGTTTGCATAGGATACCACGATACAGAGGTGCTACCATCTGGCCATATATGACATTCCACACCCCGACATCTCCAAGATCACTGAAGATCGTAACTACGCATGTATGATTTAAATACACATGTAATTATCATTCTCACAGTATTTCACATACACACGTCATCTCTTGGCGGTATCACTATTCAACATAACCGAGCCCACCACAATAGCCCGATAGCAAACTGCTGTTATTTCCAATCACACAAATATTTTATTGTATATTCAGATTGCGAAGGTATTTTTAAATATTTTCTCAATCTGATAGCTTAAAAATCACTATTCTAAAAACAAGTGACATTTCTCAAATATTATTCACATAAAATAATTATTTTGGCTTTATTTACAATATTTTTACTACTAAAGATTCTTTAAGTAGCATTTTCCATTATTTCTCACAAATTATACTAAACTTATTCTAAAAATTACTTTACTTTCTTTTTATGTCTAAAAACCTATTAAATTAATTTCCTATTAATTAAATATCTAAGTCTACACTTAGTGAAATAATTTTGGATCTAGAATATAAAAAATAGGCATGTTGGCCGAATTACACTATATGCTTCATAGATCATATTTAATTATTTTCTATCACCTTATTCTTTGCAAAAACCTTTAATCCAATTTCTTATCATTAAATCATTTAATCCATGATTAGGAAAATAATTTAAAAACATTTTGCTCCCTTGATGGTGTTGAGGCCGTGAGCCTCCATAGGTTCTTTGGAACCTTTATACTCATCCTTATCACATAAATCACATCATTCCATATACAATAATGAACATGCTTCCATAATCACATATTCAAGCGTATAATCAAAGCTATAAATCATACCAACTAAAAATCATCACAAACAAAGTAAGCTTAAACCACACAAGTAAGTAAATCATTTTGAATTTTTCACCACAAACAAGTCATTCCCTCACCACCAACACTTGGTTGATGAGGTTAATCTCCCTCTTACCTCAAGGAAGACAAAATCCTTCAAGTTGCTTCTCCTAGGAATTTTTGTGAGCCTCCAAAGAAGAACCCTAACAAGCTTAAACCAAGACAAAGTCACAAACTAAGCTTGAAAAAGAGAAACCATGGATCAATCATGGCTTAGAAACTCAAGAATCAATTTAGAACAAAGAAACCAAGATTTTACCTTTAGGAGTAGAAAACTCTAGCTTGATTTTAAAGCACCAAATGGATGAACTAGGTGAAACATACAATATGAAAGGTGTTTAGAATCTTGTTTAGGTTAAGAAAATGGTGTTGGATGAAATTTTAGGAGATTGGATCTTGGTATTGGATGTGGAGGCCGAGAGCTTCTTAAAAGGGAGAAAATGGAGTTTCTTTGTTGTTCTTGGATGAGAGAGAATGAAGTGAAGAGTTTATGTCACAAAGTGATATTGATGAAGTGAAATATCCAATTTACTTGAGCTTGGCCATGGAGTGCATAGGATAGGAAGGTTAAAACTTATTCAACAAGATAAAAACTAAGCACATGATTTCACATGACTTATGTCATTAAGTGATCACTCCTTGGTCACATTAGATGATTAACTTGTTCATGAACATCCTAGTAGCACTAGGTAGCCATAGAGCACATGGAGAAAAGGTAACTAAGTTTTGATTCATTTAGTTCCTAGCTACACTTGAGCTAACTTAGTCAGTTCACTTAGTTACAAGGCTAACTATTTAGTTATAAGGCTTAGGTCATGCATTGGTCACACTAGATGAATTATGCATTCTAGAAGGCTCTAGAATCTCCTTGAAACCGTGGAGCTCTAAGGAGTAGCAAACTAAATTGCTTCATTTAGTTACCACTTAGACTTTAGGTTGACTTAGTTAGATTACTTAGTTTCTTGGCTAACTAGTCTAGCCATTATTGTTGACCACATCCTATTAGGTTAGAAAATTCAAGTCATTAACAATAACGAATTCCTATTGGTTCACCAAATTGTGAGTCACAAAGACTTTGCTCAGTCTATTGTCCAACGGACAAAAGATACAAGATCTATTACCCAATGGGCAGAAGTTACTGCTCACAAATCAGTAGATACTGTCCAATAGATAATAAAATGTGAAATATTTTTTATCACTGATAAATTCTAAAAATTAAAAGATTGGGTAACGTATCTCTCGGATTCGAGTTTAATAAGCTCTCTCGGCTTCGAATAAATCGTCAAAGATTTTTTCCTCGGCTCAAAAATTTTTATTTTCCTGGCTCGGAGTAAATCACACACTAAGATCAAAAATAGTCACAGAATAGTCAA
Organism: Ormosia semicastrata; assembly: GCA_029884595.1. NCBI lineage: Eukaryota > Viridiplantae > Streptophyta > Magnoliopsida > Fabales > Fabaceae > Ormosia > Ormosia semicastrata. The sequence continues at coordinate 45,052,371 of JAQQTO010000048.1, read as the reverse complement.
AATAAAATTACAGTGCACAGAAACCATAAAATAGTAGAATCAAGCATTTACTGAAAAATAGGAAATTTCGGGGTTTTACAACTCTCCCCTACTAAAAAACATTTCATCCTTGAAATTTATCGTACCTTAAAACAATTGTTGATATTACTCCTTCATTTTATCTTCCAATTCCCATGTAGCATCTCCCGTCGTTTTGTTCCAGATCACTTTTACTAATAGAATCTTCTTTCCTCTGAGTTGTTTCACTCTCCTGTCCTTAATCTTAATAAAAAGTGTCTCGTAAGTCAAATTTTCTTTCAATTGTACCACATCGGGCTGAATGACATGAGAGTGATCGGGGATATACTTTCTTAACTGGGAAACATGGAAAACATTATGAAGGTTGGAGAGAAAAGGCAGTAAAGCTATTTGGTAAGTGACTGGACCTATCCGATGAAGAATTTGATAGGGTCCAATGAATTTATGAGTGAGTTTTCTGGATTTTATAATTCTTCCAACACCCTTCATGGGTGTGACTCACAAGAACACATGCTCACATTCTTCAAATTCAAGAGTTCTCCTTCTCTTATCTGCATTGCTTATCTGTCAACTCTGAGTTGTTCGCATTTTCTCCTAAATCATCTTTTCCTTCTCCATTGTTTGTTACACCATCTTAGGTCCTAGTGTCATGTAACACCCCTCGATTTAATAACCAATTCACAATCATCATTATGTCACGGTCACTAAATTTCGGCGTGCTAACATTGTCAAATAACAAACTTTACAAAAATATTAATCATTTTCACAATATGAGGAAAATAAGAGCCACGAATGATTAGTTACATATACAACCAGTTAAAATACAAATTATAAGATGTACTCAATTATAGCATTTAAGACTGGATAATCACCTTACAACATACATGTACCACAAAATACATTTTATATATATAATGCAAAATAAAATATAAACTACCCACACCATATCCACGACTAAGGAGTTGGGCACTCCATCGGATCCCGACTGCGTAAGGCAACTCCAGGCTCATCGGTGTAGTGAGAGATATAGAATGAGGCCTTCAATCGTAGTCCTCTTCATGGTCAAGGTCAGATTCCCAACAAATCACATACGCTTGTCAGTCCAGTCGACTCGCCAAGCCTTAGTACCTTCGGTGAACTCAAATACGACGAAACCAATAGGGTCCCTTCAAGGTGTTCTTACGGAACGCAAAAAATCAAACCAATATCTCTAGTAGGTTCGATATCGCCCCCTTTTCAGAACTTTAACCAAAGACCATACAGAATCGCACAAAATACAGAAAAGAGGTAAGACATTCTACTTTCATTACCTATTATGGCAGCAAAGAAACATAACACGAATGACAAAGTCATTCCATACATACAGATAATACAAATATGTTCAAGTTATCAATCGTATAGATATCTTCAGAAAACATATATCACTACAATACAATTATCAGCAGCACTATAACAACAAGTATTCACTATAGATATATAATAGTATTTATGTTTCCACAATATGTATGTTAGCCATACCCATGATAATATGTGGACTAACCATGCATATGCACAATGCGTATGCTGACCACCCTCATGTACAATGTACTCATTTCCTACTCCATGGAGATAAACTCAAAGTTTTCAGAGATGAACGCCCCAGAAGACCTGTCCCCCCTCAAATTAAACAGTCTACGCTGGGCCATGGAAAGTAATAGTGCTTTATCGGGCAGCCAGTGCGTTGCAACAATGTTTCACGGCCAGGGGTATATATATAAGGCGATAACTAGATCACAGGTGAAACACCGCGCCCTGACATTCCCCAAGGTCTAAAAAGTCCCCACTATCCTGCAAGTCCTCGTCCACTCCAAGGCATAATACGCCATAACTGTATAATGCTCAATTGCATATCCAATGAACTCAAAACACATCCGACTAAATCGTCTACCAGATGGTTCCAGGGTCTAATTCGTCGGCCCAATGTCACAATGACAATGCATGTTTCAATGCATATGGGTTCAATGCATACATATTTAGGTATATATATATAGACATATATTCACAATGATAGCATAACTTATTCAAATACAAACACCACGACGAATCAATACTAAAATCTCATAGGTGAGCACATGCTATTCAAAATTACTATGGAAGTTATGTTCTAAGTCTCTTATGTTCTCGCGTAATTTCTATGAGAATATCTAGTCTAAGTTCCTCACAGCCCCTCTCACACTCTTGTTCTTCCTTTATTCCAAAAGTTGCTCTAAACTATAAGGCTGACCGTCATTCTTGGTTCTTTAAAGTTTATGAATCTCAAGTTTTTCAACTAAGTTTTCAAATTTACTAATCCTTACATCCTATTTCCTTTAATTTAATCACTAGGTGTTAGGTGTTAAATTTTTTATTCTGGACTCGACGGATATGGTCAGAAGATCCAATTCGACAGATATGGAGAAGTTTCTCTACTACATGGTCAGAAATTCTTACCCGACGGATATTGGTATCCTACTCGATGGAAATTGACATTGGAGAAGTGTCTCCACTAAATGGTCAGAATTCTTACTCAACGAGTTTTAGCATTCTAACTCGACGGGAATTGACATTGGAGAAGTGTCTCCACTGAATAGTCAGAATTCTTACTCGACGTATTTTAACATTCTAACTCGACGGGAATTGACATTGGAGAAGTGTCTCCACTGAATGGTCAGAATTCTTACTCGATGAATATGGGCATCCTACTCGACGGGAATTGATATTGGAGAAGTGTCTCCACTAAATGGTTAGAATTCTTACTCGACGGGTTTTAGCATTCTAACTCGATGGGAATTGACTTTGGAGAAGTGTCTCCACTAAATGGTCAAAATTCTTACTCGACGGGTTTTAGCATTCTAACTCGATGAAAATTGACATTGGAGAAATGTCTCTACTGAATGGTCAGAATTCTAATTCGACAGATATTGTCATCCTAACTCGATGAAAATTGACATTGGAGAAGTGTCTCCACTAAATGGTCAGAATTCTTACTCGACGGGTTTTAGCATTCTAACTCGACGAAAATTGACATTGGAGAAGTGTCTCCACTGAATGGTCAGAATTCTTATCCGACGGATATTAGCATTCTAACTCAACGGGAATTGACTTTGGAGAAGTTTCTCCACTAAATGGTCAGAATTCTTACTCGACGGGTTTTAGCATTCTAACTCGACAGAAATTGTCATTGGAGAAGTGTCTCCACTGAATGGTCAGAATTCTTATCCGACGGATATTGGCATCCTAACTCGACTTAATTGACATTGGAGAAGTGTCTCCACTAAATGCTCAGAATTCTTACTCGACGAAAATTGACATTGGAGAAGTGTCTCCACTAAATGGTCAGAATTCTTACTCGACGGATTTTAGCATTCTAACTCGACGGGAATTGACTTTGGAGAAGTGTCTCCACTAAATGGTCAAAATTCTTACTCGACGAGAATTGACCTTGGAGAAGTGTCTCCACTAAATGGTCAGAATTCTTGCTCGACGGATTTTTACATTGGACTAAATGGTCAGAAGATCAAATTGTTACAATTATTCACAAAGACTCCCCAAATTCTGGGCTCAAAACCGTGACCATCCGAAAACCAATCCGATGTTATTTTCTCCCATGTTATACATTCCAATCCATTCAGATACATGAATATATACAAACAAACAATCTAAAAACACAACACGTTATAAACAACATGTAAACAGAGGATAACCCCAACAGGTTTTTCTCACAATCAATCATAAACAGAGAGTTTCTCACTACCAAAATAGGTTGAAGAGAATAATCTTCCTCTTACCTTAGTGAAGAACAAAGAAAGCAAGCTCTTTTTTGCTTGGGAATTTCGTGCCTCACCACCATAGAAACCTTGGTGTTCAAATCCATAAAAATAAGGATCAAAGGGTGGAAATGGCATCCATAGTCACCAATGTGACCATAGAATACGAAAATGGGGAGAAAAAGAGAAGAAAGTTGAGAGCTTTACCTTAAAGCTTGAAGCTTTGGTGTGGGGCTGCCAACCACGAAAATGGAGGAGAAAGTAGGAGTTTCACAAAGAAGAAAGCTTGAGGATGGAGAGGGAAAGCAATGGTTTAAGTTTGGCTTGAGCAAGGGAAGCTTGAAAATCAACAATGGTGTTTGTGGGTGTGTAGCCGTATGGAGAAGAGAGGAAGAGAATGAGAGCAGCGTGAGGGAGAAAGAGAGACCAGTGTGAATAAGAGAAAAATGAGGGGGAATAATTGTAATATTACCCCCCAAAACTGTGTTGCAAAATGAGGGTGAGGAGAGAGAGTGAATAGTGGTTGGGAAGGAAGCTTCCTAGAAACTTTCCTCAAAGCTTCCTTGAGAAGCTTCACGCGCTTCTCGATAAAGTGCATAGTAAGCTTGTCTCCTTGATTAAATACATCTGATAGATGATTAATTTCACTGTTAGAATTATTTTCTCAGTGAATAAAAGTTACAACTGATGAAAATAATATTTTATTATTCATCAGAGGATTTTATGATACAGTGATTTTATTTATTAGATAAAATCTCGTAAAATATAAACCTCGTAAACTGTGTCCAGCCTCGGGTTTAGTAAGATCCCCCGTCGACGTTTTCACAGTCCAAAGTTTACCAGCCTTAGGGAAAATATTTTGTTTTCTCCGGCTCCGCTCAGTGGGCACGTAAAATGAGGAATATATTAAAATATTCAATGTTTCCAAAAAATTCCATGAAAATTCCTAAAAATCATAAATATTATAAAATGATTATTTATAAAGAAATAAATAATTTTTGGGATGTTACAACACTCCCCTTCTAAAAAGGAATTTCGTCCTCGAAATTCATCATATCTTAGAACAAGCGCGACTGTGTTTCTTTCATTTTGGTCTCCTAGTTCTCGTGTTGTATCTTCAGCTGCATCAATCCAAATCACCAGCAATAAGGTTGCTTCCTTCCACTAAGCATCTTATATTAATGAGCAAAAACGTGTTGACGTCATAGGCTGATCAATAAAAGATTCTAGGCTCCTTGAGTCTTCAGCCATCCAACAGCCAACCCTCCAAACAGGTGTACATCGCTGAGTGGCTCTATCGAACTTATTCTTCTTGTTCACTGTAGTAGACAACTATGCGTATTTTCTTCTTAAGGCATCTGCCACGACATTCGCCTCTTCTGAGATTATACCAACACGAAAAATCGAAATCCTTCAGAACTTCTAGTCATCATCTCTGCCTCATGTTCAACTCATTCCGATAGGACAAAATGCTTCTGGTTCTTGAGATTACTAAAGACATTGAAAATTTCTCCTTGTAGAAAATACTCCCAGATCTTCAATGTAACTACGAAGCTAACACTGAGTTGGTGTAAGGTAATCCTTCTTATGTGCTCTTGATTGTCTTCAAAGCGTACGTTACCATTCCTTCTATTCTGATCAAGCATACGTTCTCAACTTCCAATGCGAAGCATCACTAGGCACTCCAAAAAAAAAAGTTCGTTGGGATTGGGCAGAATCATCGTCGGTAAGGTAGTCGAGTGTCTGATGGGTTTACAGCAATTCCTTCCCTTGAGATCGCATAACCCAAAGGTTGAACTGCCTCCAACTAGAATTCGTACTTAGACATCTTTACGCTTAACTTCTTTTTCTTCTTCAGGATTTGAAGAATCACAACGAGAGGTTCGATACATCCCTCTAAACGTCAAGAATAAATCAAAATGTCGCCATCAAGGACAACGACAAATCTTTTTTTTTTAACAAAGGAGAGAGACTATATTTAAGTTATCAAAGAATATTACTGAAGCGTTCATTACACGAAATGAATATTACGAAATACCCGTAGTGCCCTTGACGCGTCAGAAAAGTTATTTTAGAAAAATCTCCTACCTTTGAGCGAACTTGATGATAGTCTAGAACATAAGCTGACCTTGTAGAAAATAGTGGCGTTCTTCAATGGATTTGTCAAACCATCTTTCCTTGATCCAAGTAAAATGTCTCATAGGGTAAGTTCTCATTTAATTGTGTTGCTCTTGGCACAATGATATGGTTTTATAAAATTTAGGAGTGAGTTTCATGGATTTCACATCTAGGAAATTTCTATCTCAAGAAACACTAAGTTTCCGTTGGAACCGAATGACGAGACCCGTTTTGAAAATGATCAATCTCTTTCCTGAGATCAAGCCTATTCATGAAGTGGATGATTGAATTAGAAAAAGGGTTCCACTCTCTAACAACGTTAGGATAATTTTTAAATAAACTTGATGCAACGAGAGCAGGCTTACAAACGAGAATAGTATCATTCGAGTCGAAAGGAATTAAGTACATAGACAACTCAATTCCATAAACGAACTCTTAGAATTTCATTAGAATATTTCAACAGGATATGGTTGGAAGATAACCAATCCCTTCATTAACATTACATCTAATTTGTAAAGGAAGTGAACAAATCAGATCAATAGAATAATTCAGTCTTTAACAGGTCATAGGACAATTTAAATAGCTCGGCTACCATCAACAAGTTCTTAGCAACCCAAAATAGAAATAACTTAGTCAAAAGATAACGAAGGTACGAACATCCCTACTGGATTCACACATTCATACGTCATAAAGAAACGGGTTACCCCCGGAATTATACAGTGAAGTCACAGGGTCATCCACTGTAGCACGGTCCCTTTCTTCACTTCGATCTTCAGTCTGGGTGAAGGAATCAACTCCCCCTTCTTCGTGAGATTTTGAAGTACGTACATCTTTGACGTAAGGCTCCATCCTTTGCGAAATACAGTTCCTCGCCACATGTCCTTGCATCCCGCACTTGAAACAGATTACTCCTTCAATCTCACAGTCCTTTGTTAAGTGGTTCTTTCTGCACTTGAGGCAGATTGCCCTCTTGATCACATATGGAGGCTTTGTCCCATGCAAAGCACAATCCCTCCATACATGTCCTTGCTTTCCGCGCTTGAAACAAATTATCCCTTCGATCATGCAATGCCTTGTTAAGTGGTCCTTTCCGCACTTCTTACACCTTGATAACGGTACCACGGTTGGATTGGACCTGCTACCACTCGCACCTCCGTGATGCATTTGTTGTCGCTGTTACTCCTTCGGTCGTAGTGTATACGGTTTCTGCTTAAACTGATTGACCTTCCTGTTGTTCGTCCTTTGATACTTCGGTAATCCAGAGTTACCCCAAAGTTATCTTTCTTCCATCAGATTCTGAACCTCAACTTCTAATTCCTGCTGTTGTGCGGCCCTCTTATCCTGGTGTGTTGTTACATTAACCATTCTTTGCATTTCTTCAGCTGCCGCAGTCGTACCATCATTTTCACTCCCCGCATTCTTACGCTTATGTCTACTCCGAGTCATTGGCTTCCTTCAAGGGCAAATAAATCAAACCGTAAGGAAAATCAAAAGCATTCAGTCCAAACAATATTGTCTCCTTTCGAAAACTAAATGCATAAAGTCACACAACCCAATCGAGACAAACCCAAAAGACTCCAACTTGAGCTCCTTCATTCTGCTTCCTGCAGTGTGATCTCCTGTAAGTCTTTGACTCCTATGTAGCTCCTCGAACCAAACTTATGCCAGATACTCTTTTCCAAAGAGGATCGATTTTCGAAAACCTCTTGGATACCTCAGTCCACAACCTTGTAAGTCTCATTTAACTACCCTTTTTCTAACCCAATGGCTCAAACAATTCTAGAGGTAACACAACAAGGGTATAAATGCAAACAAATCCTAAGCAAGTTCAGTCATACCAGCTGAGCTTCTTTCTAAAGGACTCCTATTACCTTAATACGCCTAGGTGAAGTCATAGTTTCCTGTAGACACAAACATTACACATTGAGTGGGCCAATACTCAACATCATGTAACTGTGCAACAGTAGCTACTAACACTCAACCTATGGCAAGTTATGTCCTCCTTTCCCAATATCTCAATTCAAGAGATAAGGAAGTACACAATATACTAAGAACATCTAACATGTCTAAGCATAGTCAGTCCATACCCCGGCTCAACAGGATGAACTGAGCTCTGATACCACCTTAATGTAACACCCCTCGATTTAATAACCAATGCACAATCGTCATTATGTCACGGTCACTAAATTTCAGCGTGCTAACATTGTCAAATAACAAACTTTACAAAAATATTAATCATTTTCGCAATATGAGGAAAATAGGAGCCACAAATGATTAGTTACATATACAACCAGTTAAAATACGAATTATAAGACGTACTCAATTACAGCATTTAAGACTGGATAATCACCTTACAACATACATGTACCACAAAATACATTTTATATAGGTAATGCAAAATAAAATATAAACTACCCACACCATATCCACGACTAAGGAGTTGGGCACTCCGTCGGATCTCGACTGCGTAAGGCAACTCCGGGCTCACCGGTGTAGTGAGAGATATAGAATGAGGTCTTCAATCGTAGTCCTCTTCATGGTCAAGGTCAGATTACCAACAAATCACGCATGCTTGTCAGTCCAGTCGACTCGCTAAGCCCTAGTACCTTCGGTGAACTCAAATACGACGAAACCAATAGGGTCCCTTCAAGGTGTCCTTACCGAATGCAAAAAATCAAACCAATATCTCTAGTAGGTTCGATATCGCCCCCTTTTCAGAACTTTAACCAAAGACCATACAGAATCGCACAAAATACAGAAAAGAGGTAAAACATTCTACTTTCATTACCTATTATGGTAGCAAAGAAACATAACACGAATGACGAAGTCATTCCATACATACAGATAATACAAATATGTTCAAGTTATCAATCGCATAGATATCTTCAGAAAACATATATCATGATAATATAATTATCAGCAGCACTATAACAAGTATTCACTATAGATATATAACAGTATTTATGTTTCCACAATATATATGTTAGCCATGCCCATGATAATATGTGGACTAACCATGCATATGCACAATGTGTATGCTGACCACCCTCATGTACAATGTACTCATTTCCTACTCCAAGGAGATAAACTCAAAGTTTTCAGAGATGAACGCCCCAGAAGACCTGTCCCCCCTTAAATTAGATAGTCTACGCCGGGCCATGGAAAGTAATAGTGCTTTGTCAGGCAGCCAGTGCGTTGCAACAGTGTTTCACGACCAGGGGTATATATATAAGGTGATAACCAGATCACTGGTGAAACACCGCGCCCTGACATTCCCCAAGGTCTAAAAAGTCCCCACTATCTTGCAAGTCCTCGTCCACTCCTAGGCATAATACGCCATAACTGTATAATGCTCAATTGCATATCCAATGAACTCAAAACACATCCGACTAAATCATCTACCAGATGGTTCCAGGGTCCAATTCGTCGGCCCAATGTCACAATGACAATGCATGTTTCAATGCATATGGGTTCAATGCATACATATGTATGTATATATATATATATATAGACATATATTCACAATGATAGCATAACTTATTCAAATACACACACCACGACGAATCAATACTAAAATCTCACAGGTGAACACATACTATTCAAAATTACCATGGAAGTTATATTTTAAGCCTCTTATGTTCTCGCGTAATTTCTCTGAGAATATCTAGTCTAAGTTCCTCACAGCCCCTCTCACACTCTTGTACTTCCTTTATTCCAAAAACTGCTCTAAACTATAAGGCTGTCTGTCATTCTTGGTTCTTTAAAGTTTATGAATCTCAAGTTTTTCAACTAAGTTTTCAAATTTACTAATCCTTACATCCTATTTCCTTTAATTTAATCACTAGGTGTTAAATTTTTAATTCTGGACTCGACGGATATGGTCAGAAGATCCAATTCGACGAATATGGAGAAGTTTCTCGACTACATGGTCAGAAATTCTTACTCGACGGATATTGGTATCCTACTTGACAGAAATTGACATTGGAGAAGTATCTCCACTAAATGGTCAGAATTCTTACTCGACGGGTTTTAGCATTCTAACTCAACGGGAATTGACATTGGAGATGTGTCTCCACTGAATGGTCAGAATTCTTACTCGACGAACTTTAGCATTCTAACTCGACGGGAATTGACATTGGAGAAGTGTCTCCACTGAATGGTCAGAATTCTTACTCGACGGACATAGGCATCCTACTCGACGGGAATTGATATTAGAGAAGTGTCTCCACTAAATGGTCAGAATTCTTACTCGACGGGTTTTAGCATTCTAACTCGACGGGAATTGACTTTGGAGAAGTGTCTCCACTAAATGGTCAGAATTCTTACTCGACGGGTTTTAGCATTCTAACTCAACGAAAATTGACATTGGAGAAATGTCTCCACTGAATGGTCAGAATTCTTATTCGACGGATATTGGCATCCTAACTCGACGAAAATTGACATTTGAGAAGTGTCTCCACTAAATGGTCAGAATTCTTACTCGACGGGTTTTAGCATTCTAACTCGACGGAAATTGACATTGGAGAAGTGTCTCCACTGAATGGTCAGAATTCTTATCCGACGGATATTAGCATTCTAACTCGACGGGAATTGACTTTGGAGAAGTGTCTCCACTAAATGGTCAGAATTCTTACTCGACGGGTTTTAGCATTCTAACTCGATGAAAATTGACATTGGAGAAGTGTCTCCACTGAATGGTCAGAATTCTTATCTGACGGATATTGGCATCCTAACTCGACGAAAATTGACATTGGAGATGTGTCTCCACTAAATGGAAATTCTTACTCGACGGATTTTAGCATTCTAACTTAACGGGAATTGACTTTGGAGAAGTGTCTCCACTAAATGGTCAGAATTCTTACTCGACGGGAATTGACTTTGGAGAAGTGTCTCCACTAAATGGTCAGAATTCTTACTCGACGGGTTTTAGCATTCTAACTCGTCGGGTTTTTACATTGGACTAAATGGTCAGAAGATCAAATTGTTACAATTGTTCACAAAGACTCCCCAAATTCTTGGCTCAAAACCGTGACCATCCGAAAACTAATCCGACGTTATTTTCTCCCATGTTATACATTCCAATCCATTCAGATACATGAATATATACAAACAAACAATCTAAAAATACAACACGTTATAAACAACATGTAAACAGAGGATAACCCCCAACAGGTTTTTCTCACAATCAATCACAAACAGAGAGTTTCTCACTACCAAAACAGGTTGAAGAGAATAATCTTCCTCTTACCTTAGTGAAGAACAAAGAAAGCAAGCTCCTTTTTGCTTGGGAATTTCATGCCTCACCACCACAGAAACCTTGGTGTTCAAATCCATAAAAATATAGATCAAAGGGTGGAAATGGCATACATAGTCACCAATGTGACCATAGAATACGAAAAATGGGGAGAAAAAGAGAAGAAAGTTGAGAGCTTTACCTTAAAGCTTGAAGCTTTGGTGTTGGGCTGCCAACCACGAAAATGGAGGAGAAAGGAGGAGTTTCACAAAGAAGAAAGCTTGAGGATGGAGAGGGGAAGCAATGGTTTAAGTTTGGCTTGAGCAAGGGAAGCTTGAAAATCAACAATGGTGTTTGTGGGTGTGTAGCCGTATGGAGAAGAGAGGAAGAGAATGAGAGCAGCGTGAGGGAGAAAGAGAGACCAGCATGAATGAGAGAAAATGAGGGGGAATAATTGTAATATTACCCCCCAAAACCATGCCGCAAAATGAGGGTGAGGAGAGAAAGTGAATAGTAGTTGGGAAGGAAGCTTCCTAGAAACTTTCCTAAAAGCTTCCTTGAGAAGCTTCACGCGCTTCTCGATAAAGTACATAGTAAGCTTGTCTCCTTGATTAAATACATCTGACAGATGATTAATTTCACTGTTAGAATTATTTTCTCAGTGAATAAAAGTTACAGCTGATGAAAATAATATTTTATTATTCATCAGAGGATTTTATGATACAGTGATTTTATTTATCAGATAAAATCTCGTAAAATGCAAACCTCGTAAACTGTGTCCAGCCTCGAGTTTAGTAAGATCCCTAGTCGACATTTCCACAGTCCAAAGTTTACCAGCCTTAGGGAAAATATTTCATTTTCCCCGGCTCTGCTCAGTGGCCACGCAAAACGAAGAATATATTAAAATATTTAACGTTTCCAGAAAATTTCATGAAAATTCCTAAAAATCATAAATATTATAAAATGGTTATTTATAAAGAAATAAATAATTTTCGGGACGTTACATGTCACACTTTCTCCATCTTGATATCAACACAAAGGTGTTCGGCATCGTAACCCATACAACGCTTCATAGGGTGTCATTCCTGCACTTGAGTGAAAACTGTTGTTGTAGGGAATTCTATTAAAGGCAAGAATTCATCCCAACTCCCTGTTTGTTCCAACACACAAGCTCTTATTAGATCTTCTAACGATTAGATAGTCCTCTTAGTTTGACCATCCATTTGCGAATGGTAAGCAGAACTCAAGCAAAGTTTAGTCCCCATTACTCCTTGTAAACTTTTCCAAAACCTTGACGTAAACCTTGGATGTCTATCGGAAATGATACTAGAGAGTACACCGTGAAGTCTAATGATTTCACCAATATACACCTGGGTCAACCGTTCCATTGGATACCTGATATTGATTGGCAAGAAGTGTGCAGACTTAGCAAGCCGATCCATAATGACCCATATAGAATCATATACCCTTTTCTAGTCTTTGGCAATCCAGTAACAAAATCTATGGTAATACTATCCCATTTCCATTCTGGAATAGTTAAGGGTTGTACTATACTTGCTGGTTTTTGATGTTCAATCTTCGCCTTTTGATAAACAAGACAAGACGATACATGCTCAGCAACATCTCTTTTCATTCCAGGCCACCAAAATAACCTCTTCAAATCTTGATACATTTTCATCATTCCAGGATGTGTACTCAACCTACTGGTGTGAGCTTCATTGAGAATCACCTTCCTAAGCTCGGGATCATTGGGTATACAGATCCTACCTTTGAACTTTAGGACCTCATCAGGACTTTCCTTGACCGTTGACACACGACCTTGCTTCATTAGCTCTCTCTCATTCTGTAAAAATTGGTCATTTTCCTGGTTCTCTCGAATTTCTTCCAACAAATCATTCAAAATAGTAACCATATTCAGACGAGTTCTTCCTGGTACCAATTCTAATAACAACCATATATCCCTAAACTGTTCTATCAACTCGCCCTCTTTGATCATCATAGTAGAGATACTAAGCATTTTTCTACTTAAAGCATCGGCTACTATGTTTGCTTTTCCAAGATGATATTGAAGCTGAAAGTCGTAATCCTTCAAAAATTCCAACCACCATCTGTGCCTCATGTTCAACTCCTTTTGATCAAACAAATATTTCAGACTTTTGTGATCACTGAAGACATTGAATGTAGCTCCATAAAGAAAATGCCTCTAAATCTTTAACGCGAACACAACTGCAGCTAATTCCAAATCATACTTTGGGTAATTCTTTTCATGTACCTTCAGTTATCTTAAAGCATACGCTACTACATTTCTATTCTGCCTCAATACACATCCTAATCCTTGATAAGAAGCATCACAGTATACCTCAAAAGACTCGTTCGGATCTAGTAGAATCAACATTGGTGCGGTAGTCAATCTTTTCTTTAATTCTTGGAAACTGTCTTCGCATTCATCTGTCCAAATAAAAGCTTGATTCTTCCTTGTTAGTTGTGTAAGAGGTCCATCTATCTTGGAAAAACCTTCAATAAACCTCTAGTAATATCCGGCTAATCCAACAAAACTCTGAATCTCAGTTACTGTCCTTGGCCTTTCCCACTGAAGAACTGACTCCACCTTTGCTGGATCCACTACAATCCCTTCCTTGGAAATCACGTGACCCAAAAACTAAACTTCTTCTAACCAGAACTCACATTTTGATAACTTTGCATACAATTTCTTCTCCTTTAAAATCTGGAGAACTATACCGAGATGTTCAGCATGCTCTTCCTGACTTTGAGAATAAATCAGAATGTCATCAATAAAAATAATGACAAATCTATCTAGATATGGATGAAAGATCTTATTCATGTAATCCATGAATATCACAAGTGCAATCGTCACTCTGAACGGCATCACAAGATACTTATAGTACTCGTAGCGCATTCGAAAAACTATCTTAGGTATATCCTTTACCTTGACATGAATTTGATGATAACCTGATCGTAGATCTATCTTAGAGAAAATAGTTGCTCCTTTCAATTAGTCCATTAAATCATCAATCCTTGGAAGTGGATACTTATTCTTTATTGTAACTTTATTCAACAAGCAGTAGTCCACACACAAATGTGAAAATCCGTCCTTCTTTTTGACTAACAACACTGGAGCTCCTCATGGTGAAACACTAGGTCTCACAAACTATTTTTCCAATAATTCCTCCAATTTCTTCTTTAGCTCTGCTAATTCTAATGGCGTCATCCGGTACTGTGCAAATGAAATAGGACCAACTCCTGGCACAAGATCGATAGAAAATTCTATCTCTCTTTTCGGTGGTAATCCGGGCACATCATCAGGAAAAACTTTGGGAACCTCATTTACAACGGAAATAGCATTCACATCCTTCTCACTCTTGACTCCTAAAGAAGATAGCAACATGTATCCTTGGGCTCCATCCTTCAATAAAGATTCGACTTGTTTGGCAGTCAAAAATCTAGAAACCTCATTCTTAGGAAATACTAAGGTCTTTTGAGAATAGTCTAACAGGATGTGGTTAGAGGATAACCAATCCATTCCTAAGATTATATCTATTTCAGTAAGAGGCAAACAAATTAAATTAACATAAAAGACTCGACTACTAATAGTAACAGGGCAGTTTAGGCATATTTTAGAAGTACTAACAGGCTTGGCAATTGGTGTAGAAATAATCAATTGAAAGTTCAAAGAAGACACAGGCAATCCCAAATGATCCGCACAGTCATATGCAATAAACAAATGTGCTATACCCGAATCATATAGTACAGTTAAAAGATTACTTGATATGACACATTCTCCCTTGATAAGATCTTCATACTAGGAGGCTTCAGTTCCACTCATTGTATACACTCGCCCACCAACTTGTGGCGTAGCAGGACGAACGTTACTTTCTGAAGGCTCCACCTACACTTGATCACGGTCCCACGAGATGTGACCAGGCTTTCCATATCTAAAGCAAATTATTCCCCTGATCGTGCAGTCCCTTGTCATATGACCCTTTCTACACTTCAGACACTTCATAGGCGGTGCCACAGTTTGACCAAAATGACTGCTACTCGTACCAACTGCACGTGGCAGCTGTTGTTGTTGCTAGCTTCCCGACGGTTGGGATTATGGTTTCTGCTGAAACTGGTTGTTGTTGTTATTTCCTCTCCTTTAGAACCTAGAAGGTCCATGGTTACGATTCCTTGTATCTCGAGATGGTTCAATTCTTCAAGTCTGCGACACATGTCAATCAATGCTAAGAGCTGATTCATTCTCATTGGTAGAACCCCTCGCTTCAACTCAACTCTTAGGCCTTCTTCAAACTTACGACATTTCAACACCTCTTCTGACTGGATTTGAAAATATCGTGAGAACTTTGACAAGCTCTCAAACTTTGCAGCATACTCACTAACCATCATTCCACCTTATCATAGCCCAAGAAATTTCATCTCCTTGGCATGCCTTGCACTATCCTAAAAATATTTTTCCAGAAATACTTCACAGAATACCTCCCACGTAATTTCCCTTCCTTCAGCTTGTAGTACTCTCCGAGTTGCTTTCCACCAATTTTCACCATCTCCCATCAACATAAATATGGCATAAGTCACTTTGCGGTCGTCCGTACATCCTATGCCTTCAAAACTCTTTTCCAGCTCTTGGATCCTCAAACTTGCCTTCTCCGGATCAAACTCGCCTCTAAAATGTGGCGAATTATTTCGACAAAACTCAAACAAATTTTGGGCTTCTGCATGTTGTTGAGTAGCTCTTTGGTTCTGCTGCACAATGACATCTACCATCCTTCGCATCGCATTAGCCGTTGTAGCCATGCTTTTGTGATCTCATTCATTATCCACACTTGCACCCCTTCCTTGAGCCATTTTACTCCTTTGAAATTAAACTAAACAACGCAAACACAAAGTCAAATTGCAATCTCTTCAAACAATATTTGTCTCCTAGCGAAGACCAAACACAGAGAATCACATAACACAAGCAAAATAGACCTAACCACAAAAACCCAAAAGACTCTAACCGGGGCTCTGATACTAACTAATGTAACGCCCTCTGAAGGGCGTCACATTTAAGACTAATACTAATATAACTTACCCAAGTTGTAAAAAGAATTAATCTTGTAAAAAAACTAATAAATAAAACCCATAGGAACAACATATAACAGAACAAAACTCACCATAATATACATAGATACTGAAACTTTGTTCACAAATAATTTACAAAAATATATTACACTCCAAAAGATAAATATGTATAACATATACATCAAAACATAAACTGTCTAACTAAAACTTTTAAAGACTAAGGAGTTGGGCCCTCGGAAGGATCCTTCTCCTCAGTACCATCAAAGAAACCTAGTGGGTACAACCTACGCCGGGCTGGCATCCTAGCAGATGACACCATTGAACCCTCTTGTGGAGTATAGACACTATCACCCCAAAGCTCTCGAATAGGCATCGTGAATTCCAAACAAATAGATACATTAATTGTCAAAACTGGAACCCCATCCCTAGTTCCACTAAGATTCAGAGTCAAATCCCCAATATACACAAAACATTTATTATTCAAATTAAACCTCCACGCATCAGTTCCCCCATGAAACTGTACTTTAACAAAACTAAGCACCTGACGCCTTGCCGCCATAAAAGCAAATAAAGGAAACTATCACGTATGGAAAATAGAATTTCCTGCCTCTTCGTCTCCACAATCTTTATTAAATATACACAATAAAGTAAAATAACATAACAAAAAAGTGAGATCCCCTACATCAATACCAGTATGGCAGTATAGAAAATGATAATAAAAAATATATAAATACAATATGAACACATCAAAATGATGTTATCATATCACAGCCAATATATCAGATAATATAATTGTCATATTAATATGCAGACCCACTATGCATATGTACACAACCTAATTCCTACTCCATGGAGCTAATCACAATTTCGGAGAGAAAGATCAGGAGTACATGTCTATATATCGTTAGCCTAAAATCATGTGCTAAGTCATTATATCAAAAAGCACAAAATGGCTTATACAAGACACTCTCAACCAACCACAAAAAGAGTAGTAACTCCGTTAAGATCATCGATGTGTTTACATAGGATACCACGGCATAGAGGTGCTACCATCTGGCCACATATGACATTCCATACCCTTACATCTCCAAGATCACTAAAGATCGTAACTACACAATTCTCACCTGCACGAAGGTGTAAATTCAATTTCCTAGGCGTAGGTGTAAATTCAATCTCCTAGGCGTATTGCCTTAGCCAATTAAGCTGACAGGTTTTTTAATGCATGATGTATGATTCAAATACATATGCAATTATCATTCTCACAGTATTTCACATACACACGCTATCTCTTGGCAGTATCATTATTCAACATAATCGGGCCTACCACAACAGCCCGATAGCAAACTGCTATTATTTCTAATTGTATAAATATTTTATCGCATTTTCAGATTGTGTAAGGATTTTTAAACATTTTCTCAATCTGATAGCTTAAAAATCACTAATCTGAAAACAAGTGACATTTCTCTAATATTTTTCACATAAAATAAATACTTTGGCTTTATTTACAATATTTTTACTACTAAAGATTCTTCAAGTAGCATTTTCCATTATTTCTCACAAAAATTACACTAAACTTATTCTAAAAATTAGTTTACTTTCTTTTTATGTCTAAAAACCTATTCAATTAATTTCCTATTAATTAAATATCTAAGTCTACACTTAGTGAAATAATTTTGGATTTAGAATATCAAAAATAGGCATGTTGGCCGAATTACACTATATGCTTCATAGATCATATTTAATTATTTTCTATCACCTTATTCTTTGCAAAAACCTTTAATCCAATTTCTTATCATTAATTCATTTAATCCATGATTAGGAAAATAATTTAAAATCATTTTGCTCCCTTAATGGTGTTGAGGTCATGAGCCACCATAGGTTCTTTGGAACCTTCATACTCATCCTTATCACATAAATCACATCATGCCATATACAATAAACAACATACTTCCATAATCACATATTTAAGCATATAATCAAAGCTATAAATCATACCAACTAAAAATCATCACAAACAAAGTAAGCTTAAACCACACAAGTGAATAAATCCTTATGAATTTTTCACCACAAACAAGTCATTCCCTCACCGCCAACACTTGGTTGATGAAGTTAATCTCCCTCTTACCTCAAGGAAGACAAAATCCTTCAAGTTGCTTCTCCTAGGAATTTTCGTGAGCCTCCAAAGAAGAACCCTAACAAGCTTAAACCAAGACAAAGTCACAAACTAAGCTTGAAAAAGAGAAACTGTGGATCAATCATGGCTTAGAAACTCAAGAATCAATTTAGAACCAAGAAACCAAGATTTTACCTTTAGCAATAGAAAACTCTAGCTTGATTTTAAAGTGCCAAATGGATGAACTAGGTGAAACATACAACATGAAAGGTGTTTAGAATCTTGTCTAGGTTAAGAAAATGGTGTTGGATGACATTTTAGGAGATTGGATCTTGGTGTTGGATGTGGAGGCTGAGAGCTTCTCAAGAGGGAGAAATGGAGTTTCTTTGTTGTTCTTGGATGAGAGAGACTGAAGTGAAGAGTTTATGTCACAAAGTGATATTAATGAAGTAAAATATCCAATTTACTTGAGCTTGGCCATGGAGTGCATAGGATAGGAAGGTTAAAACTTATTCAACAAGATAAAAACTTAGCACATGGTTTCACATGGCTTATGTCATTAAGTGATCACTCCTTGGTCACATTACATGATTAACTTGTTCATGAACATCCTAGCAGCACTAGGTAGCCATAGAGCACATTGAGAAAAGGTAACTAAGTTTTGATTCATTTAGTTCCTAGCTACAATTAAGCTAACTTTGTCAGTTCACTTAGTTACAAGGCTAACTATTTAGTTACAAGGCTTAGGTCATGCATTGGTCACACTAGATGAATCATGCATTCTAGAAGGCTCTAGAATCTCCTTGAAACCGTGGAGCTCTAAGGAGTAGCAAACTAAATTTACTCCATTTAGTTACCACTTAGACTTTAGGTTAACTTAGTTAGATTATTTAATTTCTTGGCTAACTAGTCTAACCATTATTGTTGACCACATCCTATTAGCTTAGAAAATTCAAGCCATTAACATTAACCAATTCCTATTGGTTCACCAAATTGTGAGTCACAAAGACTTTTCCCATTCTATTGTCCAACGGACAAATGATACAGGATCTATTACCCAATGGGCAGAAGCTATTGCTCGTAAATCAGTAGATACTATCTAACAGATAATAAAATGTGAAATATTTTTATCACCGATAAATTCTAAAAATTAAAAGATCGGGTAACGTATCTCTCGGATTCGAGTTTAGTAAGCTCTCTTGGCTTCGAATAAATCGTCAAAGATTTTTCCCCAGCCCAAAAATTTTTATTTTCCTAGCTCAGAGTGAATCACACATAAAGATCAAAAACAGTCACAGAATAGGCAAAATAAATTTACAGTACACAGAAACCACAAAATAGTAAAATTAAGCATTTACTGAAAAACAAGAAATTTTGGGGTGTTACAACTCTCCCCCACTAAAAAAAAATTTCGTCCTCGAAATTTATCGTACCTTAAAAAAATTGTGGATATTGCTCATTCATTTTATCTTCCAATTCCCATGTAGCATATCCCGTCATTTTGTTCCAGATCACTTTTACCAATAGAATATTCTTCCTTCTGAGTTGTTTCACTCTCTTGTCCTCAATCTTAATAGGAAGTGTCTCATAAGTCAATTTTTCTTTCAATTGTACCTTACCGGGCTAAATGACATGGGAGTGATTGGGGATATACTTTCTTAACTGGGACACATGGAAAACATTATGAAGGTTGGAGAGAAAAGGCGGTAAAGCTATTTGGTAAGTGACTGGACCTATCTGACGAAGAATTTGATAGGGTACAATGAATTTAGGAGTGAGTTTTCTGGATTTTATAACTCTTCCAACTCCCATCGTGGGTGTGACTCATAAGAACACATGCTCACCTTCTTTAAATTCAAGAGGTTTCATTCTCTTATCCGCATAGCTTTTCTGTCGACTCTGAATTGTTCACATTTTCTCCTGAATCATGTTTACCTTCTCCGTTGTTTGTTGCACCATCTTAGGTCCTAGTGTCACACTTTCTCCATCTTGATACTAACACAAAGGTGTTCGGCATCGTCGCCCATACAGCGCTTCATTGTGTACCATTCCTATACTTGAGTGAAAACTGTTGTTGTAGGTGAATTCTATTAAAGGTAAGAATTCATCCCAACTCCATATTTGTTCCAACACACAAGCTCTTAGCAGATCTTCTAACAATTGGATAGTCCTCTCAATTTGACCATCAGTTTGCGGATGGTAAGCAGAACTCAAGCGAAGTTTAGTCCCCATTGCTCCCTGTAAACTTTGCCAAAACCTTGACGTAAACTGTGGATGTCTATCGGAAATGATACTGGAGGGTACACTGTGAAGTCTAACGATTTCACCAATGTACATCTGGGTCAACCGTTCCATTGAATACTTGATATTGATTGGCAAGAAGTGTGCAGACTTAGTAAGTCGATCCACAATGACCCATATAGAATCATACCCTTTCTTAGTTTTAGCAATCCAGTAACAAAATCCATGGCAATACTATCTCATTTCCATTATGGAATAGTTAAGGGTTGTAGCATACCTGTTAGTCTTTGATGTTCAATCTTCGCCTTTTGACAAACAAGACAAGATGATACATGCTCAGCAACATCTCTTTTCATTCCAGGCCATCAAAATAACCTCTTAAAATCTTGATACATTTTGGTCATTCCAGGATGTATACTCAACCTACTGGTGTGAGCTTCATTGAGAATCACCTTCCAAAGCTCAGGATCATTGGGTATACAGATCCTACCTTTGAACTTTAGGACCCCATCAGGTCCTTCCTCGACCATTGACACATGACCTTGCTTCATTAGCTCTCTTATTTTGTAAAAATTGGTCATTTTCCTATTTTTCTCGAATTTCTTCCACCAAATCATTCAACATAGTAACCATATTCAGACGGATTCTTCCTGGTACCAATTCTACTAACAACCATATATCCCTAAACTGTTCTATCAACTTGCCTTCTTTGATCATCATAGCAGAGATACTAAGCATTTTTCTACTTAAAGCATCGGCTACTACGTTTGCTTTTCTAGGATGATATTGAAGCCGAAAGTCGTAATCCTTCAAAAATTCCAACCACTGTCTCTGCCTCATGTTCAACTCCTTTTGATCAAACAAATATCTCAAACTTTTGTGATCACTGAAGTCATTGAATGTAGCTCCATAAAGAAAATGCCTCCAAATCTTTAATGCGAACACAACCGCGGCTAATTCCAAATCATGCGTTGGGTAATTCTTTTCATGTACCTTCAGTTGTCTTGAAGCATATGCTACTACATTTCTATCCTGCATCAATACACATCCTAATCCTTGATAAGAAGCATTATAGTATACCTCAAAAGACTCATTCGGATCTGGTAAGATCAACATTGGTGCAGTAGTCAATCTTTTCTTTAATTCTTGGAAACTATCTTCACATTCATCTGTCCAAATAAAAGATTGATTCTTCCTTGTGAGTTATGTAAGAGGTCGAGCTATCTTGGAAAAACCTTCAATAAACCTCTGGTAATATCTGGCTAATCCAACAAAACTCTTGATCTCAGTTACTGTCCTTGGCTTTTCCCACTGAAAAACTGTCTCCACTTTTGCTGGATCCACCGCAATCCCTTCCTTAGAAATCACGTGACCCAAAAACTGAACTTCTTCCAACCAGAACTCACATTTTGATAACTTTGTATACAATTTTTTCTCCTTTAAAATCTGGAGAACTATACTGAGATGTTCAGCATGCTCTTCCTGATTTTGAGAATAGATCAGAATGTCATCAATAAAATCAATGACAAATTTGTCTAGATATGGATGAAAGATCCTATTCATGTAATCCATGAATATTGCAGGAGCATTCGTCACTCCGAACGGCATCACAAGATACTTATAGTGCCCGTAGTGCGTTAGAAAAGCTGTCTTAGGTATATCCTTTACCTTGACACAAATTTGATGATAACC
Source organism: Ormosia semicastrata (assembly GCA_029884595.1). Lineage (NCBI taxonomy): Eukaryota > Viridiplantae > Streptophyta > Magnoliopsida > Fabales > Fabaceae > Ormosia > Ormosia semicastrata. Next base: position 45,030,089 of record JAQQTO010000048.1, on the reverse strand, counting down.
TAATTGCAGATCTATCTTAGAGAAAATAGTTGCTCTTTTCAATTAGTCCATCAAATCATCAATCATTGGAAGTGGATACTTATTCTTTATCGTAACTTTATTCCACTGGCGGTAGTCCACACACAAATGTGAAAAACCATGCTTCTTTTTTACTAACAACACTAGAGCTCCCTATGGTGAAACATTAGGTCTCACAAACTATTTTTCCAATAATTCCTCCAATTGCTTCTTTAACTCTGCTAATTCTAATGGCGACATCTAATACTATGCAAATGAAATAGCACCAGCTCCTGGCACAAGATCGATAGAAAACTCTATCTCTCATTCTGGTGGTAATCCGAGCACATCATCAGGAAAAACTTTGGGAAACTCATTTACAACAGAAATAGCATTCACATCCTTCTCATTCTTAACTCCTAAAGAAGATAGCAACATGTATCCTTGGGCTCCATTCCTCAATAAAGATTCGACTTGTTTGGCAGTCAAAAATCCAAAAACCTCATTCTCAGGAAATATTAAGGTCTTTTGAGAACAGTCTTACAGGATGTGGTTAAAGGATAACTAATCCATTCCTAAAGATTATATCTATTTCAGTAAGAGACAAACAAATTAAATCAACAGAAAAGACTCAATTATTAGTAGTAACAGGGTAATTTAGGCATATTTTAGAAGTACTAATAGGCTTGGTAGTTGGTGTAGAAATAATCATTTGAAAGTTCAAAGAAGACACAGGCAATCCTAAATGATCCACACAGTTATATACAATAAATGAATATATTGTACCTAAATCATATAGTACAATTAAAAGATTACCTGATATGAAACCTTCTCCCTTAATAAGATCTTTAGACTGGGAGGCTTCAGCTCCACTCATTGTATACACTCACCCACCAACTTGTGGCTTAGTAGCATGAACGTTACTTACTGAAGGCTCCACCTTCACTTGATCATAGTCCCTTGAGATGTGACCAGGATTTCCACATCTAAAGCAAATTATTCCCCTAATCGTGCAGTCCCTTGTCATATGGCCCTTTCTACACTTCAGACACTTCATTGGCGGTGCCACATTTTGACCAAAATGACTATTACTCGAACCTCCTCCACGTGGCTGCTGTTGTTATTATTGGCTTCCCGATGGTTGGGAATATGGTTTTTGCTGAAACCGGTTATTGTTGCTATTTCCTCCCCTTTGGAACCTATATGGTCCAAGGTTACGATTCCTTGTATCTCGAGATGGTTCCAATTCTTCAAGTCTACAACACATGTCCATCAATGCTAATAACTAATTCATTCTCATTGGCAGTACCCCTCGTTTCAACTCAACTCTTAGGCCTTCTTCAAACTTACGGCATTTTCACACCTCATCTGGAAGGATTTAAAAATATCGTGAGAACTTTGACAAGCTATCAAACTTTGCAGCATACTCACCAACCATCATTCCACCTTATCATAGCCCAAGAAATTCCATCTCCTTGGCATGCCTTGCACTATCGGAAAAATATTTTTCCAGAAATACTTCACAGAATACCTCCCATGTAATTTCCCTTCCTTTAGCTTGTAGTATTCTCCGAGTTGTTTTCTACCAATTTTCACCATCTCCCATCAACATAAATGTGGCATAAGTCATTTTGCGATCGTCTGTACATCCTATTCTTTCAAAAATCTTTTCCAGCTCTTGGATCCATAAACTTGCCATCTCCGGATCAAACTCGCCTCTAAAATATGGAGGATTGTTTCAACAAAATTCAAACAAATTTTGGGCTTTTGTATTTTCTGCATGTTATTGAGTAACTCTTTGGTTCTGCTGAACAATGACATCTGCCATCCTTCGCATCGCATCAGCCACTGCAGCCATGCTTTTGTGATCTCATTCATTATCCACGGATGCACCTCTTCCTCGAGCCATTTTACTCCTTTGAAATTAAACTAGACAATGCAAACTCAAAGTCAAATTGCAATCACTTCAAACGATATTTGTCTCCTAGTGGAGACCAAACACAGAGAATCACACAACACAAGCAAAACAGACCTAACCACAAAAACCCAAAACTCTCTAACCGGGGCTCTGATACCAACTAATGTAACGCCCTCTAAAGGCCGTCACATTTAAGACTAATACTAATATAACTTACCCAAGTTGTAAAAAGAATTAATCTTGTAAAAAAAACTCTTAAATAAAACCCATAGGTACAACATGTAACAGAACAAAACTCACCATAATATAATACATACTGAAACCTTGTTCACAAATAATTTACAAAAATATATTACACTCCAAAAGATAAAATATACACAACATATACATCAAAACATAAACTGTCTAAGTAAAACTTTTAAAGACTAAGGAGTTGGGCCCTCGAAAAGATCCTCCTCCTCAATACCATCAAAGAACTCTAGCGGGTACAACCTACGCCGGGCCGGCATCCTAGCAGATGACACCATTGAACCCTCTTGTGGAGTATAGACACTATCACCCAAATCTCTCGAATAGGCATCGTGAAACTCAAACGAACAGATACATTCATTGTCAAAACTGGAACCCCATCCCTAGTTCCACTAAGATTTAGAGTCAAATCTCTGGTATACACAAAACATTCATTATTCAAATTAAACCTCCATGTATCAGTTCCCCCATGAAATCGTACTCTAACAAAACCAAGCACCTGACGACTTGCCGCCATAATAGCAAACAAAGGAAACTATCATGAATGGAAAATAGAATTTCCTGCCTCTTTGTCTCCACGATCTTTATTAAATATACACAACAAATTAAAATAACATAACAAAGAGGTGAGATCTCCTACATCAATACCAGTATGGTAGTATAGAAAATGACAATAAAAAATATACAGATACAATATGAACACATCGAAATCATGTTATTATATCACAGCCAATATATTAGATAATATAATTATCACATCAATATGCAGACCCACTATGCATATGTACATAACCTAATTCCTACTCCATGGAGCTAATCACAAATTCAGAAAGAAAGATCAGGAGTACATGTCTGTATATCGTCAGCCGAAAATCATGTGCCAAGACATTATATCAAAAAGTGCAAAATGGCTTATACAAGACACTCTCAACTAACTACGAAAAGAGTTGTAACTCTATCAAGATCATCAATGTGTTTGCATAGGATACCACGACACAGAGGTGCTACCATCTGGCTACATATGACATTCCACACCCTGACATCTCCAAGATCACTGATGATCATAACTACACAATTCTTGTAACATCCCAGATTTTGGGTTATTTTGTAGTAATGACTGAATTTCACTGTTTTATGTTTTCTGTGTGTAATAAAATTAATTTGACTATTCTGAGACTATTTTTGATCGTTGTGCAAGATTTGCTCTAGGTTCGAAAAATAATAATTTTTAGGCCGAGAAAAATCTTATTTGATTTATTGGGAGACGAGAGATCTTACTAAACTTGAATCTGAGAGACACATAAATGAATCTTTTAATTTTTGTGATTTAACTGTGAAATAAAAATATTTCCCAGAAAATTATCCGCTATTTTATTTATAGCAGCTTCTGCTATAAATTTTGGACCCAGTATAATTTATTTGACAGAAAATGTACTTAGAATATTTTCTGTAACCTGATTTAAAATGAACTAATAGAAAATTAGTCAAAAATGATGATTGGACTTTTCTAACCAATAAGAAATGGTCTATGTTGAAATGTTTGACTAGTTACAAAGTAACTAAATAAATCTAATTTAGTTACCTAAATTGCCTAATCAAGGAACTAAATGAACTAACCTAGTTACTAATTAGTTAGGATCTAGTTACTAACTAAATATCCTAATTTCATCTAGAAGCCATGACTAAGCATAACCTATGCAATGACTTAATTCACTAGTTAGCTATGTAACTTGATAGTTAATCAAGTAACTAGAAAACCTAATTTAGTTAGTTGTTAATTACTTGAAATGTAACTAGAACTAAATTAGAAACAAACTTGGTTAGCCTTCCCTATGGAGCCACATGGCCAAAGAGGCTTCTCCAAGCTTCTTGAACACTCTTGTGTGACACTTTGATGACCAATTAATGACCAAGCCATGTGATGTTTCTATGTGAATACAAATGTGATATTTTACTATCATAATTACCTTCTAAATTTCCTACACACCCACACAGTTTTGACCCTCAAATTTCACTATCCATTTACATTTTCTCTCACCTAAAATCTAAGCTATCATCTTTTCTCTCCAAACTCTCAAGAACACAAGAACTTTTCCTTTCCTTTTCCTTCCTAGGAGTTTCAGCCAGCCACCTAAAGTCCCACTTCCCATCTTCTATAATTTTTCTTCTCTACACCTTCTAAACCTAAACCATATTCTAAGCATTTTTCCTTTTAGAGGTTTTGCTTGAATCTATCTCTAAAGGCTTCAAAAACCAAGCTTTGGTTTACTTCCCTAAAGGTAAACTTTTGATTTTATGGTTCTAAGTTGAGTTTTTGATTTTCTAAACCATGATTGTTCCATGGTTCTTTGATCTTAAGCCTTGTTTGTGACTTTTATAATTGTTTAAGATTTTTAGGGAATTGTTTGTGTGTCACACGAAATCAAGAGGAGGAGGGAACTTGAGGATTCTTGTCTTCCTTTAGGTAAGAGGGAGATTAACCTTATCAACTAAGTGTTGGTGGTGAGGAAATGGTTTTGTGTGCGGTAAAAAACCCATAAAGGTTTATTCACTTGTTGTTCTACGCTTCTTTGTTTGTGGTTGTGGTATTTGTGATTTTGAATTCATGATTGCATGTGTAATTATATGTTTATAGCTTTGATAATATGCTTGTATGTTTAATTTTGGAAGCATGCAAATGTATGTGTAATTTAGAATGTGAACAATATGTTGGGAAGATTACATGACAGCTCCAAAGAGCTTAAGAGGCACACGACCTCACCACATTTAAAAAGGCCAAGGAGTTCTAAATTAGGGTTTCAAAATGAGGATTAAAGGTGTTGTGACAATAAAATTAATTAAGAGATTCTTATAATGATTTAAAGTGTTAGAAAATGAATTACAATGAATTTTGAAACAAGAATGAAAATTCGGCCAACATGCCAAATTTTGTTATTTAGGATCCAAAAATATTTTATTCAGTGTAGAATTAAGTGTTTTAATAATAAGAGTTTATTTTGGTAAGTTTGGGAATTTAAAATGAAAGTAACTATGTTTTTAGAGATAAAAATTAGCCTACTAAGTTATGTAGTAAAATAAATGTGAGTACTTGAAACTTACTGACGTATAGCTCACCCTATGGGTTTTGAAGTGCGTTAGAAAGTTCTGAGCTGTAAAATACAATGTGAAACAAAGAAATACAATTTTTTGAAAAATAGTAGAATTATTGAATTTTATAGGGGTCATACTGTAAATATTATTTTTATAGGGATCATATCATAAATATTTTCTAAAAGAGGGACTATCTTGTAATTATTATTCTAAGAGGGACTATTATGCAAATAATAGAAATAAAAATCAAATCATTGAGAAAATTATTATTTTTGGTTAAATAAGAATTATTATTACATGTTAGAAAATATTTACGCGACCTAAAAATAGTAATTTTAGGCTACACGATTGAAAAAATGCAATAAAATATTTACGCAATTTGAAAAATCCTTACACGATTGAAAAATGTAAGAAAAGTGTTCTGCGATTTCAAAAATACGATAATATCGCTATGCGATTAAGCGTAAGTCGCAGTTTGTTGTCGAGTAGTTATGGTGGGCCCGGTGATGATGAATCTTGACACCACCAAGGAGAGGTGAATATATGTGAGATGCTGTAGAAATAATAATGATTGTGTGTTTGAATCATACATCATACATAGAAAAGCATGTTTTGCTTGTTTGGTTAAGGCTATATGCTTAGGAGATGAAATTACACCTAAGTGTGGGTGCGAGTAGACAAGTGTAGGTCACTTATTGATCTTGGGGGCATCGGGGTGCGGGTACCTCGCTATGGATGATTGGTAGCTCTTTTGTCCATAGGGTAGACCAATGTAAACACATCGATGATCCAGACCAGGACACTATCCTATATCGTGATCTTGTAAAGAATGTCTTGTCCAATGCCTGATGTGCACTTTTGACAAAATTGATAAAATATAGCACTTTTGGCCACGGCAGCCTAGTGACAGACATGTCTTCTAGATCTTCTCTCTGAATCTGTGTTTAGCTCCATGGAGTAGGATTTGGTTGTTGTGCATATGCATAGTTGGTCAGCATATTGATTGATTATTGATGCTTACAGATTTTATTATCTGATTTATAATAACATGATTTACAGTTATGATATTATTTACTGCTTGTCTGTTATCGTTTCCTTTACTGTCATACTAGTATTGATGTAGGGGATCTCACCTCGTTATTGTATTATGTTTGTTTTATTGTATGTGTTTATTGAAGATCAAGGAAACGAGGAGGCAAACGATCCTGTGTATCATTAGTAGTTGTTTATCTGTTTATTAGTAGTCATGTCGGCTAGACGACAAATCCTAAGTTTTGTGAGGGTACAGTTCCATGGGGGAACTGATGTATGGAGATTTGATTTTAATAATGACCATTTTGTATACACAGGAGATCTAACTATGACTCCGAGTGGGAACCAATATGGTGTCCCTGTGTTGACACAATATGCAACAGTGCGTCTAGAGTTCACGATACCTATATGTGAGCTTTGGGGTGGTAATGTCTTTTTTTACACCACAGGAGGATACAATGGTGTCTTTTGCTAGAGCCCCCATGAGACAACTATCTCCACATGGGGCTTATGTTGACTGTGTTGGGGATGGTGAGGATGTTGAGGAGCAGGATCCTTCCGAGGAACCAAATCCTTAGGTCTGCTAGGGTTTAGTTAGAGTGTTGTTTAGTTTTATGTCTTTGCTTTTGAACAAATATGTATTTTACTTTTTGAACTAGTTTGTACCTATGTGAATTATTTCAGAACAAAGTTGCAGCATATGTATATATATAGTTTGGTATGAGTTCTACTAATGTTTTAATTCAGTTTATTTTATTTTATTCTGTAAATGAAATTTTAAATTTGACCTTTTTACAAGATTGATTCTTTTACAACTTGGGTAAGTTCTAATGGGATTAGTCTTAAATGTGATACCCTACAGTGGGTGTTACAATTCTCTCCCGCACAAACGTGTAAATTCAATCTCTTAGGCGTATTGCCTTAACCAATTAATCTGACAAGCTTTTCAATGCATAATGAATGATTCAAATACATATGCAATTATCATTCTCACAGTATTTCACATACACACGCCATCTCTTGGCAGTATCACTATTCAACATAACCGGGCCCACCACAATAGCCCGACAGTAAACTGCTATTATTTCCAATAATGTAAATATTTTATCGCATTTTCAGATCGCGTAAGGATTTTTAAACATTTTCTCAATCTGATAGCTTAAAAATCACTATTCTAAAAACAAGTGACATTTCTCTAATATTTTTCACATAAAATAAATATTTTAGCTTTATTTACAATATTTTTACTACTAAAGATTCTTTAAGTAGCATTTTCCATTATTTCTCACAAAATTACACTAAACTTATTCTAAAAATTAGTTTACTTTCTTTTTATGTCTAAAAACCTATTAAATTAATTTCCTATTAATTAAATATCTAAGTCTACACTTAGTGAAATAATTTTGGATCTAGAATATCAAAAATAGGCATGTTGGCCGAATTACACTATATGCTTCATAGATCATATTTAATTATTTTCTATCACCTTATTCTTTGCAAAAACCTTTAATCCAATTTCTTATCGTTAAATCATTTAATTCATGATTAGGAAAATAATTTAAAATAATTTTGCTCCCTTGATAGTGTTGAGGCCGTGAGCCTTGTAACAGCCCAATATTTGCTACCCAAATATATCACCATATAAATAAATAACCCAATATTGACCCTACTACTACTAACATACATCAACGTTTAACCCATATCATTCATACATAGTGAGTAAATATGGAGAGCCACGATAGCAAAAGTTATATATATACATCACAGCCTGAAGGACATACTATTATACATAACCTGAAGCAACTAAGTCAATATAAAACACTTATATATGCTCAGCCCAAAACAACATCTATACTATGCTAATCTTCATACATCTTCTTCTTCTCTTTCGAAGAACTCGCACCTGAATTTACATGGCAACACAATCGGGGTGAGAAAATATATCTCAGTAGAAGTATTCCAATACCAGTATATATACATATATGTACAGTCAGATAATATCACAATTATCAAGTTGACACTTCAATCATGGAAGCAACAACACCTCATCTTAACGACACGCAATCGCCTATACAATTGCAATGCATGAAAATGTCATGATAGCAACCACCCATACAATCGCCATGTTATGCTGAATTATGACTAATGATTATGTCTATGCAATTTTCTAAGTATGGAGGTGAATAATGCATGATACCACATCCAGGACCTTCAATCCCATGGTAATGTCATGAATGCATGAAACTTGAACAAAGTGATGGAAGTCCATCGTTTCACCTATAACCTTGAACAAGCACTGGAAGTCTCATCTAGCATACATCATTATCCCAGAGGACATCTCATCCCCCCCGAGTAGTAAAGTCTCATCAACTACAAGGTTATCGACAATGAACAAGGAAATTCATCCTCAATACTTCACTATATTAGGAAAGATACAATGCGCCTTACCTGATATAGAATAACCACTTTCACGGGCCTCACACCTTTCAAAAAGGCAAATCATACCATTAAGTATATCATCATGTTTAATTAACTTATCATAATTAGCATTAAAAACCTCAATAGGTTTCACGAACATCTCATGCAATACAATTACTAATTATTTCCCATAACTAGTTTTCGCAATTGATTTATATGTATTCCAAATTCATTTCACAAACAAATCATCAAATACTTTTAAAAGTACCTTATCACTCTTAAAAGAGCATACACAAATAATTCCCACACTTAGGGAAACTCAATTCCTCGATCGTTCACAATACAAATTATATGTATATATAGCCACGTCTAATTACCTCCCGTAATTAGCATTTCAAGTCAACATGACTTAATACATTTGCACTTCATTAATTGCTCCTATTAGAGTTTCAACATACTCTACTAGGCATAAATAAAGTATCCTAACAATTAGGAACCTCAAAACATTAAAATAGAAATTCTAATGAAATCTGCTCTAGGCACCCTAAAAAGGATGTTTTCATAAATTCTCCAAACATCCATCTTAACTGATAAAATTCTGAAATTTTACAGATAGATAGCCTTATGTCTTATCTTTCAAATGCAAAAAGAACCAGGTAATTCCGATATCTGTAGCTCAGTTTATGCAACAAACACCATAGACTGTTCAGTGCTGTCCCGTTTTCCGCATGCTGCTGGACTATGAGAGCCCAGTGCTCCAAATTCTGGCGCTTGGCGCCAGAACACCAGAAACACGACCTGCAGAAGTGCTTTCTACATAATTAGTGCTCCAACCAATTTCTAACACCAAATTTATGGGTTCTAAGCATTATCAAATCCTAATCATGATCTAAAAACATAAGGGAATCATCAAAATACTAACCTAATCCATCTACTCAGAATCATGAACATGGTTCAATCCTCCAAAATACTCATTTACTAACCTCAAACTCCATGAATTTCATGGATGTTCCTAGGTATAAAACTAACACCCTTGAGTTGATTAAGCTCCATCCTAACCAAACTCAGCCATTAAAGGCATCAAACTAGCAAGAACATGACATAAACTATCCAAAACCTATATCTCATCCAACCACAAACTCTTGAAAAAAGATGAAGATGAAGATAAAGAGAGTTGGTTATGAAAGTTCAAGCACCCCTACCTCAAGATCAAGATAATGGAGATGAAGCAAGACCTTCATTTGGATCCTCCTCTTCCTTTCTTCTTCTCCTTCTCTCTTCTTTCCTTTCTTTCTTTTCTCTTCTTCTTTCTCACGTTTTCAGCCTCTCTATTTTTCTATTCTGTTCTTACCGCTCAAATATCCCCATAGTGGGATATTTCAAGAAGAGAAATTCCTTCTAAATTCTCTTGATTGGGTACTAAAACCCCGATCTGCTAAGAATACTCAAACTTCTCCAAACTGATTTTGTAGCTACCAACAGATTCAAAATAAATTTTGAGATTCATTAAAAATTTTGTTTCACCAAAAATTGATATTTCCATATCAGCTAGGGGTCAATTCGACATTAAAACACACTACCAATATGCTCAAAAATGCCAAACTAACTCTGAAAATTCTCAAACTTTAGCTGTAGCACAGTTCCCACATTAGTGACTTGGAAACAAACTCTTCACACTTATTTCCACTAACTAAGCAGTTTAAACCACTTCCAGAGCAAATAACAGCTATATTTCTCACTTAGCGTTACAGCAAAGTGCCTAAACGTGCTCAGAAAATCACAAAACTTCACAAACATGTTAAGTAAGTATTAGGCTACCTCTGTAACCATATACAAGCCTAACATGCTTTTCTAGGGTATTACAAGCCCCCATAGGTTCTTTGAAACCTTCATACTCATCCTTATCACATAAATCACATCATGTCATATACAATAATCAACATGCTTCGATAATCACATATTTAAGCATATAATCAAAGCTATAAATCATACCAACTAAAAATCATCACAAATAAAGTAAGCTTAAACCACACAAGTGAATAAATCCTTATGAAATTTTCACCACAAATAAGCCATTCCCTCACCACCAACACTTGGTTGATGAGTTAATCTCCCTTTTACCTCAAGGAAGACAGAATCCTTCAAGTTGCTTCTCCTAGGAATTTTTGTGAGCCTCCAAAGAAGAACCCTAATAAGCTTAAACCAAGACAAAGTCACAAACTAATCTTGAAAAAGAGAAACCATGGATTAATCATGGCTTAGAAACTCAAGAATCAATTTAGAACCAAGAAACCAAGATTTTACCTTTAGGAGTAGAAAACTCTAGCTTGATTTTAAAGCACCAAATGGATGAACTAGGTGAAACTTACAACATGAAAGGTGTTTAGAATCTTGTCTAGGTTAAGAAAATGGTGTTAGATGAAATTATAGGAGATTCGATGTTGGTGTTTGATGTGGAGGTCGAGAGCTTCTCAAGAGGGAGAAAATGGAATTTCTTTGTTATTCTTGGATGAGAGAGAATGAAGTGAAGAGTTTATGTCACAAAGTGATATTGATGAAGTTAAATATCCAATTTACTTGAGCTTGACCGTGGAGTGCATAGGATAGGAAGGTTAAAACTTATTCAACAAGATAAAAACTAAGCACATGGTTTCACATGGCTTATGTCATTAAGTGATCACTCCTTGGTCACATTAGATGATTAACTTGTTCATGAACATCCTAGTAGCACTAGGTGGCCATGGAGCACATGGAGAAAAGGTAACTAAGTTTTGATTCATTTAGTTCCTAGTTACCCTTAAGCTAAATTAGTCAATTCACTTAGTTACATGGCTAACTATTTAGTTACAAGGCTTAGGTCATGCATTCTAGAAGGCTTTAGAATCTCCTTGAAACCATGGAGCTCTAAGGAGTAGCAAACTAAATTTGCTCCATTTAGTTACTACTTAGACTTTAGGTTAACTTAGTTAGATTACTTAGCTTCTTGGCTAACTAGTCTAGCCATTATTGTTGACCATATCCTATTAGCTTAGAAAATTCAAGCCATTAACATTAACCAATTCACCAAATTGTGAGCCATAAAAACTTTTTCCAGTCTATTGTCCAATAAACAAAAGATACAGGATCTATTATCCAATGGATAGAAGCTACTCCTCGCAAATTAGTAGATACTGTCCAACAGATAATAAAATGTGAAATATTTTATTTCACTAATAAATTTTAAAAATTAAAAGATCAGGTAACATATCTCTCGGATTCGGGTTTAGTAAGCTCCCTCGGCTTCGAATAAATCGTCAAAGATTTTTTTCCTACTCGAAAATTTTTATTTTCTTGGCTTGGAGTAAATCACTCACTAAGATCAAAAACAGTCACAGAACAGTCAAAATAAATTTACAGTGCATTGAAACCACAAAATAGTACAATCAAGCATTTATTGAAAAATAGAAAATTTCGGGGTGTTAAATGTAGCCTACCAGGTAGCCCTTCCACCCAACTTGTCAAACCTTCATGATGTCTTTCATATATCCTAAATCAGAAAGTACAATCTAAATCCTTCACACGTCATAAGAAATGAATTTATATAGTTAAGAGATGATTTGTCTTATGTAGTGAAACTGATGAGGATTGTAGACAGAGGGGTCAAAGAGCTCAGAGGTAAGCAGATCCTCTAGTGAAGGTCATGTTGAGTGAAGCAGGCACAGAGGAGGCTACATGGGAGTTAGAGTCTCGTATGCAACTTGATCACCCAGACTTGTTTATATGAGATAAGTAATTTTGGGGACAGAATTTTAAAAAGGAGGGGAGAAATGTAACATCCTCTTTTTAGCATGTTAGACTAGTTTATAGTTACAAAGGTAGCATAACACTTATTTAACATGCCTGTTAATTATTGTGGTAAATTGAGTTAATTTAGGCACTTTGTTACAACCTAGAGTGTGAAAAGTAGCTTAAAATGACTCAGATTGTAGCATAAATGGCTAATTTGAGGGAAATGAATCTAGAGAATTTGTTTCTAAGTCACAAATAGGTGTAAGGGGATGTACTTAAAATTTGAGAATAATCAGAGTCAGTTTGGGATTTTTAGGCATACTGGTTGTGCATTTAATGCTCGATTGACTAGCAGCAGATATGAAAAAATATGATAATGGTAAAACAACATTTTTAATGAATCTTAGTATTTATTTTAAAGTTGTTGGAAGTGAAAAAACTTGATTTAGTTAAATCTAAGTGTTCTTAGCAGATCATGAAGTATTAGTGTCAAACTTAAGTGAGACAAGTGGTATATGAGATATAGCCCTTATATTTGACTTGTTTTTCCTGATATTTCATCTCACCTCACTCATTTTATTCCCATGCAAATAGAAGATCAATTCACAGCAAAGAAACAAAGGAGAAAAGAAGAGAAAGCTAAGGGGAAGGAAGAGGAAAAGAGCAGGAAGGCTAAGGGAAAGGCCAAGGTAGATCTTCCACCATCACAAGCCATTTGAGGTAGGGGTTCTAACCTAGTAATTCATCCCTTTTTTCCTCTATCTTCTATATACTTGAAGTTAAGTTACATAGAATAGAAAATAGGTTTTAAAGAGTGAAAATCTATTTTCTTTACTTGATTCTTGTTTTCATTGATTGGAATTAGCTAATTCAAGTTAATGAAAGCATGAGAATGAATTTGGTCCTTAGTTATGGTCATTTAGTCCCTAAAGAGGGAATTTGAGTAATGAACAACTAGGTATATAATTTTGAGCATTGATCCAAATTTAAGTGAATCAATAGGTTGTATATGCGTTACAACATTTTTAGAGATTATTGGTGATGCTAGAAATCATTAGATGATTGGCAATTGCTAAGTTCTAATGGAATAGTAGCAATAATCTACAGAATTTTGCAAATTTTGCTACAGGTGACCAGTGCTCAAGCGATGGAAGCCCAGTGCCCAGGCACATGCAGCCCTGTAGATGATGCGCGTAGCAAGGCAACAAGTGCTCAGGTGCCAGTTACTGAGCGCCTAAGCACTCAGCGATAGAACAAAATAGAACATTGCTATGTTTAGCCAGGGCCTAGGTGCTGGAGAGAGGGCGCCTAAGCGCTGGTTCCAGAGATGAAAAACTTCATTTCTTGGGCATTTTGAGTTTCCTAAATTGATGGAATCATTAGTATATGCTTTCTTAAGTGTGTCATGACACTTTTAGGGATATTTCACCAAGGAAATAACCACTTAGCATACAAGAACAAGTTTGAGTTTTTAAGCTTTTATAGAGTTAAGAATTGCTTGAAATGTAATGTTAATCAAGAGTTGGTTTCTATACCGGTTTAAGTGGAGCCATAGTACAATTATCCTAATTAAGGGGGTGAGTTAAACCCCTTAACCTTGCAAAGTAGCAAGTAAAACTCTTTGCTAAGGAGGTAATTGCGAGAGGTAAGTGTATGTACAACACTTTACCTAGGACAAAGTAGTGAGCTAAGCTATTTGTCAAGTAACATAAGGAACATGATCAACCTTATGTAGGTGTAGTAAAGTAAGGTAAACTTACTAACACGATCTTTAGGATGAATTAAGTCCTAAGTTAGGCAATGAGACGAGTTAAGCAATTTGGCAAGTTTAGTTGATGTTACATAGTTGTATGGGCGATTGTGTAATATCGAGATAGATTAGATTTCTATACATTATACAGTTGTATGAGCGATTGTATAATGTTGTTATCAATTATGTATATGTGCAATTTATATTAGTGAATGCCATGTGACACATGTATATTATTGGAAATTTTTATGTGCTCACCATTTTCTATGTTTTTATGGTAAAAGCAGGTCTAGACCCTAGCATACCTGAAGAAGGAATAGCAAGACTAGATAGCTTTTAGTTTTTGTTGTATGAACAACTCATGTATTTTTTATTTTGAGTTGTAGTTTATTAGTCATTTTGTTGCTGCATATATGACATTATGCCTTTTAAGGCTTTTGATGTATATATTTATGTCCTACTTTTATCGTGGCTCTCTATATAAAACTCTTTAATTATATGACATTAGAATGATAGTAATAGTAGTAGTAACATGTTTAATGCTAATTATCTTTATATAAGTAATTATATTTAGATATTTGTGTTAGGGTGTTACAATATATGAGTTGAATATAATAGTACATAGTTTCTCACACTTGCTATTCCTATGTATTGTAACCTTATATAGTGTGCAAAATCATTTGGCCAGAGAATTATAGGTAATCAGTCGTAGGGACTAGTCCTAAATTCTTAGAGCGAGGAGGCACTTAGGGCCAGGGTTAACAATAATATGAGGTGGCATCAGTACACTCGCTAGTGTGAGAAGGAACAATCCACTCATTACTAGGTAGGTTAAGGAGGTAATATATTCCCTCCCTACCCAGAGAAAAACATGGGAACCAGGTTCCTCGGAATACGCAGGTTTCATGACACTGTACAAATATTATCATAACACATTTAATAATCATTACTTTAGGGCATATCTTAGCCATGAGCATGCACAAGCATTTGCATTTCAATAACAATTGTATGAGCAATTGTTTTATTTTTGAAAGGTTGAGGTTATAGATTATGGATTATGGATTTCTTTGTGAATGTTACATAGAGAGAGTATGTTAACATTCATATGGTGTTGAGTAGTGACTCAATTACTGGTTGTAATCTTAATCTATTGTTGTTTACTTTATTTATTATGAATGGTTAACTATGTGATAATTGTACCATAGAGAGAGTATGTTAACGTTCATGTAGTGTTGAGTAGTGACTCAATTACTAGTTGTAATCTTAATCTATTGTTGTTCAGTTTATTTATTGTGAATGGTTAATTATGTGATAATTGTATCATAGATATAATAAAATTGAATGCTCTGCCTCAGAAAAAGAAAGGAATAGTTTTTGACTTTAGCCACCTTTCTAGATGTTATTAAATAGTTTATTTTTCCCCGAAGTAGTTGGAGTTATCATGATGTCATATATGTGTATATATTACTGAGAATTGTGAATTCTCACCCTGTTTGTTATTTTCCATGATAATTCCAAGTCAAGACTCTTCCAAGGGAAAGATGAAGAAGTGAATAAAATAGATAGTATTTATTTTCTTTGGTTTGTATAAAGTTTATGTATTACACTATGCCCTTTGAGGCTAATATTGTATATGTAATCTTTTCTT
The DNA here is from genome assembly GCA_029884595.1 of Ormosia semicastrata. Classification (NCBI taxonomy): domain Eukaryota; kingdom Viridiplantae; phylum Streptophyta; class Magnoliopsida; order Fabales; family Fabaceae; genus Ormosia; species Ormosia semicastrata. The sequence continues at coordinate 45,014,219 of JAQQTO010000048.1, read as the reverse complement.
TCCCTCTTGAATCTTTATAATAACGTGTATGGTTATTATGAATCTAGAATGTTGTTTTTAAGTTAGAAGTGAAGTGGCTAATACTAATTACTATTGTATATTCAGAATATACTAAGGTATTGGTATGAGGACGTTACACAACCTTTCTCTACTCAACTTATGAAGTTTAGGGTTCTAAGAAACTTCAAGTTTCCTACTAACATGGAGCTCTATGATGGGACTACAGACCCTCATGAGTGCATAGATGTCTACATCCAATCTATGCACTTCCATGGGGGATCCTCAGAATTGTTATGTCGCGCCTTCCTATTTTCCTTGAAGAAGGTGACACTCAGACAATTCATAACCCTACCACAGGGATCCTTCACCAACTGGCAAGACCTCAGACATCGTTTCTTACTCCACTACACCACTAGCAAGGAACAACCCAGATCTATTATGCCTCCTTTTGAGATTCACCAAGGGTGTGACGAGCCCCTTCGCGAGTACCTTAAGAGGTTCAATACGGCTAGCATCAACGTGGAAAACCTCAATGAGAGGATTGCTCTCCACTATGCTAGAAGTGGCCACCGAACTGATTCCTAATTTTTCCAATCTTTGGCAAAGAAAAAGCCAGAGAATATGGAAAAATTTTGACAATGGTCCATGAAGTACATAAACCTTGAGGAGGTTACTAAAGCCAAGAGAATCCTAGAGAAAAGTGAGCCTTCTCACCAAAAAGGCAACTACAACTCCTCTCATCCTCGAAACTCCTCTAAGGGCGATCCACCTTGGGCCAAGTACTCTAGCTACACTCCCCTGAACACTCCATATGCAACAATTTTGAGGGAAGTGTTTTAGTCTGAGTTCTAGGATATTAAGAGGCCAGCCTCTTTGAAGAAATATGACACTGAAGATTGTTTCTGTAACATCCCAAATTTAATAACAATAGTACAACATGTTTTATACTACAAAAATTAAATCTAGGCATGCTACTAACTACTAATACATTTCTAATATAACATAATAACATTATATACAAAAATATGAGCCACGAACTAACGAAAATACATCACATTTGTATTTCTCATAAATACACAAATATGTACAGAATTTACAAACTAAGCCTCTCAAGGCACAAAAGATACAACCTTTGTTTATATAAAACATATAAATTATACTAGTCTTTATACATCTTTTGCTTTCGTTTTTAAGAGCTTGTACCTGGATTTACATGGCAACAAAATTAGGGTGAGAAATCACAATTATTAGTAGAAGTATTCAAAAACCAACATTTTATACATTCATAAAGAATACACAATTGCCCATACAATTACAATGCATGAATATGTTATGATTAGCAACCGCCCATACAATTGCCATACTATGCCAAATTATGCCTTATGTTCATGCCGATGCAATAACCTAGGTATGATGAATGTGTGATGCTATGATACCATTTATGGGAATCCAATTCCATGGTAATGTCATGATATGCATGAATCCTGAACAAATCAAAGAAATCCAGTTCCATGAGCCTTGAACAAGCACTGAAGCCCAGTTCCAATAGTCTTCTCTCCGAGTAGTGAAATCTCATCAACTACATGGTCTTCAACAATTCGGGTAGTGAAATCTCATCAACTACATAGTCTTCAACAATATAGTTATGAAAAACAATGATGCCAATTAAGACTAACTAACATGCCAATTAGTTTACATTCATAACTACAAGAGTGAAATATAATGATGTCATTTATCGTAATAGATAGCATACTAATTGAATTACACTCATCTCATCTCAAGCATGAATAAAAATGATGCTAAATATCACAATAAATCACATACTATTTGATTTACATTCACCATGCAAACACTTCCATAAATACTCCTATTAGAGTCTCATCACTCAATAGGAAGCATAAAAGAAGAAGCCACACAAGTTAAACAATTCATTTTAACTGAAACAATGTCCTCTCAAAATCTAGATTGGGCACTTAAGCTCTTGGGCGGCAGAGAGCCTCCCCGTTCTTCCTAGCGATGGGCACTCAGGCACTCAAGCCTGGCACTCAGGCGCTCATCGTGCGCTTAGGCGCTCAACCAAGGGTGCTTAGGTGCTAGCTGCATAGCAGCACACACAAACTTACTAGTGGGCGCTCAAGCGCTAATTGCCCAATAGAAAATCTACAGAATTCTACAGATTGGGTAACTGTTCCATTGGTAACAAACACTCTTCCAATCACTCAAACCTCAAATCCTTGTGATTTCTAACACCTAACAAGGTCCATTAACACATTACAACACTCAAACCATTTTCAAATCATTCCAAATTGGATTAATGAATCCATCATCCACCTAAAGGCCTAAAACCCCTTCTTAACTCAAATGAGGTTCTAAATGTTTAAGTGATGAGAAATTCATCACCAAGTATGCAACAAATCAAAAATAAGTCATCCTCAAGTTCTACAACAAGATTCTAGCCAAAATACCAAAAATCACACTAAAACCCCATTACTCACACCAAGCCATCATATGAACAAGATGGAGAAAAGAAGAAGAAAGTACAAAAATAGTTTTTCCTTACCTCAATGACCAGAAATGAAGTCACTTAATAACTCCTCACCATCTCTATCTTCTTCTTCCTCTTTAGTTGATGCTTACTTTCCTTTTGCTTCTTTCTTTGATTTCCCTTTGTTTCCCCTGCTAGCAGCCATGAAAGAGAGTGAGAAATGAGAAAAATATCTCATTTGAAAGCCTATAAAACTAAGGCAATGGAAACAAAGAGAATCGTATGCTCTTTGGTCACTTAAGTGACCAACTGATAAATCTCGATCTGCTAAGAACACTTAGAATTCACCAAATCAAGTTTCTTAACTTCCAACAAGTTTAAAATAAATCCTAAGATTCATCAAAAATCTTGTTTCACCATATCCATATTTTTTCATATTAAGTGGTAGTCAATCTGGCATTAAAACACACACTCTATATGCTTAAAAATGCCAAACTAACTCTGATTTACCTCAAATTTTAACTACACCATCTTCCATATATTTGTGACCTAGAAATAAATTTCTCACATTTATTTTCATTAACTAAGCAGTTTAAGCCAATTTCGGGGTTAATAACAGCTATTTTTTACATAGAATGCTATAACAAAGTTACTAAACATGCTCAAAAGGCCACAAAATTGAATAAGCATGTTAAGCAAGTATTAGGCTACTTATGTAATCATATACAAGCCCAACATGTTTCCACGAGTGTTAGATTTCTCCTCCCCATTTTTTTAAAAAAATTTGTCCCCAAAATTTGGTTTACCTATGTAAGAAGTCCTAAACAACTGACATGTAAAAGCAGGTGCAACCAAATACCAAAGAAACAAACTTTTACAAACACACTTACCTTTTGCTGAACTAGGAGACTGTGTTGTCTCCTTGGCCTCCAACCAGTAAACTCTTCCTAGTCTAACCTCATACTTTGCCTCCTTATTTTGAGGACAATTCCTTGCAAAGTGGCCCGACTTGCCACACTTGTAAAATGTTATCTGATCAACTATGCAAGCATTGTCTCTGGGGTGCCTACCACACTTAGCACATAGTTGCTCATGATCAACCATCTGAACCTACTTCCTTTTGTCCTTATGATCTTTTTACTGTGGAGCACTCCTATCTGATGTATCCTATGTACTCTTCCGTTTGTAGTGGCCTTGTGATCGATGCTCCTGTTGTGGCCTAAAACTGATGGGCTCTACCTCTATACACTTATTGACCAAGGTAGGGTAATCTCGAATCTCAAAGGGCTTTACTATTCTTTTCATACTATCTCTTAGGCCAGTTTCAAACTTAACACACTTTCAACTGTCATATGGGTTGTACCTAAGGGTAGAAGAAAACTTGGATAACTCCTCAAACCTCGCCACATACTGTCCAACCGTCATACTACCTTGCTTTAATTGTAAAAACTCTACCTCTATAGCCTCTCATACATTTAACAGAAAGTATTTCTTCAACAATGCAATCTTAAATACCTCCCATGTAACATGAGTCCCCGCCAGTTCCATCATTCTCCTCGCACTAGTTCACCGATGCTCAGCATCCCCTTTCAACATGTGTCACAACCGTGATCGCGGTGGAATAACAACTTAAATTAAAAAATTAGGAGTTGCCACTAATTTTTTTTTATTGGGAAAAATTGGAAAACTTAAGAAAAATAGTCTTTGAAACCAAATTGGATTCGGAAGTCAGTTACGTATAGGGAAGGGTGAAAACTTAATCCCACAGCACCCCTAATACACTTGTCCTAAGACGGTACCTTAAGTTAATTGTGCAAATTTTGAATAACTCTTGAAAATATTTGTTTCACCTATTTCGTTAAAAGATAAACAAAATAGACAAATAAATTATGAAAATTTAATTTTTGGGTTGACGGAATAGGGTTTCTGCTCCTACGTATCCCCTGGTGCCGTGAGGAACTCAAAGTCATGTAGTTCTCTAGAAAATAAGTATGGGTTGGTTGATTTTAATTTAAGAAAAAATGATTTAATATTTTATTTTTTGAAAATTTGAATTAACAAGTCATCGCGACTTAGTTAATCATGTTAAGGTTTGAATGAGTGAAGCTTGGCATCATGCTAGAGACGTCACCTGTTGATTATCAAGTTTGTTGTGAATTTTTTTTAAATCTTTATGGATTAGTGATTTATTTTATTTCCAAAAAAAATAAAAATTTGAAGACAAAACAACAAAAACAAAAACAAAAAAATTGAATCATCAAGTTGTCATAACTTAGATGATCATAAAAGTTTCAAGATTAACAAGCTGTCATAACTCAGATAATCCAGTTTTATTCTTTTTTAAAAAGGTTCAATTATTTTATAATTTTTTATGTTTTATCATTTATTTTAATTTCTTTTTTTTGTTTTATTTTTTTACTAAAAAAACTAATAGCCTCTAAAAAAAAGAAAGTTACAAAAAAGACGGAACAAAAGGTGGGGGGAAGGGGTTCTATTTTTTTATTTGGGATAGTTGCAGAGGGGCTTGGAAGTGAAGGGTTGAGCGGTGGCCGGACTTGGTGCACAGTGGGACGATTGGCAGAGCGTGGATTCGTGGCTGTTGAGAGCGAAGACGCGGTGGTGAGTGACTGCGCGTGGGTGGAGCTACTATGTAAGGTGCGCGGTGTTGGCTGTGGGTGGTTATGTTATGGGGAGGCTATGGCAAAGGACGATAAGGGCAAGGTTCTGGGTTGAAAAGCGTGATGCTAGTGGAGGCCGGTGGTTGCGCGGTCGCTGCAAGTAGGGGGTTGTGGGCTTGGCAGTGTGTTGCGGGTCGCGAGCTGCTCAGATTTGGATGAGATTGGAGCGCAGGTCACGGCGGGTCGCAGAGCGTGACTGAGGTGACGCGGCTGGTGTATGGATGGTTCACTGTGGTGTTTGGTCATGAGCATGGATGCTGTATTAATGGAGGTTGAAGGGTGGTGGCTACGGGCGTGTGCTTAGTGGAGGTTGAAAGTGGTTGTTTGGGATGAAGATGGTGGGGTTGGGTTGTGATTAAGGTGGTTGTTTGGAGAAGTGCATTGAGGCAGAGATGGAAGAAAGTGGCATTGATGGTTGGTGATGATGTGAGTCACAATGAAGATGGTTATGGATGGTGGGTAGGTGCATGAAAGGTGGCTATGGGGTGTTGTGTGATTGGTGAAAGTGGTGAACACATTTTGAGTGAGTGTGGTAAGAGATGAAGGTTTTGGCAGAAGTGTTGAATGTGGTGATGGTATTGAGTTGATGGGAATGGTGCATGAAAGTTATGGAGGGAATGTGGCTTTAGGAAGATGGTTAGAGGTTGAATGTGATGGTGTGGTGATGGAGGAATTTTGGCAGAAGTATGCTACAGAGAAGGCAACGTAAGTGAGAAAAATATGGTTGTGATGCTAAATGTAGGCAAAAGTCTGTGTATATCAAAAGTGTGTAGGTGATGGGTATTAATAGAAAAAATTAGAGTTTACTGAGTGATAGAGATAAGTTTATTTTGGATGAGTTTGTTTTAGGATGCGTTTGTTTAGGATGAGTTTATTTATGACGAGTTTGTTTTAGGATGAGCTTGTTTAGGATGTGTAACACCCCAATTTTTTATTTTTTTATATAAATATGTTTTATAATATTTGAGAGTTTTTGTGAAATTTTGGAAAATTTTAATTATTTTGATTATTTTAATATTATTTTTGAACTGTATGCCCGAATTTCATTTTTTCTGAATATATATGAGTTTTATAATTTTTATGATTTTTGAGAATTTTTATGGATTTTTTTTGAATTTTTGATTATTTTAATATTATTTTAAACTGTATGTGTGTTTAAGGCAGGCACAGAAAAATAAAAATTTTTCCTGGACCAAAAAGTTTTGGACTGTCAAGGCAGGACCGGGGGATCTTACTAAACTCAAAACCAGGAACAGTTCATAGAAATTTTCTTTATCTGAACTTTCTATTATTTATTGTGCAATGTTATTATCCATTGAGTAATAATAGCAGTAGCTATTGTCCATTGGGTAATATCTTCTGGAAAATATCTTGATGTCTATGATTCGAAATGATGAACCAATGGCAAGCAGGAAGAAGGCAAATTGGACACTCAAGTTAAAGAGGAGAAATTCAAATTGGCTACTCAAGCTAGAAGACAAAGGGAAATTAGCTACTTACTCTTTCAAGCTTATCCTATCATTGTTTTTCTAGAAGCTTGCAGAAGCAATGACTCACCTAGTAAAATATCTAGGGATAAATATCTACGGATAAAATATCTAACAAAAAATATCTCAGTAAAATATCTTAGTAAAATATCTAAGCAGAAAATATCTAAGCTAAATATCTTAAGTGTAATTATGAACCATCATTACATAGCTTTATGATCAACTAATTAGAATCAAGTTTATTTATCAAAAAGTCAATAATAGTGGCATAGACTTTGTTTTGAACCGTTGGATGGTAAGACTTGATGAAGAAGCCTTGGATTATCACAATTGATCCAATCAATAGTGTGAGAACAAACTTGATAAGGAAACTTAGGATATCTACCCTAGATTAAATCAATGGTTAGGAAATGAAGTCAACATTAATGGTTAGACTAGTTACCAAGGAACTAGGTAATCTAACTAAGTTACTCTAAAAACCTAAGTAGTAACTAAATGGAACAAACTAAGTTTGCTAATACTTAGAGTCCATAGTTACAAGAAAATATCTAGAGTTTTCTAGAAGCATGACCAATGCATGACAAATGCATGACTTAATCATGTAACTAGATAGTTAATTATGTAACTAAATAACCTAACTAAGTTAGCTTAAGTGAACTAACTACCTAAACTAAATGTAACTTGGAATTAAAATGAAACAAAACTTAGTTAGCTTTCCCATTTAGTTACATGGCCACCAATGCCATTCTAGTGTATTCTTGAATCATCTTATTACTAAAGGATGACTACATGATGACGTAGGCCATGTGAAGGCCATGTGAACCCGTGTGCTTATGTTTTATCTTGGTAAACAAGCCTTAGTTTTCCTACTCATCCAACAACACGGCCATACCCTTAAAGCTTGGCTATTTTCATTTCATTCTAACACTTTGTGATAAGAATTCATCATCTTTTCTCTCTCATTCAAGAACTCTAAGAACAAACATCAAAGAACTCCATTCTTTCTCTCCTTTTGAAGGTTTCGGCCTCCCTACCCAAAACTAACCTCCACTCACCTATAATTTGATCCTATACCATTTTTCTAAACCTAAACATAATTCTAAACACTTTTCATCTTGTGAGTTTTACCTAATTCATCTTCTAAGTGCTTCAAAATCAAGCTTAGATTTTCTACTCCTAAAGGTAACTTCTTGATTTCTTGATCCTAAGTTGGATTCTTGAATATCTAAACCATGATTGATCCATGGTTTCTTATTTTCAAGCTTTGTTTATGACTTTAAGATTTGTTTAAGCTTGTTAGGATTTCTTGTGGGTGCTTCACGAAATTTAAAGGAGAAGGAACTTGAAGAGTTTTTGTCTTCTTTCAGGTAAGAAGGAGATTAACCTCATCGGCCATGTATGGTGGTGAGGGAATGGAATTGTTGTGTGTTAGTGAAAAATTCCTTTAAGGAATTATTCACTTCATTTTGTATGCTTATGTGTTCTATGTTCTGGTGTATGTGTTTTTGTTGTTTATCAATTATGCATGATTTTATTGCTTGAATAATTATATGAGATGGTATGATTTCGATTGAATTGTGATTAGATGCTTAATATGATTTTATTTCTTTAATGGTAAGCTTGACTATGTGATTATGAAAGCATGTTAATTCTTGTGTAAAGTAGGATGTGATTCACATGATGGGAAATTGTATGAAGGTTCCAAAGAACCCTAGAGGCTCACGGCCTCAACCACCACCAAGGAGCAAAATGTCCTAAATTATTTTCCTAATCATGAATTAAATGATTATATGATTAGAAAATTGGATTAAAGATTTTTATAAAGATTAAGCTGTTTGAAAATAATTAATTATGATTTATGAAACATATAATGAAATTCGGCCAACATGCCAATTTTCACTATCGTAGATCCAAAATTATTTTACTAAGTGTAGACTTAGGTATTTGATTAATAGGAAATTAATTTGATAGGTTTTTAGACCTAAAATGAAAGTAAACTAATTTTTAGAATTAAATTAGTGGAATTAGGTTATTAAGAGAAATAAAAGTTAAAAATCAAAATTTACTGACGTATAACTCACCTTTTGGGTTTTGAAGCGCGTTAGGAAATTTTGAGTTGTAACATTCCAAGTTAATCAAAGAAATGCAATTTCTGGAAAATAGTAGAAAATACTATTTTTAGTGAGAAAATATTAGAATGATTATTTATAGATGATTTATTGAAGAAATATTGGAATTAAGGCCAATTTTTGAAATTAAATAAGAAAAATTTTAATTTGAGCTTAGAATATGTTAGAAATATTTTACGCGATTGAAAATATGCAGAAAAACTCTTACATGATTTAAAATAGTAGTTCTTGACTACCTGATTAAGAAAATGGGATAAAATTTTCATGCGATTGAGAAAACGTTGAAAAATATTTATGCGATCTGAAAACATAAGGAAAATTTTACGTGATTGTGAAAATGCGACAAAATGTTTACACTATTAAAAATTACAGCAATTTGCTGTTGGGCTATTTTGGTGGGCCCGGTGATGTTGAATAATGATACCGTCATGTGACGGCATGTGAATATGAAATACTATATGATTAATGACATTATGTGTATTTGAATTATACATTATGCATAGAAAAACGTGTCAGCTTATTTGATTAAGGCTATGTGCCTAGGGGATTGAAATACACCTAAGTGCGGGTGCAATGGTTGTAGTGTAGGTCAAGTGCAGACCTTAGGGGTGTCTGGGTGCAGGTTTTCCACAATGGCCAGTTGTTAGCGTCTTTGTGCGGTGGATCAGACCAATGCAAATGCACCAATGATTCGGACCGAGACACTATCTCCAATCACGATATGGCGTAGAATGTCTTATACAATGCCTTGATGTGCACGTTGATAAATTGATAAATTATAGTACTTTTGGCCATGGCAGCCGAGTGACAGACATATCTTCTGGATCATTCTCTCTGAAACTGTGTTTAGCTCCATGGAGTAGGAACTGATTGTATTATGCATAAGGATGGTCAGCATACACATCGTTCATATGCATAGTCAGCATTTATACTGTTGTGAAATAGTATTATTATGATATAATATTATTGTGGTATTATCATTATACCTGATATTATGTTGCAAGTTTATTAGATTATTAATCTATTAAATATCATGAATATATCTGCTGATTTTAATGATAGTTTATGGATTGTATGTTGAACTGTGTTGGCATGTGCGTCATTTCTTTGCTGCCATATTGGTATGCGATGTAGGGCATTTCACCTCTTTGCTATATTGTTTATCTGCTATGTTTTTATGATTATGTTTGATAAAGAAAGTAAGAAGGACAAGGTTGGATCACCTGGGTTTGAGTTGAATTGACTTTGTTCGATCTGTTGGTAATGGATGCAAGAAGGAATTTATCTGATTACGTGCAAGTGCAGTTCCACACAGGCACTGATGCCTGGCATGTCGACTCAAATACTCAACGTTTTAGTTATATAGGTGAGGTGACCCTATCCCAAAGTAGGAACTACCATGGAACCCCAACTGTTACATATAATGCTTGTGTACCTGTAAAGTTCTCCATGCCTATTAGAGAGCTATGGGATATTGCTCACAGTTTTCCTAGTGAAGACTCTATGGAGTCAACTGCTCGGACTCCTGTCCGTAGATACATGTCACGACTAGAGAATGTGTTTGTAGAAGATCCAGGAGAGGGTCAGGTTCAGGACCTTATTTTCCAAGTTTTTGGGCTTGGGCCAAGTCGAGTTTTTATATGGTAATTAAATATTGCTTAGAGTACCTAAGTCTTATGTAATGAAGATGTTACGAATCTATGTTATATATGATAGATGTATTTTATCTAGTCTTTATATCTTGTGTTTTTTTTAATTCAGTAAAGTTTTTGTTATTCGTGAAAAAGAAATTTTGGAATCAATATTACAATAATATTAAATATTTTATAACTTGGGGAAAGAATATAAAGAAGTCGGTTTGAAAAGTGATACCCTAAGGAGGGTGTTACATTAGTTCGTATTAGAGCCCAAGTTAGAGTCTTTTGGGTTTGTGGGTAGGTTTGTCTTGTTTATGCTATGTGCTTCTCTGACATCAAACACAGAGATATATTATTTGGTTTCCGAAAGCAGACAATGTTGTTTGGAATGGTTGCGTTTGGTTTCATTTTGTTTTGATTTGTTTGTCTTTGAAGAAAGACAATGGATCGTAGTAGACGTAAGCATGTGGACACGAGATGTGACGGTGATCATATCATCGCAGCTAGAAGAATAATGCAGAGAATGACTGATGTAGCGGTACAACAGAATCAAAAGATCATTTAGCAGCAGGAATTGATAACTGAACCTCAGAACTTGTTAGAATCGAATTAGTCTCAGGATGTAAGACGCTGTAACTTTGGATCTTCGATGATCCAAAAGGGAAGGAAATTTAAGGTCAATCGATTTTAGCAAAGGTTGTATATACGACCTTCGGGGAAGCAACAATGAACAGATGGTGGAAGTACTAGTGGCAAAGGATTTGCTCAGACTGTAGCATCAGCTTCGAAATGTTGGAAATGTGGAAAGGCTCATTTGACATAGGAATGCACGATGAAAGGATTTATTTGTTTCAACTGCGGGATGCTTGGACATATTGCTAGAGGCTGTACTAAACCGAAGATGAAACTTTTTGTGAGTAATGAATGTGCGACAATATCTCAAGCAGGAGGAGGAATCCATACGTTAAGTGGAGCAGAAGCTTCCCAATCTGAAGATCTTATTAAGGGAGATTGTGCTCAGTTTAAGACAAAGCCTTTCGTTAGTAATGCACGTGTTTCAAGATCTCAAGTTGGAGAAAGAGTCAATACAAAGAAAGGAAGGGAATCATTCAAATATAAAGACCTAAGAAACAAGGAAAATGTGCCATAGAGAGTAATCCTAAAACTGTACTATATAACTCGCAAGGTAACCCATTCTTTTATGGCTTATGACTGTGTGAACCATTTAGGTTATCTATATTTTTATTTCCTTTCGACTTGAATAGTACTACTTCGACTGCTTAACTTGCTATTACTACTCAAGCAAATTTTAAAACTATCCTATTATTATTCTAGATTGGAACTTTTTTGTTGATTTGGTTTGTCGACTTCTTTCACAAATAGACTGAGTAAATCAACTTGGGTTATCCGTGTCTTTGTTGTCTTTTGATCTGAGTATTTCTACTCTTCTTGTTAAGCTTGTTGTTTCTATTCAAGTTTTCTAACTCTACCTATATCTATTAAAGATCAAATCTCTTCTATTGATTTGAATTGCTTATCTATTTGAGTTCATGATTTTATGAATGGATTAGTTATCTTTCAACCATATCCTGTTATATTGTTTCAGTAAAACTTTAGTGTTCCCTAGACTGAGATATTTTGGATTTGAATCCAGAAAGTTCATGTCTAAATTTATTGGACCATGTTCAATTCTAAATTTATTGGACCATATCAAATTCTTTGTTGGATAAATCCGGTAATCTACCGAATAGCCTTATCACTTTTCTTTCTAACTTTCACAGTGTCTTCCATGTATCTAAATTGAGAAATTATATTCCTGATTCAACCCATGTCATAGTACTAAACACAGTACGATTAAAAAGAGAACTTGATCTATGAGACATTTTCTATTAAGAGTAAGGATAGGCGAGTGAAACAACTTAGAGAACTTACCTTGGTGAAGATAATCTGGAACGATGTGACGAGAGATACAACATGGGAACTAGAAGACCAAATGAAGGGAGTCGCCATTTTCTCCAAGATCGATTTGCGTTTTGATTATCATCAGATTCGCGTGAAAGTAGAAGATGTTCCATGATAGCTTTTCAGACACGTTATGGGCACTGCGAGTATTTAGTAATACCGTTTAGGGTAAAGAATGCTTCTGTGATATTCACGAATGTCATGAATAGGATCTTTCATCTCTATTTAGACTAATTTGTCATTGTCTTTATTAACGACATTCTGATCTATTCTCGAAGTCCGGAGGAACATGCTGACCATCTCGATGTGGTTCTTCAACTTCTGACAGAGAAGAAGAAGTTATACGCGAAGCTGTCCAAGTGTGAATTCTTTACATGTTGATGCTAATAGAAAGGTTGTGGCGTATGCTTCAAGGCAGTGGAACATGCATAAGAAGAATGATTCGATTCATGTTTTGGAATTTGTGATAGTCTTATTTGCATTGAAAATCTAGAAATATTTTCTTTATGGATCAACCTACAATGTCTACAGTGATCATAAGAGTTTGGAGTACCTGTTCGATCAGAAGGAGTTTGATAAGAGGTAGAGACAATAGTTAGAATTCTTGAAAGACTACGATTTCTAACTTCAGAATTATTCCGGAAAAGGCAAATGTCGTGGCGGATGCCTTAAGTAGAAAGTGTACTTAGTGTATCTACTATGATGGCTAAAGAGAGTGAATTGATGGAACAATTCGGGAATCTACGGTTGTCTATGTTTTTGACACCGGGGAGAATCTATTTGATTACGATTACTATTTCGAATAGTTTGATGGAGGAAATTTGAGAGAAGCAGAAAGGTGATCTGGAAACAACGTAACTGAAGATGCTACGTGGGACTCTGAAGATATGTTAAAGTAGTAATATTCTCTTTCATTTTAAATGTATGAAATTTTGAGGACGAAATTCTTTTTGGAGGGGGAGAGTTGTAACACCCCAATTTTTTATTTTTTTATTATATAAATACGTTTTATAAAGTTTGAGAGTTTTTGTGAAATTTTGAGAATTTTTAATTATTTTAATTATTTTAAGATTATTTTTGAACTTTATGCCCGAATTTTTTTTTTCTGAATATATATGAGTTTTATAATTTTTATGATTTTTGTGAATTTTTATGGATTTTTCTGAGTTTTTGATTATTTTAATATTATTTTGAGTTGTATATGTATTTGAGGTGGACCCTGAAAAATAAATTTTTTTCCTAAACTAGAAAGTTTCTTACTGTCAAGGCGGGACCAAGGGATCTTACTAAACCCAAAACCAGGAACAGTTGACAGAAATTTTCTATATCTGAACTTTCTATTATTTATTGTGCAATGTTATTATCCATTCGGTAATAATAGCAATAGCTATTGTCCATTGGGTAATATTTTTGGGAAAATATCTTGATTTCTATGACTCAAAGTGATGAACCAATGGTAAACAGGAAGAAGGCAAATTGGATACCCAAGTTAAAGAGGAGAAATTCAAATTGGCTACTCAAGCTAGAAGACAAAGTGAAATTAACTACTTACTATTTCAAGCTTATCTTATCATTGTTTTTCTAGAAGCTTGTAGAAGTAATGACTCACCTAGTAAAATATCTAGGGATAAATATCTACGGATAAAATTTCTAACGAAAAATATCTCAGTAAAATATCTTAGTAAAATATCTAAGCAGAAAATATCTAAGCTAAATATCTTAAGTGTAATTATGAACCATCATTACATAACTTTAGGATCAACTAATTAGAATCAAGCTTATTTATCAAAATGTCAACAATAGTGGCATAGACTTTGTTTTGAACTGTTGGATGGTAAGGTTTGATGAAGAAGCCTTGGATGATCACCATTGATCTAATCAATGGTGTGAGAACAAACTTGATAAGGAAGCTTAGGATATCTACCCTAGATTAAATCAATAGCTGGGAAATGAAGTCAACATTAATGGTTAGACTAGTTACCAAGGAACTAGGTAATTTAACTAAGTTACTCTAAAAACTTAAATAGTAACTAAATGGAACAAACTAAGTTTGCTAATACTTAGAGTCCATAGTTACAAGAAAATATCTAGAGTTTTCTAGAAACATGACCAATGCATGACAAATACATGACTTAATCATGTAACTAGATAGTTAATTATGTAACTAAATCACCTAACTAAGTTAGCTTAAGTGAACTAACTAGCTAAACTAGATGTAACTAGGAATTAAAATGAAACAAAACTTAGTTTGCCTTTCCATTTAGTTACACAGCCACCTATGCCATTCTAGTGTATTCTTGAATCATCTTATGACTAAAGGATGACTACATGATGACCTAGGCAATGTGAACCCATGTGCTCATGTTTTATCCTGCTAAACAAGCCTTAGTTTTCCTACTCATCCAACTACACGGCCATACCCTTGAAGCTTGGCTATTTTCATTTCATTCTAATACTTGTGACAAGAATCCATCATCTTTTCTCTCTCATCCAAGAACTCCAAGAACAAACATCAAAGAACTCCATTCTTTCTCTCCTCTTGAAGGTTTCGGCCTCCCTACCCAAAACCAACCTCCACTCACCTATAATTTCATCCTATATCATTTTTCTAAACCTAAACAAAATTCTAAACACTTTTCATCATGTGAGTTTTACCTAATTCATCTTCTAAGTACTTCAAAATCAATCTTAGATTTTCTACTCCTAAAGGTAACTTCTTGATTTCTTGATCCTAATTTGGATTCTTGAATTTTTAAACTATGATTGATCCATGTTTCCTTATTTTTAAGCTTTGTCTATGACTTTAAGATTTGTTTAAGCTTGTTAGGATTTCTTATGGGTGCTTCACGAAATTTAAAGGAGAAGGAACTTGAAGAAATTTTGTGTTCCTTCAGGTAAGAGGGAGATTAACCTCATCGTCCATGTGTGTTGGTGAGGGAATGAAATTGTTGTGTTTGTTGGTGAAAAATTCCTTTAAGGAATTATTCACTTGATTTTGTATGTTTAACTGTTCTATGTTCTGCTATATGTGTTTTTGTTGTTTATCAATTATGCATGATTTTATTGCTTCAATAATTATATGAGATGGTATGATTTTGATTGAATAGTGATTAGATGCTTAATTTGATTTTATTTCTTTAATGGTAAGCTTGAATATGCGATTATGAAAGCATGTTAATTCTTGTGTAAATTAGGATGTGATTCACATCATGGGAAATTGTATGAAGGTTCCAAAGAACCCTAGAGGCTCACGGCCTCAACCACCACCAAGGTGTAACATTTTCTAAATTAATTTCCTAATCATAAATTAAACGATTTTATGATAAGAAAATTGGATTAAAGATTTTTGTAAAGATTAAGGTGTTAGAAAATAATTAATTATGATTTATGAAACATATAATGAAATTCGGCCAACATACCAATTTTCACTATCGTAGATCCAAAATTATTTTACTAAGTGTAGACTTAGGTATTTGATTAATAGGAAATTAATTTGATAGGTTTTTAGACCTAAAATGAAAGTAAACTAATTTTTAGAATTAAATTAGTGTAATTAGGTTATTAAGAGAAATAAAAGTTAAAACTTAAAATTTATTGACGTATAACTCACCCTTTGGGTTTTGAAGCGCGTTAGGAAATTTCAAGCTGTAATATTCCAAGTTAATCAAAGAAATGTAGTTTTGTGGAAAATAGTAGAAAATACTATTTTTAGTAAGAAAATATTAGAATGATTATTTATAGATGATTTATTGAAGAAATATTGGAATTAAGGCTAAAATTTGACAATAAATGAGAAAAGTTTTAATTTGACCTTGGAATATGTTAGAAATATTTTACGCGATTGAAAATATACAGAAAAACTCTTACGTGATTTAAAAATAGAAGTTCTTGACTATGCGATAAAAAAATGTGACAAAATTTTCTTGTGATTGAGAAAATGTCAGAAAATACTTACTCGGTCTAAAAACATAAGGAAAATGTTATGCGATTAAGAAAATTTGATAAAATGTTTATGCGATTAAAAATTATAGCAGTTTGCTATCGGGCTATTGTAGTGGGCTCGGTGATGTTGAATAATGATACTGCCAAGTGATGGTGTGTGAATATGAAATACTGTGTGATTAATGACAGTATGTGTATTTGAATCATACATCATGCATGTGTTAACTTATTTGATTAAGGCTATGTGCCTAGGAAATTGAAATACACCTAAGTGTGGGTGCGATGGTTGTAGTGTAGGTCAAGTGTAGACCTTGGGGGCATCAGGATTATGGTTTTCCACAATGGCCAGTTGTTAGCATCTCTGTGTCGTGGATCAGACCGATGCAAACGCATCGACGATCTAGACTGAGACACTATCGCTAATCACGATCTGGCATAGAATGTCTTATATAATGCCTTGATGTGCACGTTGATAAATTGATAAATTATGGCACTTTTGGCCACAGTAGCTGAGTGACAGATATGTCTTTTGGATCATTCTCTCTGAAACTGTATTTAGTTCCATTGAGTAGGAATTGATTGCATTGTGCATAAGGATGGTCAGCATACACATCATGCATATGCATAGTCAGCATTTATACTGTTGTGATATAGTATTATTGTGATATAATATTATTGTGGTATTATCATTATGCCTGATATTGTGTTGCAAGTTTATTGGATTATTAATCTATTAAATATCATGAATATATCTGCTGATTATGTGACAGTTTATGGATTGTATGTTGAACTGTGTTGGCATGTGCATCATTTCTTTATTGCTATATTGGTATGCGATGTAAGGGATCTCACCTCTTTGTCGTATTGTTTGTTTGCTATGCTTTTATGATTCTATTTGATAAAGACCGTAAGAAGGACGAAGTTGGATCACCTGGGTTTGAGGTTAATTGACTTTGTTTGATCGGTTCTCAATGGATGTAATAAGGAATTTATCTGATTACGTGCAAGTGCAGTTCCACAAAGGCACTGACGCCTGGCATGTCGACCCAGATACTCAACGTTTTAGTTATATAGGTGAGGTGACCCTATCCCAAAGTAGGAACTACCATGGAACCCCAACTATTACGTATATGCTTGTGTACATGTAGAGTTCTCCATGCCTATTAGAAAGCTATGGGATATTGCTCACCGTTTACCTAGTGAAGACTCTACGAAGTCAACTACTAGGACTCCTGTCCGTAGAGACACGTGTCGACTAGAGAATGTGTCTGTAGAAGATCCAGGAGAGGGTTAGGTTCAGGACCTTACTCTCCAAGTTTTTGGGCTTGGGCCAGGTCAAGTTTTTATATGGTAATTAAATATTGCTTAGAGTACCTAAGTCTTATGTAATGAAGATGTTACGAGTCTATGTTATATGATAGAAGTATTTTATCCAGTCGTTATATCTTGTGTTTTTTTTTAATTCAGTAAAGTTTTTGTTATCCGCAAAAAAGAAATTTTGGAATCAGAATTACAATAATATTAAATATTTTATAACTTGGGGAAAGAATTTAAAGAAGTCAGTTTGAAATGTGATACCCTAAGGAGGGTGTTACATTAGTTGGTATCAGAGCCCAAGTTAGAGTCTTTTGGGTCTATGGGTAGGTTTGTCTTGTTTGTGCTGTTTGCTTCTCTGACACCGAACACAGAGATATATTGTTTGGTTTCCGAAAGGAGACAATGTTGTTTGGAATGGTTGTGTTCGGTTTCATTGTGTCTTGATTTGTTTGTCTTTGAAGAAAGACAATGGATCGTAGTAGACATAAGCATGTGGACGCGAGACGTGACGATGATCGTATCATCGCAGCTAGAAGAATAATGCAGAGAATTACTGACGTAGTGGTATAACAGAATCAGAAGATCATTTAGCAGCAAGAATTGATAACTGAAATTTAGAACTTATTAGAATCAAATCAGTCTCAGGATGCAAGAAGCTGTAGCTTTGGATCCTCGATGATCCAAAAGGGAAGGAAATGTAAGGTCAATCAATTTCAGCAAAGGCCGTATATACGACCACCGGGGAAGCAACAACGAACAAATGGTGGAAGTACTAGTGGCAAAGGATTTGGTTAGACTGTAGCATCAGCTTCGAAATGTTAGAAATGTGGAAAGGCTCATTTGACAAAGGAATGTACGATCAAAGGATTTATTTGTTTCAACTGCGGGAAGCCTGGACATATTGCTAGATGCTGTACTAAACCAAAGATGGAACTTTCTGTAAGTAATGAACGTGCAACAAGATCTCAAGCAGGAGGAGGAATCATATGTTAAGTGGAGCAGAAGCTTCCCAATCTGAAGATCTTATTGAGGGAGATTGTGCTCAATTTAAGACAAAGCCTTTCGTTAGTAAAGGCATATGTTTCAAGATCTCAAGTGGGAGAAAGAGTCAATACAAAGAAAGGAAGGGAAGCATTCAAATATAAAGACTTAAGAAACAAGGAAGCTGTGCCATAGAGAGTAATCCTAAAACTGTACTGTATAACTCGCAAGGTAACCTATTCTTTTATGGTCTGTGACTATGTGAACCATTTGGGTTACTTGTGTTTTTATTTCCTTTTGACTTGAATAGTTCTACTTTAATTGCTAAACTTGTTATTAATACTCAAGCAACATTTAAAACTATCCTATTATTATTCGAGATTGGAACTTTTCTGTTGATTTGGTTTATCTACTTCTTTCACAAATAGACTGAGTAAATCGACTTGGGTTATCTGTGTCTTTGTTATCTTTTGATTTGAGTATTTCTACTCTTCTTGTTAAACTTGATGTTTCTATTCAACTTTCTAACTCTACCCTATATCTATTAAAGATCAAATCTCTTCTATTGATTTGATTTGCTTATTAATTTGAGTTCATGATTTTATGAATGGATTGGTTATCTTTCAATCATATCTTGTTATATTATTTCAGTAAAACTTTAGTGTTCCCTAGACTGTGATATTTTGGATTTGAATTCAGAAAGTTCATATCTAAATTTATTGGACCATGTTCAATTCTAAATTTATTGGACCATATCAAATTCTTTGTTGGATAAATCTGGTAATCTACCGAATAGCCTTATCACTTTTCTTTCTAACCTTCACTATGTCTTCCATGTGTCTAAATTGAGAAATTATATTCTTGATTCAACCCATGTCATAGTACTAGACACAGTATGATTAAAAAGAGAACTTAATCTATGAGACATTTTCTGTTAAAATTAAGGATAGGCGAGTGAAACAACGTAGAGAACTTACCTTGGTGAAGATAATCTGGAATACTGTGATGAGAGATACAACATAGGAACTAGAAGACCAAATGAAGGGACCCACTATTTTCTCCAAGATCGATTTGCGTTCTGATTATCATCAGATTCGTGTGAAAGTAGAAGATGTTCCATGACAAATTTTCAGACACGTTATGGGCACTGCGAGTATTTAGTAATACCATTTGGGGTAACAAATGCTTCTGTGATATTCATGAATTTCATTAATAGGATATTTCGTCTCTATTTAGACTGATTTGTTATTGTCTTTATTAACGACATTCTGATCTATTCTCGAAGTTCAGAGGAACATGCTGAACATCTTGGTGCAGTTCTTAAACTTCTGACAGAGAAGAAAAAGTTATACGCGAAGCTGTCCAGGTGTGAATTCTTTATATGTTGATGCAAATAGAAAGGTTGTGGCGTATGCTTCAAGGCAATGGAACATGCATGAGAAGAATAATTCGATTCATGTTTTATAATTTGCGATAGTCTTATTTGCGTTGAAAATCTAGAAATGTTTTCTTTATGGATCAACCTACAATGTCTACAGTGATCACAAGAGTTTGGAGTACTTGTTCGATCAGAAGGAGATTGATAAGAGGCAGAGATGATAGTTAAAATTCTTGAAAGACTACGATTTTCAACTTCAGAATTATTTCGAGAAAGGCGAATGTTGTGGCGGATGCCTTAAGTAGAAAGTGTACTTAGTGTATCTGCTATGATGGCTAAAGAGAGTGAATTGATAGAACAATTTAGGAATCTGCAGTTGTTTGTGTTTTTGACACCGGGGAGAATCTGTTTGATTACGATTACTGTTTCAAATAGTTTGATAGAGGAAATCCGAGAGAAGTAGAAAGGTGAACTAGAAATAATGTAACTGAAGATGCTATGTGGGAGTCTGAAGATATGTTAAAGGAGTAATATTCTCTTTCATTTTAAATGTAAGAGAAAGTTCAAGGACAGAATTCTTTTTAGAGGGGGAGAGTTGTAACACCCCGATTTTTTATTTTTTATATATAAATACGTTTTATAATATTTGAGAGTTTTTGTGAAATTTTAGGAATTTTTAATTATTTTGATTATTTTAAGATTATTTTAATTATTTTAATATTATTTTAAACTCGTATGCCTAAATTTTATTTTTTTTAATATATATGAGTTTTATAAATTTTATGATTTTTGTGAATTTTTATGAATTTTTCTGAGTTTTTGATTATTTTAATATTATTTTGAGTTATATGTGTGTTTGAGGCGGGCCCCGAAAAATAAAAATTTTTCCTAGACTAGAAAGTTTCGGACTGTCAAGGCGGGACTGGGGGATCTTACTAAACCCAAAACTGGGAATAATTGACAGAAATTTTCTTTATTTGAACTTTCTATTATTTATTGTGCAATGTTATTATCCATTGGGTAATAATAGCAGTAGCTATTATCTATTGGGTAATATCTTTGGGAAAATATCTTGATGTCTATAACTCGAAGTGATAAACCAATGGCAAGCAGGAAGAAGGCAAATTGGATACTCAAGTTAAAGAGGAGAAATTCAAATTGGCTACTCAAGCTACAAGACAAAGTTAAATTAGCTACTTACTCTTTCAAGCTTATCTTATCATTGTTTTTCTACAAGCTTGTAGAAGCAACGACTCACATAGTAAAACATCTAGGGATAAATATCTACGGATAAAATATCTAATGAAAAATATCTTAGTAAAATATCTTAGTAATATATCTAAGCAGAAAATATCTAAGCTAAATATCTTAAGTGTAATTATGAACCATCATTACATAGCTTTATGATCAACCAATTAAAATCAAGCTTATTTATCAAAAAGTCAACAATAGTGGCATAGACTTTGTTTTGAACCGTTGGTTGGTAAGACTTGATGAAGAAGCCTTGGATGATCACCATTGATTTAATCAATGATGTGAGAACAAACTTGATAAGGAAGCTTAGGATATCTACCCTAGATTAAATCAATGGTTAGGAAATGAAGTCAACATTAATGGTTATACTAGTAACCAAAGAACTAGGTAATCTAACTAAGTTACTCTAAAAACCTAAGTAGTAACTAAATGGAACAAACTAAGTTTGCTAATACTTAGAGTCCATAGTTATAAGAAAATATCTAGAGTTTTCTAGAAGCATGACCAATGCATGAGAAATGCATGACTTAATCATGTAACTAGATAGTTAATTATGTTACTAAATGACCTAACTAAGTTAGCTTAAGTGAACTAACTACCTAAACTAGATGTAACTAGGAATAAAAATGAAACAAAACTTTGTTAGCTTTTCCATTTAGTTACACGGCCACCTATGCCATTCTAGTGTATTATTGAATCATCTTATGACTAAAGGATGACTACATGATGACCTAGGCCATGTGAAGGCCATGTGAACCCATGTGCTTATGTTTTATCTTGCTAAACAAGCCTTAGTTTTCCTACTCATCTAACTACACGGCCATATCCTTGAAGCTTGACTATTTTCATTTCATTCTAACACCTTGTGACAAGAATCCATCATCTTTTCTCTCTCATCTAAGAACTCTAAGAACAAACATCCAAGAACTCCATTCTTTCTCTCTTCTTGAAGGTTTCGGCCTCCCTACCCAAAACCAACCTCCGCTCACCTATAATTTCATCCTATATCATTTTTCTAAACCTAAACATAATTCTAAACACTTTTCATCTTGTGAGTTTAACCTAATTCATCTTCTAAGTGCTTCAAAATCAAGCTTAGATTTTCTACTCCTAAAGGTAACTTCTTGATTTCTTGATCCTAAGTTAGATTCTTGAATTTCTAAACCATGATTGATCCATGGTTTCTTATTTTCAAGCTTTGTTTATGACTTTAAGATTTGTTTAAGCTTGTTAGGATTTCTTGTGGGTGCTTCACGAAATTTAAAAGAGTAGGAACTTGAAGAGTTTTTGTCTTCCTTCAGGTAAGAGGGAGATTAACCTCATCAGCCATGTGTGGTGGTGAGGGAATGGAATTGTTTTGTTTGTTGGTGAAAATTTCCTTTAAGGAATTATTCACTTGATTTTGTATGTTTATGTGTTCTATGTTCTGCTATATGTGTTTTTGTTGTTTATCAATTATGCATGATTTTATTGCTTGAATAATTATATGAGATGGTATGATTTCAATTGAATTGTGATTAGATGCTTAATATGATTTTATTTCTTTAATGGTAAGCTTGAATATGTGATTATGAAAACATGTTAATTTTTGCATAAAGTAGGATATGATTCACATGATGAGAAATTATATGAAGGTTCCAAAGAACCCTAGAGGATGACGGCCTCAACCACCACCAAGGAGCAAAATGTTCTAAATTATTTTCCTAATCATGAATTAAATGATTTTATGATAAGAAAATTGGATTAAAGATTTTTGTAAAGATTAATGTGTTAGAAAATAATTAATTATGATTTATGAAACATATAATGAAATTCAGCCAACATGCCAATTTTCACTATCCTAGATCCAAAATTATTTTACTAAGTGTAGACTAGGTATTTGATTAATAGGAAATTAATTTGATAGGTTTTTAGACCTAAAATGAAAGTAAACTAATTTTTAGAATTAAATTAGTGTAATTAGGTTATTAAGAGAAATAAAAGTTAAAACTTGAAATTTACTGACGTATAGCTCACCTTTTGGGTTTTGGAGCACGTTAGGAAATTTTGAGCTGTAATATTCTAAGTTAATCAAAGAAATGCAGTTTTGTGGAAAATAGTAAAAAATACTATTTTTCGTGAGAAAATATTAGAATGATTATTTATAGATGATTTATTGAAGAAATATTGGAATTAAGGCCAAAATTTGAAAATAAATGAGAAAAATTTTAATTTGAGCTTAGAATATGTTAGAAATATTTTATGTGATTTAAAAAAAAAGTAGTTCTTGACTACGCGATTGAGAAAATGTTAGAAAATACTTACGCAATCTGAAAACATAAGTAAAATGTTATGTGATTGTGAAAATGCGATAAAATGTTTATGTGATTAAAAATTACAGCAGTTTACTGTCAGGCTATTGTGGTGGGTCCGGTGATGTTGAATAATGATACCGTCAAGTGACGGCATGTGAATATGAAATACTGTGTGATTAATGACTGTATGTGTATTTGAATCATACTTCAAGCATAGAAAAATGTGTCAACTTATTTGATTAAGGCTATGTGCCTAGGAGATTGAAATACACTTAAGTGCGGGTGCGACGGTCATAGTGTAGGTCAAGTATAGACCTTGGGGGCATTGGGGTGCGGGTTTTCCACAATGGCCAGTTGTTAAAGTCTCTGTGCTGTGGATCAGACCGATGCAAATGCACCGACGATTCGGACCGAGACACTATCGCTAATCACGATCTGGCGTAGAATGTCTTGTACAATGCCTTGATGTGCACGTTGATAAATTGATAAGTTATAGCACTTTTGGCCATGGCAGCCGAGTGACAGACATATCTTCTGGATCATTTCTCCGAAACCGTGTTTAGCTCCATGGAGTTGGAACTGATTGCATTATGCATAAGGATGGTTAGCATACACATCGTTCATATGCATAGTTAGCATTTATACTGTTATGATATAGTATTATTGTGATATAATATTATTGTGGTATTATCATTATGCCTGATATTGTGTTGCAAGTTTATTGGATTATTAATCTATTAAATATCATGAATATATCTGCTGATTATATGATGGTTTATGGATTGTATGTTGAACTGTGTTGGCATGTGCGTCGTTTCTTTGCTGCCATATTGGTATACGATGTAGGGGATCTCACCTCTCTGCTGTATTGTTTATCTGCTATGTTTTTATGATTATGTTTGATAAAGACCGTAAGAAGGACTAGGTTGGATCACTTAGGTTTTAGTTGAATTGACTTTGTTTGATCGGTTGGCAATGGATGAATGAAGGAATTTATCTGATTACATGCAAGTGCAGTTCCACGGAGGCACTGATGCCTGGCATGTCGACCCAGATACTCAATGTTTTAGTTATATAGGTGAGGTGACCCTATCCCAAAGTAGGAACTACCATGGAATCCCTACTGTTACATATAATGCTTGTGTACATGTAGAGTTCTCCATGCCTATTAGAGAGATATGGGATATTGCTCACCGTTTTCCTAGTGAAGACTCTATGGAGTCAATTGTTCAGACTCCTGTCTGTAGAGACACGTCTCGACTAGAGAATGTGTCTGTAGAAGATCCAGGAAAGGGTCAGGTTCAGGACCTTACTCTTCGAGTTTTTGGGCTTGGTCCAGGTCGAGGTTTTATATGATAATTAAATATTGCTTAGAGTACCTAAGTCTTATGTAATGAAGATGTTACGAATCTATGTTATATATGATAGATGTATTTTATCCAGTCTTTATATCATGTGTTTTTTTTAATTCAATAAAGTTTTTGTTATCCGCGAAAAAAGAAATTTTGGAATCAGTATTACAATAATATAAATATTTTATAACTTGGGGAAAGAATATAAAGAAGTCAGTTTGAAATGTGATACCCTAAGGAGGGTGTTACATTAGTTAGTATCAAAGCCCAAGTTAGGGTCTTTTGGGTTTGTGGGTAGGTTTGTCTTGTTTGTGCTGTGTGCTTATCTGACACCGAACACAGAGATATATTGTTTGGTTTCCAGAAGGAGACAATGTTATTTGGAATGGCTGTGTTTGGTTTCATTGTGTTTTGATTTGTTTGTCTTTGAAGAAAGACATGGATTGTAGTAGACGTAAGTATGTGGACGCGAGACGTGACGATGATCGTATCATCGCAGCTAGAAGAATAATGCAAAGAATGACTGACATAGTGGTACAATAGAATCAGAAGATCATTTAGCAGCATGAATTGATAACTGAACTTCAGAACTTGTTAGAATCGAATCAGTCTCAGGATGCAAGAAGCTGTAACTTTGGATCCTCAATGATCCAAAAGGGAAGGAAATGAAGGTCAATCGATTTCAGCAAAGGCCGTATATATGACCATCGGGGAAGCTATAACAAACAAATAGAGGAAGTACTAGTGGCAAAGGATTTGGTCAGACTATAGCATCAGCTTTGAAATGTTGGAAATGTGGAAAGGCTCGTTTGACATAGGAATGTACGATCAAAGGATTTATTTGTTTCAACTGCGGGAAGCCTGGACATGTTGCTTGAGGCTGTACTAAATCGAAGACTGGACTTTCCGTGAGTAATGAACGTGCGACAATATCTCAAGCAGGAAGAGGAATCCATACGTTGAGTGGAGTAGAAGCTTCCCAATCTGAAGATCTTATCGTGGGAGATTGTGCTCAATTTAAGACAAAGCCTTCCGTTAGTAATTCACGTGTTTCAAGATCTCAAGTTGGAGAAAGAGTCAATACAAAGAGAGCAAGGGAAGCATTCAAATACAAAGACTTAAGAAACAAGGAAGCTGTGCCATAGAGAGTAATCCTAAAACTGTACTATATAACTCGCAAGGTAACCCATTCTTTTATGGTCTGTGACTGTGTCAACCATTTGGGTTATCTGTGTTTTTATTTCCTTTTGACTTGAATAGTGCTACTTTAACTACTAAACTTGCGATTACTACTCTAGCAACATTTAAAACTATCTTATTATTATTCGAGATTGAAACTTTTCTGTTGATTTGGTTTGTCTACTTCTTTCACAAATAGGCTGAGTAAATCAACTTGGGTTATCTGTGTCTTTGTTATCTTTTGATCTGAATATTTCTACTCTTCTTGTTAAACTTGCTATTTCTATTCAAGTTTTCTAACTCTACCCTATATCTATTAAAGATCAAATCTCTTCTGTTAATTTGATTTGCTTATCTATTTGAGTTCATGATTTTATGAATGGATTGGTTATCTTTCAACCATATCCTGTTATATTGTTTCAGTAAAACTTTAGTGTTCCTTAGACTGAGATATTTTGGATTTGAATCCAGAAAGTTCATGTCTAAATTTATTGGACCATGTTCAATTCTAAATTTATTGGACCATATCAAATTCTTTGTCGGATCAATCCGGTAATCTACTGAATAGCCTTATCACTTTTCTTTCTAACCTTCACAGTGTTTTCCATGTATCTAAATTGAGAAATTATATTCTTGATTCAACCCATGTCATAGTACTAGACACAGTACGATTAAAAAGATAACTTGATTTATGAGACATTTTCTGTTAAGATTAAGGATAGGCGAGTGAAATAACTTAGAGAACTTACCTTGGTGAAGATAATCTAGAACGATATGACGAGAGATACAACATGGGAGCTAGAAGACCAAATGAAAGGACTTGCTATTTTCTCCAAGATCGATTTGCGTTTTGATTGTCATCAAATTCGCTTGAAAGTAGAAGATGTACCACGACAGTTTTTCAGACACGTTATAGGCACTGCGAGTATTTAGTAATACTGTTCGGGGTAACGAATGCTTCTATAATATTCACGAATTTCATGAATAGGATCTTTCATCTCTATTTAGTTAAATTTGTTGTTGTCTTTATTAACGACATTCTGATCTATTCTCGAAGTCCGGAGGAACATGCTAACCATCTCGGTGCGGTTCTTCAACTTCTGATAGAGAAGAAGAAGTTATATGCGAAGCTGTCCAAGTGCGAATTCTTTATATGTTGATGCAAATAGAAAAGTAGTGGCGTATGCTTCAAGGCAGTGGAACATGCATGAGAAGAATTATCCAATTCATATTTTAGAATTTGTGATAGTCTTATTTGCGTTGAAAGTCTAGAAATGTTTTCTTTATGGATCAACCTACAATGTCTATAGTGATCACAAAAGTTTGGAGTACCTGTTCGATCAGAAGGAGTTTGATAAGAGGTAGAGACGATAGTTAGAATTCTTGAAAGACTACGATTTTTAACTTCAGAATTATTCCGGGACAGGCGAATGTCATGGCGGATGCCTTATGTAGAAAGTGTACTTAGTGTATCTGCTATGATGGCTAAGGAGAGTGAATTGATAGAACAATTCGGGAATCTGCGGTTGTCTGTGCTTTTGACACCGGGGAGAATCTGTTTGATTATGATTACTGTTTCGAATAATTTGATAGAAGAAATCCGAGAGAAGTAGATAGGTGATCTGGAAACAATGTAGCTGAAGATGCTATGTGGGAGTCTGAAGATATGTTAAAGGAGTAATATTCTCTTTCATTTTAAATGTAAGAGAAATTTCGAGGATGGAATTCTTTTTAGAAGGGGAGAGTTATAACACCCCGATTTTTTATTTTTTTATATATAAGTACGTTTTATAATATTTAAGAGTTTTTGTGAAATTTTGAGAATTTTTAATTATTTTGATTATTTTAATATTATTTTGATTATTTTAATATTATCTTTGAACTGTATGCTCGAATTTCATTTTTTCGAATATATATGAGTTTTATAATTTTTATGATTTTTGTAAATTTTTATGGATTTTTCTATTTTTTGATTATTTTAATATTATTTTGAGTTGTATGTGTATTTGAGGTGGACCCCAAAAAATAAAATTTTTTACTAGACTAAAAAGTTTTGGATTGTCTAGGCGGGACCGAGAGATCTTACTAAACACGAAACCAGAAATAGTTAAAAAAATTTTTCTTTATTTGAACTTTCTGTTATTTATTGTGCAATGTTATTATCCATTGGGTAATAATAGCAGTAGCTATTGTCCATTGGGTAATATCTTCAGGAAAATATCTTGATGTCTATGACTCGAAGTGATGAACCAATGGCAGCAGGAAGAAGGCAAATTGGATACTCAAGTTGAAGAGGAGAAATTCAAATTGGCTGCTCGAGCTAGAAGACAAAGTGAAATTAGCTACTTACTCTTTCAAGCTTATCTTATCAATGTTTTTCTAGAAGCTTGTAGAAGCAACAACTCACCTAGTAAAATATGTAGGGATAAATATTTAAGGATAAAATATCAAACGAAAAAGATCTCAGTAAAATATCTTAGTAAAATATCTAAGCAAAAAATATCTAAGCTAAATATCTTAAGTGTAATTATGAACCATCATTACATAGCTTTATGATTAACCAATTAGAATCAAGCTTATTTATCAAAAAGTCAACAATAGTGGCATAGACTTTGTTTTGAACCATTGGATGGTAAGACTTGATGAAGAAGCCTTGGATGATCACCATTGATCTAATCAATGGTGTGAGAACAAACTTGATAAGGAAGCTTAGGATATCTACCCTAGATTAAATCAATGGCTAAGAAATGAAGTCAACATTAATGGTTAGACTAGTTACCAAGGAACTAGGTAATCTAACTAAGTTACTCTAAAAACCTAAGTAGTAACTAAATGGAACAAACTAAGTTTGCTAATACTTAGAGTCCATAGTTACAAGAAAATATCTAGAGTTTTTTAGAAGCATGACCAATGCGCGACAAATGCATGACTTAATCATGTAACTAGATAGTTAATTATATAACTAAATGACCTAACTAAGTTATCTTACGTGAACTAACTACCTAAACTAGATGTAACTAGGAATTAAAATGAAACAAAACTTAGTTTGCTTTTCCATTTAGTTACACAGCCACCTATGCCATTCTAGTGTATTCTTGAATCATCTTATGACTAAAAGATGACTACATGATGACCTAGGCCATGTGAAGGCCATGTGAATCCATGTGCTTATGTTTTATCTTGCTAAACAAGCCTTAGTTTTCCTACTCATCAAACTACACGGCCATACCCTTGAAGCTTGGCTATTTTCATTTCATTCGAACACTTTGTAAGAAGAATCCATCATCTTTTCTCTCTCATCCAAGAACTCCAAGAACAAACATCAAAGAACTCCATTCTTTCTCTCCTCTTGGAGGTTTCGGTCTCCCTACCCAAAACTAACCTTCACTCACCTATAATTTCATCTATACCATTTTTCTAAACCTAAATACATTTCTAAACACTTTTCATCTTGTGAGTTTTACCTAATTCATCTTCTAAGTGCTTCAAAATCAAGCTTAGATTTTCTACTCCTAAAGGTAATTTCTTGATTTCTTGATCCTAAGTTGGATTCTTGAATTTCTAAACCATGATTGATTTATGGTTTCTTATTTTCAAGCTTTTTTTATGACATTAAGATTTATTTAAGCTTGTT
Source organism: Ormosia semicastrata (assembly GCA_029884595.1). Taxonomy (NCBI): domain Eukaryota; kingdom Viridiplantae; phylum Streptophyta; class Magnoliopsida; order Fabales; family Fabaceae; genus Ormosia; species Ormosia semicastrata. Next base: position 44,984,510 of record JAQQTO010000048.1, on the reverse strand, counting down.
AGGATTTCTTGTAGGTGCTTCACGAAATTTAAAGGAGGAGGAACTTGAAGAGTTTTTGTCTTCTTTCAGGTAAGAGGGAGATTAACCTCATCGGCCATATGTGGTGGTGAGGGAATTGAATTGTTGTGTTTGTTGGTGAAAAATTCCTTTAAGGAACTATTCACTTGATTTTGTATGTTTATGTGTTCTATGCTTTGCTATATGTGTTTTTGTTGTTTATCAATTATGCATGATTTTATTGCTTGAATAATTATATGAGATGGTATGATTTCGATTGAATTGTGATTAGATGCTTAATATGATTTTATTTCTTTAATGGTAAGCTTGAATATGTGATTATGAAAGCATGTTAATTCTTGTGTAAAGTAGGATGTGATTCACATGATGGGAAATTGTATGAAGGTTCCAAAGAGCCCTAGACGCTCACGACCTCAACCACCACCAAGGAGGAAAATGTTCTAAGTTATTTTCCTAATCATGAATTAAATGATTTTATGATAAAAAAATTGGATTAAAGATTTTTGTAAAGATTAAGGTGTTAGAAAATAATTAATTATGATTTATGAAACATATAATGAAATTCGGCAATGTGCCAATTTTCACTATCCTAGATCCAAAATTATTTTACTAAGTGTAGACTTAGGTATTTGATTAATAGGAAATTAATTTGATAGGTTTTTAGACCTAAAATGAAAGTAAACTAATTTTTAGAATTAAATTAGTGTAATTAGGTTATTAAGAGAAATAAAAGTTAAAACTTAAAATTTACTAACGTATAGATCACCCTTTGGGTTTTGAAGCGCGTTAGGAAATTTCGAGCTGTAATATTCCAAGTCAATGAAAGAAATACAGTTTTGTGGAAAATAGTAAAAAATACTATTTTTAGTGAGAAAATATTAGAATAATTATTTATAGATGATTTATTGAAGAAATATTGGAATTAAGGCCAAAATTTGAAAATAAATGAGAAAAATTTTAATTTGAGCTTAGAATATGTTAAAAAAATTTTACGCGATTGAAAATAAGCAGAAAAACTCTTATGTTATTTAAAAATAGTAGTTCTTGACTACGTGATTAAGAAAATGCGATAAAATTTTCACACAATTGAGAAAACATATGTAAAATGTTATGTCATTATGAAAATGCGATAAAATATTTATGCAATTAAAAATTACAGCAGTTTGCTGTCGGGCTATTATGGTGGGCCCGGTGATGTTGAATAATGATACCGCCAAGTGACGGCGTGTGAATATGAAATACTGTGTGATTAATGACAGTATGTGTATTTGAATCATACATTATGCATAGAAAAATGTGTCAGCTTATTTGATTAAAGCTATGTGCCTAGGAGATTGAAATACACCTAAGTGCGGATGTGATGGTCGTAGTGTAGGTCAAGTGTAGACCTTGGGGGCTTCAGGGTGCAGGTTTTCCACAATGGCTAGTTGTTAGTGTCTCTGTGCCGGGATCAAACTGATGTAAACGCACCGACGATCCGGACCAAGACACTATCGCTAATAATGATCTAGCGTAGAATGTCTAGTACAATGCCTTGATGTGCACGTTGATAAATTAATAAACCATAGCAGTTTTGGCCATGGCAGCCGAGTGACTGACATATCTTCTAGATCATTCTCTTCGAAACTGTGTTTAGCTCCATGGAGTAGGAACTAATTGCATTGTGCATAAGGATGGTCAGCATACATATCGTGCATATGCATAGTCAGCATTTCTACTGTTGTGATATAGTATTATTATGATATAATATTATTGTGGTATTATCATTATGCCTGATATTGTGTTGCAAGTTTATTGAATTATTAATCTATTAAATATCATGAATATATCTGCTGATTATATGATAGTTTATGGATTGTATGTTGAACTGTGTTGGCATGTGCATCGTTTCTTTGCTGCCATATTGGTATGCGATGTAGGGGATCTCACCTCTGTGCTGTATTGTTTGTCTGCTATGTTTTTATGATTATGTTTGATAAAGACCGTAAGAAGGACGAGGTTGGATCACCTAGGTTGGAGTTGAATTGACTGTGTTTGATTAGTTGGCAATGGATACAAGAAGGAATTTATCTGATTATGTGCAAGTGCAGTTCCACGGAGGCACTGATGCCTGGCATGTCGACCCAGATTCTCAATGTTTTAGTTATATAAGTGAGGTGACCCTATCCCAGAGCTGGAACTACCATGGAACCCCTACTGTTACATATAATGCTTGTGTACATGTAGAGTTCTCCATGCCTATTAGAGAGCTATAGGATATTGCTCACCGTTTGCCTAGTGAAGACTCTACGGAGTCAACTGCTTGGATTCCTGTTCGTAGAGACATGTCTCGACTAGAGAAGATGTTACGAATTTATGTTATATATGATAGATGTATTTTATCCAGTCTTTATATCTTGTATTTTTTTTTAATTTAGTAATATTTTTGTTATCTGCGAAAAAGAAATTTTGGAATCAGTGTTACAATAATATTAAATATTTTATAACTTGGGAAAAGAATATAAAGAAGTCGGTTTGAAATGTGATACCCTAAGGAGAGTGTCACAGGATGAGCTTGTTTAGGATGAATTTAATGATAACTGCTAGGGATTGTTTTGGATAAGCTTAATGACATATGGGTTATGAGATGGATAATAGGTCAATGAGTTAGGTTATGGGCTAATGGTTCATAGGTGGTTAAATGGATCATGAGTTGGATAATGGGTCAATGGGTGAAAGTTAGGTCCTTTTCTTTTTATTTCCCTTTTTTTCTTTTTCTTTTCTTTTTTTTTCTCTTTATTTTTCTTTTCTTTCACTTTTTTGACAAAATGCCTCAGACAAAATTGGGTGTTCGCAGTTACTTTTCTTTACTTGTTTCTTACTAGATAAAAAGAATAACTGTAATTTTTTCATTTTATCATTGTAAGGAATAAGTAAAGACATGAACTCAAATTTTGTTCAGGAATGCATAAGATGCAAAACAATGCGAGAACAATAAAATGCGAAGAGCCAGTGCGCTCAAAAGAAATAACAGAAATTCAAAATGCAAGGAGCCGATGTGCTCAAAAGTAAAATGCATGGAACAGATGAGTTCAAAAGTAAATGACAGAAATTCAAAATGCATGGAGCCGATGCGCTCAGAAATTTAAAATACATGGAGCTTATGTGCTCAAAAGTAAACAAGAGGAGCTAATGCACTCAAAAAGTAAATGACAGAAAATTAAAATGCAAGGAGCCGATGCACTCAGAAATTTAAAATGCATGAAGCAGATGCGCTCAAAAGTAAATGACAAGAGCCGATGCACTCAAATGTAAATGACAGAAAAATAAAATACAAGGAGTCAATGTGCTTAAAAATTTAAAATGCATGGAGCTAATGCACTCAAAATGTAAATGACAGGAGTCGATGTGCTCAAAAATTTAAAATGCATAGAGCCAATGCACTTAAAAAGTAAATGATAGGAGTCGATGCGCTCAAAAATTTAAAATGCATAGAGTCGATACGCTCAAAAAGTAAATGATAGGAGCCAATGCACCTTGAAATTTAAAATGCATGGAGCCGATGTGCTCAAAAAGTAAATGACATGAAAACACTTGTGCTAAGTAGACATTACAAATTCTTTTCTTCTATCTTTCCCTCTCTTTTCTCTTTCTCTTTTTCTCTTTTTCTCTCTCTCTCTCCCTCTCTTTATTTTTCTCTCCTTCTATCTCTTTCTCTCTTTCTTTTTTACTTTCCTTTCTTTCTTCTTTTTTTAAAATTATAAAAGTCCTTTGAATCAAAGACGACTCTAGAAAGCTTTGACCTATCATACCCTTGTTCATGTGTTTTTCTTCCTCAGGCCCTTTGGTTGGCTTGGAATCCTCTTGACTTGCTCATTTCTCTTCTTCATTTTTCATTCCCCTTTTTTTTATTCTTCTTCTTTCTTTTTTTCCCCTACTTTGACCCCCCTTTTCTTCTTGGCAACAAAAGCTTATGTGGCTTGTATTGTTATCATTTCCAATAAACACCGTATTGCAATGTGTACTTTAAGCTACTGAGGTCTTTTAATCCAACTCAATCATTGAAGGATTGTCATTAGAATTGTCAAATCGAACTGCTGACCTTAAATTTATCTTACTTGAGACATAACTTAATGAGTAAACATGCATTCATGAATGGACAGAAATTCGTTGAACGAACAAACTTCATTTTATTACTTTGGTAAACTAACTGTACATGAACTTTTGGTAAAGTACATACTTGGAAAAAAAAAGCAAAGGAAAACTGCAAGGAAAAAATTTGACCCAGTATTGGTTCCTTTACCCTCATCCAATTGATTCCTTGCAACTGCTTAATAACTCAACCCTTGTCTCTATTGCTACTTCCTTCAACAAATTTTTCAGAAATTTTGCCCTAGTATAGTCAATTGAGTGCAAATAAAATTGCCCTTATATAGCCAAGCGAATGCAAATAAAATTACCCTAGTTTGGTGAACCTTTCAAGGATCTTCAGGCTATATTTCTTAGAGATTTCTCCTATTTATTTGTCCTAACTTTTGCTTAGGTTGCCCTTTCGGGTTTTCAACTTAATAGACTTTTTTTTTTCTTTTTTTATTGCTCTAACTTTTGCTTAGGTCGCCCTTTCGGGATTTCAACCTAACGAGTTTTATTTTTCTTTCCTTTCCTTTTTCTGTTTTTTAGGCCTAGAATCTCTTGATAATATCAATGTTTATGGGCCTTGGCAATTCTTCTCCATCCATATTTTGCAAAAATAATGCTCCTCCTGAAAATGCCTGCTTGACTAAGTATGGGCCTTCATAACTCAGAGCCCATTTTCCTCTGACATCCTCTTGATTAGGAAGAATCTTGTTCAAAACCAAATCTTCTACACAAAATTCTTTGGGATGAACTTTCTTGTTAAAGGCTCTAGCCATTCTGCTTTGATACAATTGTCCATGACAGATAGCTGCCAGTCTTTTGTCTTTTATCATATTCAATTGTTCATATCGAGTCCTCACCCATTCAGATTCCTCCAACTCTGCTTCCATCAAAACCCTTAGAGAAGGAATCTCAATTTCAATGGGAGAGACAGCCTTTATCCCATACACCAAAGAGAAAGGTGTTGCCCCAATGCTTGACTGTATATTAGTACGATACGCGTGCAAAACATAGGGTAACATTTCATGCTAGTCTTTGTAGTTCACAACCATCTTAGCAATAATTTTCTTGACATTCTTATTTACTGCTTGATAACTGCTGAGGCTATCAAATTTAAATCAATTTATAACTGAATTACCAAAACTACTTCTAGTATATGGTAACATCTGGTCGTGTAACAGCCTAATATTTGCTATCCAGATATATCATCATATAAAAGAATAACCAATACTGGTCATGCTACTTCTAACACCCAATAACTAAACTCATAACATTTATACAAATAATTATGGAGAGACATGATAACGAAAGTTATATATATACATCATTGCCTCCAAGGGCACATTATAATACATAAACTTTTAAATAACAAGATGTAGCATAATATACAAGCTTTATCAACAAGAAGCCCATAACTATACTAATCTTCATACATCTTCTTCTTCCCTTTCAAAGAACTCGCACCTGGATTTACATGGCAACAAAATCGGGGTGAGAAATCACATATGTCAGTAGAAGTATTCCAAAATCAACATATATATATATATATATTTGCATCATATTCACAATTGTCAAATTAACACTTCAATCATAGAAGCAAACGATAACTCCATCTGAGAGATACGCAATCGCTGATACAATTGCAATGTCATGAACTCATGTCATAATAGCAACTGCCCATACAATCGCCATGCTATGCCAAATTATGTCTAGTGTTTATACCTATACAATATCCTAAGCATGAAATGAATAATTTTATGATACCAAGTCCATGGCAATGTCATGTTATGCATGAGTCTTGAACAAAGTAATGGAAGTCACATCCATAACCTTGGACAAGCATTGGAAATCCATCCAGCAATCAACACTTCGAGTAGTGAAGTCCATCAACTACATGATCATCATTATCACAGAGGAAATCCATCCCCTCGGGTAGTGAATTCCATCAACTACACGATTATCGATAATTAACAAGGAAATCCATCGTCAAAACTACTATAATAGGAAGGGTACTATCCACCTTGCCTAATATAGATCACCCCCATCTATGGGGCTCACACATTTCAATAAAGCCAAAATATACAATTTTGTATACAATCATGACTAATTAAATTCCTATAATTAACATTACAAATCCTTTTGATTCAAAATATCCACTCTTCATTAAATACTCCTACTAGAGTCTCATCACTCATTAAGAAGCATAAAAGAAGAAACTACGCCTTTCATAGCTCCACTGCATCACATAGCAATTCTGTCCAAAACTAGAGCTCACGCTGTGGCACACCACGGCCACGCCGCAGAACCTTGGCCTCTGCCCCCTCTCACACTATAGCACACACAGCCATGTCATGATGCCCAGCTCTTTGTCTTCTCATGCCATGGCACAAACACAGCCACGCCGCTGCACCCTAGCCTCAAGTTCCAACTACTGGAGGTGCATCACTTGCATGCCGTGGTGTGCAAGACCATGCACCGTGGCGCAAGAGTCAAAACATGGATTCTGCAGAATTCTACAGATCTGGGTACTGTTCTATTGGAACTTACCCTTCTTTCAATCACTCAAACTTCATATCCAAGTGATTTCCAACCTTCCACAAGGTTCAACTACACATAACAACTCTTATTCCACTTTGATTCCACTGATAACCATGGATCATGGATAATCATCCAATTCGAAACCTAAAACCCCAAATCTCAACTCAAATGGAATTTAAGGTATACAAGGGCTGAAAATCCATTTCCATGCACCCAATAACTCATAAACAAGTCATCCTCAAGTTCTCCAACAAGATTCAAGCCAAAACAACCAAAAACAACTCAAAACTTAAAATCACCACATCAAGCCATGACTCAAGAACAAGATGAAGAGAGTTGGAAAATGAGTTAAGAAGAAGGTTTCCCCCTACATCAAACTTCAAAAGTTGAAATCACTAAGCAACTCCTCCTTGCTTGATGATTCTCCTCCATTGCCTTGATTCTTGCTTTTTCCTTTGAGCTTTCCTGCTTCACCCATGAAAGAGAAGAGAGAAAATTAGACAAATATCTCATTTGGGGCTTAACTAAGCCAAGCAATAGAAACAAGAGAGTCGTGCCCTCATTTAGTCACTTAAGTGACTTATTATTCACCCGATCAGTTAAGAACACTTAGATTTATCCAAATCCAATTTTCTAACTTCCAACAAGCTTACAATAAATCCTAAGATTCATTAAAAATTTGTTTCACCATTTTCACATTTTTTCGTATCTGTTGGGGGTCAATTCGACATTAAAACACATAATCAGTATGCCTAAAAATGTCAAACTGACTCCGATTAACCTCAAACTTTAACTATAGCACAATCCACCCATTTGTGACCTAGAAATAAACTCTCCACATTTATTTTCACTAACTAAGCAGTTTAAGCCAAAATCGGGGCCAATAACAACTATATTTCACACAATGTTATAATAAAGTGACTAAATATACTCAGATAGTCACAAAATTTAATAGGTATGATAAACAGGTATTAGGCTACCTCCATAACCATATATAAGTCTATCATGTTTTCACGGGTATTACAGGTAGAGCTCGTAGATCACTCTAATTACACAATCAGATTAAGAGGTTAATAAACAAGAAGGAAAGGGTTTGTAAGATTAAACAACAAAAAGTAGTTAAAAAGAGTAAATAGAATTTGGAAAATAACCAATCCAAGAGAATTAACCAATCTTGATCTTAATCCATCTCTAATTACTAAAGGTCCATTCAATTATCAGTCGAATCCTTGGTCTTAGATCATATCAAGACGCCTCAAAATGATCCATGGATCTTCTGCTAGATACGTATCCAGAATTCAATTAATTAAGGTTAGACAAATTAAGTATCCATCCAAAACCCAAATTAACTTAAAAACCAAGATCCAACCAAGCTAAAAATTTTATCAAACACCTTCAATGCCTTGTTTAGTCTTTGAATTCCTCTCTTAGTACATGGTAATTACACAATAATCAAATGCAAATCCCAATCAAATCAAGCACCCAATCAGAATTAGAAAAAGAGAAGAAGAAGAGAAACTAGATTAACAATTGAATGTAAACAATTAAAATATAATCTTAAGATTGAGCATCAAGAATGTTCAATCCCTTGGATTGATTAGAGGCCCTACCCCACCATGAATGGGAGGGAAGAACTCCAAAAAAGAAGAGAAAATATAGAGAGAAAGAAGAGAAGACAGAAGGATCTAGATCTAGAGAGAAAATGAAAAGTGTAGAATGAAAGCTTAGTCTCAGAATTCTACTTCAAACCCCTATAACTACCTCCTAATTTAGTCTCACATGATTAAAAACCTATTAGTTACAAAGTTGGGTCCATTAGGATTCATTGGGCCTAAGTCCCATGTCAATTAGAGGCTTACAACTCAAGTTATGCCCATTTAAGTGACATAAACACGTCAACAACTCATCTCTATTTTTCAGCTGCAATTGCATGCCCAAAATGACATAGTTTGGATTAGGAGTCTTCATAAGAGTTGTTTCATTGGATCTTAGCTTTCATTTGGGCTTTGGTTGACATCCATTACATTCTTATAACTAAAGATATAGGCCAATGAGTGCACAGAGGTCAAGATGTTAAGATCGGCATTCTGGCTCTTGCTTCAACTTCAATTTAAATTATCCAAATGTGTGATTCAGCTCCCAAGGTCTTATGAAAGTTGTAGATATTTGTCTTATCTTTCTTATAAGACTATAATCACACTAATCAGATACTTGAAACTCATATTATAGCCAAAATACTGAACACTACTCAATAGACAATTTAAGACCTATTCATGCAATAATTCCCACAATGATCCAATTAGGCCCAATATCATAAAATGTGACAAAAATAATTTAATTTAGGCAAATTGAATCTTAAGACACCTAGTGAGAGGATCATTAAATGAATAAAATGTTGGTGTATGCCCTAGAGGCCAATACATTTTCTGTATTTACATACATTCTATTATGCTATTTTATATATGAGACATTTCATTTATTGTGTTCTTTTTTTATAAACATAATAAAGTCCTTAGAATAGTAAGTTTGATGCCATAGGACATCAAGTGGATGACTTGATCGTGAGATCTTTTTGGTTACAACACTATTCTTAAATGTCCCTAGTCAAGTATTATTGTTAATTAGGACAACAATAATACATTGAGACTAGTATGTGCATAGACTGATGACCACATCTCATAGGTCATGGATATGAGATATCAAGTCTTCACATGGGTACATATTAGAGTAATGATATACTAGACTGACCCACCATGAGAACACTACATGGATCGTTATGTGAGTGTCATAAGTGATTCTCATAGTGACAATGGTGTTTGTGGTCCTTTGACCTGAACTCACTACGATTCCTACATGAGGAGTTGTGTGTTTTAATGTCATCAAACGTCATCTGTAACAAAGTGATTATAGAGTTGGTTATTGGACATACCACGAATCATGCAAAGGGATATGAGTGACCTAAATGGGATTTGTCACTCCTACATAACAGGAGCGATATCTTCGGGCCCCCTGATTGAGTGAGACTGCAAAATGCATGGCCATGCTCAAATGAGTCAATATGAGATATTGATCTCATTTGTTGTTACAAAGTCTACTCGAGTATCAGGAAATGAAAGATTGGACTATACAAGGGTGACACATTCCATACCTTGTGTTTAATCTAGATATCTTGACAAAGGGACTAAACGACACGGAAAGGTTATGACAAATCACTGACATTCTTATTACTTGGGTAGCAGCGATGTGTTGCTAGATGCCGCTCACTGCTTGTAATATTAAAATGGGATTTTAATATTACTACCAACGTAATAAGAACCTGCAGGGTCACACACATAGAGCAGACTAAAATTAGAGCAATAGATCCAAGTTGGACTCGGATTCAAATATGGGCCAGACTCATAATAAATGGGTCTAGGGTTGCATAGCTTACCTCGCTGCTGCTCACACTCACTTAAGGCAGTCACTATTATAAATAGTACTACTAAAGGGCTGCTAAGATACACAATTTCAGAACCCTAGCCGCACCTACAGAAAAGTGAGTGAGAGAGCGACAGGTTTCTTCTCTTCTCTTCGCAGCTAGCACTGTGTGAGAGACATGAGGCTCCTCTTTGCGGATGTTGGACGTTTGTGAGTCTGTTCGTGTGGATACCACAGAGATCGTTTCTATTACGGTGTTGGTGATTCACGTCCTACCTTTTGATCATGCTTCAAGAGGTAAATAATTTAAAAACTCAGATTATGGCTTTTCATATGGATCCTCGGTGGGAATCCCTATTTTTTAGCTGCGTGATGTAACCACAATTCCCAACATAAAATATATTGCTATTAAATTCCCCCACACTTAGCTTTTTGCACTCCTAGGCAAATCACATAAGACCAAAACTAGGGAACAAAGAAAAATAACGCAAACTCAAAAGCTAAAAACTCTAAAAGACTCAATTTCTAATGATATTCAAGTATGCAAAAGTTTACAAGCCAGAAAAGCAACCAAAGATTTAAGGTATCAAAACATTCATGAAATAACATTTATTCACATCTCAAACCAACAAGCAAGGTAGTTTTAATTTGAAAAGCATGAATCAAGAATGATAGATCCTCACAAGATATACTCTCAATCCCTCAAGTGTTTAAAAGGTAAATATTTTACTCAATTCAACTTATAAAAATCGCACTATCATAAGTTTGCTTATCTTCTACTTCTCTACTGCTCAAACACATGCACACAAAAATCAAGAGGACTTTATTCAAGGTTGTAATGGGGTCAAGGTAAGGGAGGGAAACAATATAGATATGACAAATTAGACACTCAACAGAGTAAAAGAGCACTGGGAAGGATCTCAATTGACAAATATAATATTTTATCCCCTCAAATCCATATAATGCATATTCTCTTTACATATTCCTTCTCTTATTTATTTATTTATTTCTTTCTTTCACAACCTTTTTGCATTTCTTCTTTTTCTTTTCTTTTTTCCTTTTTTTTCTTTTTCAATTGGCTCTTTTTTTCTTTTTTCTTTTTTCACCAAACACTTTGCATATTGCACATCAAATTACACAACTCCCACACTTGAACTATTAATTACCCACAAGCAAAAGAGCTCCTCCAATGAAAATGAACCAATGCTCTCTCATTTCCTAAGGTAAGGTAAAATCATTGTTTTTCACATAAGGCATATAATGAGCTAAGACAAAGGATAGGTAAATAAGCTTAAGGGGGTTAATCAAAGGAAAATGATGCAAGGTTAGTTATTTGGTCAAAGTAGCTAATTCAAGAAAGAATGCCTCAATCATGTTCATGCATGCAAGTGAAAATATAGCCTAAAAAAGAATCAAAGCAAGTTCTAGAGTTATTAATTTTCGTGAGTGAAAATCACACAAGAAAGAAGAGAATGACATAAATGTTAAATCCATCTATCAATAAGCTCAAAATCTCACAAGGTATGCATCTATCAAACTCAATCCATCAATCAAACATCCAAAACCAAGCATGTCAAATTCAAGAAGGAAGAAAATTTATTCAATCATGCTATAAACCTTAAATTTCAATTGCTTCAAACTCATAAACTTCACAAATCCCAAAACATCATTGGAAAATAATTAAAACACCCATTTTTTATTTAAAAATAAAAAATAGAATTAAAAACAAAAATAGAATTAAAATAAAAAAAATAGTAGAAGAAAATAACGAAATAGCAAGAATAGAAATAGCGAAATTAGCAACAAAAAATTAAAAATAGAAACAAAAAATAGAATTAGAAATAGTAAAATAGTAGCAAAAAAATAACAGAAATAAAGCGAGAAATGGTAGAAAAATAACATAAATGAAAATTAACAAAGAAAATAGAAGAAATGTTAGAAATAGAAACAGAAATAGTAAATTAAAGATTTAAATGAATTTAAATGCGAGAAAATAGAAATAAAATAGAAACAACAAAATCATAAAATTAAACAAAGAAATAACAAAATAGAAAAAACTAAAATAGCTAACACAAGAAAAATAGTGGAACTAAAATAGGAAACAGAAAAAAAATAGAATGCTAAATTCCTCCCCCACACTTAAATTTTACGTTGTCCTCAAAGTAAAGCTCAAAAGAAAAAAACATCCCTCAATTAACATCAATTAATCTAGGACAAGTAAAATAAAAGAGAGGGAGAATAAACATCCTTATCAAGTGAAGAGACTTCTTCCAGGGTCCTATTACTTGAAGTGTAATGACCAAGTTAAACTTGAAGCATAAGAGCTTCCACCGGGGTCCCATTGCCCTTTCTTAATTTCCTTGTCTTCACCACTAGAATGCAATATGTTTACTTTATCAACTCCATTTTCATTGTTTATGTTGGACCATGGTCCAAAAACAAAATTCACCACTGTAATGACTGCCATTCAGTGCTCTTCTCCCTTCTTTGAAAATTATTCAATGGCCTTTAACTCCATCTCCCTATGTGTTTCAGATTCTGTAACTGCATCAAGAACATTACTGATAGACCCTTTAATGCCATTAGTTGTTGCGTAATCTGTAGAAATAAAATCATTATCTCTCAAGAATGCAGAAATCTGAGCACAAATAACACATATAATATCACCAGCACAACTAGTACATGAGTGGCAATGGATAGAGTCATTAAAACCAATAAAATCAGGAAATTCATCACACAACTCATCATAAGTTTCCTCAACTAAATCAGCAAGTAAATCAATATGAAAAACATAATGCAGGGAGTTGGGAATTATTTGGGAAGGGAGTTGGCCAGATCCTTGGGCTATAGCTGACTCAGAGTAGAACTAATTGTCTAATTTGAGTTTTCAAGTTTTGAATTAAAGCTTCTGTCCTTTGTTGAAACTGTATATTTTTAGTAGCCATCTGTTTCACCAAATCCTCAAATGAAGGCTCAAGTTTTGTGGCTGCTGGACTTGGTAGTTGCATAGGCTGTTGAAGTTGTTGTCTACTTAGTCCAGCTTGAGGTTGAAACTACTACTGTCTTATTGGCTATTGGAAGGGTTGCTTGTACTGCTGCTGTGGTGTTGCATTCCCAAATCTTAGGTTAGGATGATCTCTCCAGCGAAGGTTGTATGTGTTGGAGAATAGATCATATCTTTGATGCAGCTGTTGGAATTGTGGATTACCAGGAAAAACACCTGCTGTAGCAACAGACTGACATGGAAAAGTAGGACCACCATCTTGAAGTATAGGACATGCATCTATGGAATGAGATGAACAAGAACAAATGCCACACACAGTTACAGCTATCTACATAGGTAATTGTTGTCCCACTGCTAATTGTCTCACCAAAGAGGTCAATTCATCAAGTCTATGCTTCATTCATTGTTGATCAGCATTGGATACATGAAGCTCATTGACTCATCTGGTTGAAGTGATCATTCAAGTTCCAAACTACTGGGCATTTGCGGCCATATTTGCTATCAAATCTCTTCCTACAGCAAGAGTTTTGTCCACTAAGGCACCTCCACTCGCAGCCTCCACCATGCTTCTGTCCATTGGCAGCAAGCCTTCATACAAGTACTGGATCAACAACTGATCATTAATTTAGTGATGAGGACAACTTACACATAACTTCTTAAATCTCTCCCAATCTTCATGCAAGGTCTCTCCTGTCATTTGCCTTATGCCACATATGTCTTTTCTAATGGTAGCAGCTCTAGATGCAGGGAAAAATCTCTCTAAGAATAGTCACTTCATGTCATCCCAACTCATGACTGAACCTGGTGAAAGATAAAACAGTCAATCCTTGGTTGTATCATCAAGTGAGAAAGGAAATGTCCTCAGCTTGATGTGCTCCTCAGGGATCCCTTGTGCCTTCATGGTTGAACATTCCACATGGAATTCCTTAAGATGCTTATGAGGGTCTGCACCTACAAGACCATGAAACTTGGGTAACAAATGTATCAATTCAGGTTTTAATTCAAAATCAACATTAAGATCAGGATATTGAATGCACAAAGACTAGTAAGTTACATCAGGAGTAGAAAGTTCCTTAAGAGTCCTATTCTGCATATTACCATCCATACTTACAAAATTACTTAAGATCTTGGGTTCACTTTCAAATTCAAGATCAAAATCAAGTTCAGAAGCAATTCTTGCACTTAGCCTATGATCTCTAATAAGTGTATGCAAGGTCCTCTCAATTTCAAGATCAATATCAAGTAAATTACTAGGGGAAGACCTAGTCATGCAATATACAAAGCACAAAAATAAAAAAATGCAAAACTAACTACACAATACTAAAATTCTACCAAAATAAATCTAGTTAACCTATCTACACATTTTTAAAAATTATGGGACCACCACAACACGAAAACTACACAAAAATGAAACTAAAAAATGTAATAAAAATATTAAAAAATTGAAAAACTGGTCTAAACGATGGAATTTGGGAAAAATAAGGGTGACCTCACAATTATGTGAGCCTTATTTATTAGGCTATTTTCCTTCAATTGACCAAATTTCAGCTCATTCTAGGCATGTTTCTTGTCAATACGAAATTCTGCAAAGTAACTCGTAATCACTCGTTTTCGCCTGAAAATCACCAAAACACAGTAACACAGGGGTTAGTGAGGGATTAGTAGTCAAATATACTCTCAATAAAATTAATCAAAATCAGAGTGATCCCCGACAATGGCACCAAAAATTTGATAACTGTCGAGGTTACCAAATTTAAATCAATTTATAACCGAATTACCAAAATTACTTGCAATATATGGTAACACCGTGTCGAGCTCGTAGATTACTCTAATTACACAATCATATTAAAAGGTTGATAAATAGGGGGGAAATGGTTTTTAAGATTAAACAACGGAAAGTAATTAAAAAGAATGAACATAATTTGAAAAATAACCAATCTAAGAGAATTAACCAATCTTGATCTTAATCCATCCTTGATCACTCAAGGTCCATTCAATTATTAATCGAATCCTTAGTCTTAGATCATATCAAGAAGCCTCAAAATGATCCATGGATCTTCTACTAGATATGCATCCAGAATTCAATTAATTAAGGTTAGACAAATTAAGCATCCATCCAAAACCCAAATTAACTTAAAATCCAAGATCCAACCAAGTTAAACATTTCATCAAACACCTTCAATGCCTTATTTAGTCTCTGAATTCCTCTCTTAGCATTTGATAATTACACAATTATCAAATACAAATTCCAATCAAATTAAGCACCTAATTATAATTAGAAAAAGAGAAGAAGGAGAGAAACGAGATTAACAATTGAATGTAAATAATTAAAACAGAATCTCAAGATTAAGCATCAAGAATGCTCAATCCCTTGGATTGATTAAAGGCCCTAACCCTCCATGAATGGGAGGGAAGAACTCAAAAAAAGAAGAGAAAATCTAGAGAGAAGGAAGAGAAGAGAGAAAGATCTAGATCTAGAGAGAAAATGAAAAATGTGGAATGAAAACTCAGTCTCAGGCTTCAGCTTCAAACCCCTATAACTACCCCCTAATTCAGCCTCACTTGATTAGAAACATATTAGTTATAAATATGGGTCCATTAGGAATCAATGGGCCTAAGTCCCATGTCAATTAGAGGCCTACAACTCAAGTTATGCCCATTTAAGTGACATAAACTCGTCAGCAACTTGTCTCTATTTTCCAACTACAAGTGCACACCCAAAACGATGTGTTTTGGCTTAGGAGTATTCATAAGAGTTGTTGCTTTGGATCTTATATTTCATTTGGGCTTAGTTTAACATCCATTTAATTCATGTAACTCAATATATGGGCCAATGAGTGCGCAGAGGTCAAGTTGTCAAGATCAGCATTCTAGCTCTTGCTTCAACTTCAATTTAAATTATCTAAATGTGTGATTCAGCTCCCGAGGTCTACATGAAAGTTGTGGAGATTTGTCTTATCTTTCCTATAAGACTAGATTCATATTAATCAGATACTTAAAACTCAGATTATAGCCAAAATATGGAACACTGCTTAATAGACAATTTAAGACCAATTCATGCAATAATTCTCACAATGATCCAATTAGGCCCAATATCATAAAATATGACAAAAATAATTTAATTAAGCTAAATTGAACCTTAAGGCACCTAGTGAGAGGATCATTAAATGAATAAAATATAGCTATCACTACTTCAACTGCACCATTCATATGAGGTCTATAAGGAGTTGAATTATGATGCTTGATTTTGAAATTTTTATAGAACTTCTGAATCTTAGCACCATTGAGATTGGCAACATTATCTATGATTATCCTTTCTGGAATTCCATATCTATAGACAATGTCTCTTTTGAGGAATTTCAAAAATACTTTTTGAGTGATATTAGAATACGAGGAAGCTTCTACCCACTTGGTGAAATAGTTGATTGCCACTAAAATGAAGCGATAACCATTGGAAGCTTTGGGATTAATGGGTCCAATAACATTTATTCCCCACATCGAGAAAGGCATGGAGATACCAAATTGTACAAGGGGAATGGAGGTGCATCGACTTAATTTGCATATATCTGATATTTTTGGCATTTTTGAACATATTTTATGTTGTCTGTTTCCATTATGGACTAATAATAACCACTCCTTAGAATTTTTTGTGCCATCGTATGACCATTAGCATGGGTTTCACAGATTCTTTCATGGACTTCAATCATGATTATACGAGCTTCACGAGCATCCACACATCTAAGCAAAGTGCCATCATGGCTCATTTTGTACAAAATCTCCCTATTCAAGAAAAAGGTTATTGTCAATCGCCGGATAGTCTTCTTATTCACCTTATTTGCCCTAGTTGGGTATTCTTTGTGCTGAATGTACTACTTAATATCATGATACCAAGGCTTACCATCTAGCTTACCTTCCACATTGGCACAATACGCAAGCTTACTTTGTGTCTTCACTTGGATGGGTTGGACATTATTTTGAATATCCAACTTGGTCATTACAGCCAAAGTGACCAAGGCATCTGCAAACTAATTATTATCTCGAGTCAAATAGGAGAAGGTTGAAGAGGTTGAAGAGGTTGAAGATTAAATCACACCATATAGATTCCTCATCAACAACACCGTAAACGTTTCCTCACCACCAAGATAGGTTGAAGAGGATCATCTCCCTCTTACCTAAAGAGAAAACAAGAAAAGAACTTCCTTGAAGCTCCTTGTAGATTTTGGCCTCCACCACCACCAAAACCCTAGGACATCAAACTTTCACAATAAATAAATCAAACCATAAAAGAGGAGTTATTGGTCACAAAGATGACCAAGAATCATGAAAATGAGAAGAGAAAATGGAAAAGTCATAAACTTTACCTCAAAGTTTCAAACTTTAGAGCTTTGTGGAAGAAGATGAAAATGGTGGATTCAAGAGGTAGTCACAAAAGAGAAAATGTTCTAGATTATGAGAAGATGTAAGAAACAAGGTTGGTTGAGCAAGAAAATGTGGGTGGCCAAAAATGGTGTCTTGGTCATGGAAGAGAAGAGGAAATGGAGAGAATGGGTGAGCTCCTTCAAGATAATTCCAACAAGAAAGAGAGTCTTCCAATCAAGATGTAGATTCAAGCAAAGATGGTTGCTTGAAATCAAGCAACAATGGAGGAGGAAGAAAGCGTGGCTGCCGTGGGAAGAAGAAGAAAGAAGGAAGAGAAAAAGTTGAGAGAAAAATGAGAGAAGAGAAGTGTAGAGAGGGAAAGTGTTAGAAAAGTGTTTAGGGTTTTTGAAATGGAAAATGATGGATGGCATAAGTGGAAATGTGACAAAATTTAGTCACATTCCCCCCTCATTGCCGTGGCCACATAGGGGAGAAGAGGAGGGAAAGTTGCTCCTAGAAACTTGGGTAAAGCTTCCTTGAGAAGCTTAGTTAGATTTTGCAAAAGTCAACTTGATTGGACATAAAGTAGATTTCTAGATAAGGTGATAAGGATTTTTACTACAAGCTATTACCCAATGGATAATTATTACAGTTTACAAAGTCAATATTTATTGTCCAATAGATAATAGAGCGTACTGTAAAATTTTTATTTAATAGAATGTACCGCGATTTTATTTATCAGATAAAATCTCAAAAAATATAAAGTTCGTAAATTGTGCCCAGCCTCAGGTTTAGTAAGATCTCCCGTCAACGTTTCCACAGCTGAAGGTTTACCAGCCTCGGGAAAAATATTTTATTTTCTTGACTCCGCTCAGCGTGCACGTAAATTGAGAAATATATTAAAATAATCAATAATTCTGGAAAAATCCAAAAAAAATCACAAAAATCACAAATATTATAAAATGACTATTTATCATGAAATAAATAATTTTCGGGATGTTACACTATGTCACTACCATACATGTTGACTGCTCCATTGAAATACATATTCCAAACAGGCTCATCATGTCCTTCTTCTTCTCCTTCCACTATCAATATTTCTCCATCAATGAACTCAAATGTCATTAGTTGTCCACCCTCAAGAGGGTTTTTAGCTAAATGATTGCACTTCCTTTGATAGATTTTTGAGTCATGTACTTGATGTCAAATTCTGATAATATCACCTGCCATTTTGAAACCCTTAAGGAGACATGAGGGCTTTCAAATCTGTACTTCAGAGGATCCATTCGGGAGATCAATCAAGTGATGTAATACAACGTGTATTGCCTTAGCCGTTTTGAGGTCTATACTAGAGTATAACAAGTCTTCTCAATAGCTATGTAACGAGATTCACAGTCATTAAAAATCTTACTCAAATAATAAATTGCCTGCACCTTCTTTCTTGATTCATCATGCTGCCCCAGCATTGCTCCCATTGAGGTTGGTAGTATGATTAGGAACAAAATCAAAGGACCACCCAATGTAGGTGGTACCAAAATGAGAGGATTCATTAAATAAGCCTTTATTTTGTCAAAAGCTCCTTGACATTCTTCATCCCATTCACCTGCCTAATGCTTTTTAAACAGCTTGAATATAGGCTCACAAGTGCTGGTCAAGTTAGCAATGAATCTAGCAATGTAATTAAGTCTCCCAAGGAACCTTCTTACTTCACGTTTCATCTTAGGAGCAGACATCTCTTGTATTGCTTTCACCTTATCCGGATCCACCTTTATTCCTTCTCTGCTAATGATAAACCCGAGTAATTTTCTAATAGATGCTCCAAAAACACATTTAATAGGATTGAGTCTTAACTTATACTTTCCGAGTCTCTCAAATAACCTCCAGAAGACTGCTACATGGCTTTCCCCTTCTTTAGAATTGACCACCATGTCATCTACATAAACCTCGATTTCTTTATGCATCATATCATGGAATAATTCAACCATAGCACGTTGATATGTAGCCCCAACAGTCTTTAATCTAAAGGACATTACTGTGTAACAAAAGGTTTCCTAAGGGGTAATAAAAGTCATCTCTTCTTTGTCATTAACATCCATAAGGATCTTATTGTACCCAGAATACCCGTCCATAAATGAAAACTTGTGACTTCCTATTGTACTGTCAACAAGAACATCGATTTGAGGCAGCGAGAAATCATCTTTTGGACTGACCATATTTAGATCCCTATAATCTACACACATCCTGACCTTCCCAACCTTCTTAGGTACCGACACAATATTAGCTACCCACTCCGGGTGTCTAGACACCTCTAAAAATCTAGCTTCTAATTGCTTAGTCACTTCTTCCTTGATCTCAACTTTTGCCTTTTTGCTTCTGCATCTGGGTATAATGGGATTTTATGTGATGCTATCTCAGGGTCTAATTCAGACATATCTCTGTAGGACTATACAAACACATCAAGATATTCCTTAAGTAGCACCACCATGTCTGTACGCTCTGGATTATCTACTATCTTTAACTCTTTCTTATCTTCTTTGGTCCCCATGTTAATTACTTCTACTACCTCATTATTCACACCAAATTATCTCTGAGTATTCCCGTAATTTTTCAAATTTTTTGACAACTTCTTCTTCACCAGATCTAGGGTCCTCTTCATCAAACATCACAGTGGAATCAATTGAAAAGTTTTCAAGATCCTTTTCATGAGGCGAACTTTCTACAAGACTCAAATCCCTAGAATGTAATTTGTGTGCAGTTGGAAAGGTAAAACAAAATAGAAATGATAAAGAAAGAATTATATGAATAGACCAAGAACAAGATATTATACAGAAATAAAAAAAAAGAATTGATAAATGCAAAAGGGCAAGCAAAAGGAATAACAAGGAGAAATGCTTAATAAACATATAACTTTATTTAGTTAATGTCTCAAGTAACATAAAATATAAGCTCAAAACATAACTAGTCTTAAATATCTACTTAGTACAGTATAACTAGACAATTACTTAAAAATAATCACATTAATCATTGGTTCATATTGCCAGTTCCTCAGTGGTTCCTCATCAGTAACAAGATAGATTGCCTTGTACTCTTTTGGTCATTCTTCACGTAATGCATTAATAGTGAGGTGGTATCTAGGACGAATGACCTCTTCAGCCATGACCATCTCGGCTGGTGATGAGAACGTTTCCTTCATATGAGGAATATGCTTCATATTGCCCTCATCATTCTTTTTTTCTAAAGGCAGACTCCCTATTATTTCCTCCAAGGATGCTTCGTATCCCAACCCAAACTTGTCTAACTTTTCTGGGAATCACATTGGCAACCGAGTACCTTGCAGTTATGAACCCAATCCTTTTTCTTTCTGGTGTCCATTACTTGCCATAATCTGGGCCACCACCTGATTCACGGTTTGTGTTGGGGATTCATTTCTACTAAGCCCAGTCTCAACCACTTCAAAACTATGCCATAAATTCTCCTTAACTTTCTTTATGCCCTCCACAACGACACTGAAATTGGTTTTGACAACGTAATTTCTTCCTCTTCGTGTATGGTGATGAGCAACCCATTTTCAATGTATTTAACACTTTGATGTAGGGTGGAAGGAACAACACTAATAGCATAGATCCATGGTCTTCCCAGGAGCATTGTGTAACCAGGCTCAATATTTATAACTTGGAATAGCACTTGAAAATTACTTGGACCAATCTCTAGCGGCAACGTCATTTCTCCCAAGATGCATTTCCTATTTCCATCAAAGGCTCGCACCACCATTTCTCGATGGGACAGTTCATTCACACTTACTGATAATGAGGTTAGAGTCGAATTAGGTAAGATATTCAGTATCGACCCCCCATCAATTAAAACTTTTATAATTATATACCCTTTACATCTGAGGGTTATGAGGGCCTATGGATTTTTCTCAGACTGAGAGGTGATCTCTTCATTAGTAAATGTGATCATGTTGATGTGCTTCACTGGGTTCACCATGATGACAACATTTTCAGGGGTAACATCGGGTTTGACATTGGCCTCATTCAAAACTCTCAATAATGTCTTTCGATGTAACTCAGATGCCAATACGAGTGACAATAGAGATATTCTGGCTGGAGTCTTCTTCAATTGTTCCATCATATCATATTCACTTTGTTTCATGATCTTTAAGAATTCTTCTTCCTCTTCTTTCCCATTCTTCTATTCTCTTGATGTTTCCTCCTTATTCCTTTCTTTAACATTTTTCCTCTTCTCTACCTCTTTTGGGCCCACTCCTTGTAATTCCTCCTACTCTAACTATATTAGTCACTACTCTTCCTCCTGTGTATTTCAGCAACTCGGGCCCCAAAGTCTCTTTCTCGACTCCTTTTGTCTCTACCTTGGTTTTATAATTCCATGGCACTGCATGAGTATCACTATAAGCAACTGGCTTTGGCTTCTTGACTGTCACTACCACTTTCCTTAACATGAAAGCTTGTTTGAGAGGTGGCACCTTAAGCACAAAGCGTTCAGCCACATTGATCTCTTCAGAGGAAACTACCCCCTTTTCTAGCTTGTATTACTCCCACAGTGAGTAATCCCTGGACTTGAGCCTTAAAGTCCCAACAGTTCTCAATATCATGTCCCATTCCCCCACAATGGTAAGCAGAACTTGTCTCTTTATCGTGCTTCTCATCTTTTTTCATTATTGTAGCTGGTGCAATGATACTATAACCTACTTTCTTCAACCCTTCAAATATTTTTGCCATCAGCATACATAACCTTATGACCTTCCTTATTGGTGGTCCTTCCATCTCTAAAGCATTTACCATATTCCTCCCACCACAATTAGGAATTGGGTTGTTGACAATACTGGGTCCAGCCTCCTTTTGAATGTCTAACCTTCCATAAGCATAGCTTCCTTACTGCAATCTTGAAGGATTCACAATCTTTAATTGAGTGCCCTAGGATATCCATGTGGTATTTGCAAGTTAAATTCGGGTTATACCACATTGGGAATGGTGGTTCTAGGGGACGTACGGGATTTCCTGAGATGAGGTGAGCATCGAACAACTTTTGGAATAAGTCTGCATTTGAAATGGATAACCTTGGGAAATGGGGTAGGTTTTGGGGATGGGAGCAGCCTTGATTTTTAAAGCTTGACCTAGGTTGTGGGTGACTTGGAAAATTGTGTGAAAGTGCAGGTGGATAATGGGCATAAGTTAGGCGAGTTAGTACATATAGTTGTGGTGTGAGAACATTATTGATATGGGATTTAATGTGCATTGTAGGTGGAGCAGTTAGGCTAGGTAGATGAGATGGTGCAAGTGTCTGATAAGAAGGGTAGGGGTTTAGGTTATGTGGAGGGGCTCGGTAGGCAAGGTAAGATGGTGGGTAGCAGGGTTGTGAAGGTTATTGGTTTTGCACGTAACTCAGCTCAGACTCATTTTTCTTAAGGGGAAGCTCCTTCTTGAAACCACCTTCATTATTGCCAGTTGGTAACTTGCCAGCCTTTACTAGAATTTCAATCCTCTTTCCAATAACAATTAATTCAACAAAGTCTCGATAAGTAGCACCCGCTATTGTCCCAACATAGGGAGCTCCTAAAGTCCCTAAGAAATATGAGCACATTTCTGTCAAAGTCAATAGTGGTTGCACTTATGCTACAAGAGCTCTCCACCTCTGAACATACTGCTTAAAGGTTTCCTCATTCTTCTTTTACAGTGTTCCCAATTATTCCCTAGTTGGGGCTGTGTCCAGGTTGAACCGATATTGTCCCATAAATAAGTTTTCCCAGTCGTCCCAAGAAGAGATTTTGGAAAGATCCTGTTGGATACACCATTCTAAAGCGGGCCCAGTCAAGCTTTCATGAAAGAAGCTAACAAGGAACTTCCAGTCCTTTGACCAAATTGACATTTTGGTAATGTATGTTTTCAGGTGAAAAAAAAGGTTAGTGCTCCCATCATATTTGTCAAATTTTGGAATCTTAAAGTCCTTTGAGATGACAATGTTTGTAGTAGCACACAACTCTTCTATCCTAAGAGGATCATAGGTGCTAAGACCCTTGATTGCTTTGATTTATTCTCCCATCTTTTCCATCCATTCTTCCTTCATCCTATCATTTTGAATTACTGCATGCCCAGTCCTAACAGGAAATCTAATTGACACTGGGATGGATGCATGCAGTTGTTCCCAAGTGAACTCAGTGTTACCATGAATCTCATTTTGAGTACCTTCCAATGAATGATACCCTTCTTTGATAGGAATCACTACCGATGCAGTATTTGAGGTTCCTCCCACAAAAGTCATCTCAGTGGTGACCCCAGAGTTTGTCCTCATGGAACTGATATTTGGAGGGTGTGAATGTGCCCCAGTTAATTCTATACCTTCGGCTGCCCTAATCAAGGTAAGGGTTTCCCTCATGACCGACAACATTTCCTCCATTCTTTTTCGAGACTCTGTCATTTCATTCATCCTCCCTTTTACCTCATCTACTTCCATACTCAAATTTCTTCCTTCGTTCTTAGCTACCATCGCTGCAAGCTTTGCTCAAGTGATGCGGATATCGGCAAGTGCACTGAATCGATAAAAGTAATAAAAAGTGAGTAGAGTATCATCCCACGAGGATTAAATTATTAATTACTAAATTAACTGAAAATAACACTATTTAAGCTAACAAAAAGAGAGTTGGTAAAAATTAAATTAAAAAGGAAAATAAAAATCAGCAAACAATAAATCAAAGGGGTGAAAAACAATAATGTTAAAGTGTTAGGGTTCAGATTTCACTTGAATTCTTTAGATGCACACTCAAATATTGGTTTAACTATGTTCTATTTCAATGATTTATGGTCAATTCCCAAAATTAATTAATACCCAATCCCTCGGTATATTAATTCTCTTACGCTGATTGAAATTAACTAATCCCTTAGTCTAACTCCAATTAAAAAGGCTTTATCAAGAACAAGGGAATTAAAAGAAAGACCACATAATCCACAACGTCTATTCCTAGCGATTGCAGAAGTTATGGTGTTTATCACAAGTTCTAGGTTCATGCAAATTTTCCCAAATCATACATAAACCCAAAAGATCATTCCCAAATTGGCCAGATTTAGAAAAGCATTAAGAATAGAGATAAACACGTAAATCATGAAATAGAAACATAAATTAAACACATAAAAGAAAGTTACATCATCCAAGAACAAGATCCATCATCCCCCTAACAATGGGAAATTAGTTACACATGGAAAAAGAAAAACACAAAGGGAAGAATATGACAAACTCCATTGTAGAAAGGTGGAAAAGTTGAAGAAAATCTCTAATCTTCAATCCTAATTGCGCCCACACCACATTAGGGTTTGTGCCTCTTAACGTCTACTACCTTCTCTCCAAGTGTCTAAGAGTATGTAAAAAGAAAAGTATAAAAAGATTGGCAAGACTTTCTATTTTATAAGAAATTCATGCTGTTGTTACACATTCAGAGCTCAGGTGCTCCTCTTTTAGCACTCAGGCGTTGGCCCACTAAAGTCACGGTGCAGCATACGCAATCAGCGCTCAAGCGCTCCTTATTCAGCACTTAGGCGTTGGCCCATTAAAACAGAAATCCTCCTGCGCACGTTGCGCGCTCAAGTGGTGAGGGCCCAGCGCTCAAGCATTGGGCTTCTAAATTATTTTCTTTTCTTTTTTCTGCTTCTTTAAATGCCCAGTCTTCTCCATGTGCAATTACCTATAAAAACACATAAAAACACACAATTAAAACATAATTTAAAATAATTAAAAATAAAAGAAACTTGAGAACAAACTCAATCAAAAAGATTAAAAGAGAATGAAAATCCAAGACTTTGAACCGTAAAAATATGAATTTTTGTAGGTTCATCACTCCCCCAAACTTAAGCTTTTGCTTGTCCTCAAGTAAAAGAAAAATAAAACAAAATAAAACAATCTAAAACTCAAAACAGACTCAAACATGACAATACTGGGTAGTGAATATCATACATATCCTCAGAAACTGCTTCACAATCTAATTTCAAAGTGTCACACATGAACAATCCAATTATCACATCGTCTCTCACATGCAACTCTTATGTACAAATGACTTCCCAAAAACATGAATGAAAGACTCAATCTCCTCATAGAGTACAAGTCCAAATGAGTTTATAAAACTGCAAATGCACATCAAACCCACATCCATAGGGTTATTTTTCATCTATCTCTCCACTAATGTAAACAATATATAACCAAGGATCAAAACGGACTTTAGAAGCTTGTAATGTAAAGTCAAGGGTATAGGTTAAGAAAGAAGTGGTAGAAAAATGAAAACAAAAGTTGAGATACAAAATCATGTAAATTTCACAATTCAAGTCTCAAAATACAAGACAAGTGCAAAATGGAGCATAAGAAACAATACAACATTCACTTTTTTTTTTCTTCTTTTTTTTCTTTTCTTTTTCTTTTTCAACAACCTCCACCCCCAAACTTAATTCTTTGCAAAACTTTAGGTAGACTTCTCTTCTTTTCTTTTTTTTCAAATATTTTTCTTCCTTTTTTTTTCAAATTTTTCAACTCCATAAAACTTCATGCACAAAAATTACAAAGACTTGAATAATAAAATAATACAAGATATGCACTCAACAAAGGTTATGTAAGAGAGGAATTTTTTTTTCTTTTTTTTCATATGGGTATGGGAAAAGGAAAATGTGGGTAAAAGAAAAGAAATAGAGGCCAAACAATAACAAAGCTGCAAAAAGGGATCTAGGGATAAACTGTGTATACAGGTTGACTTGAAAGGCTCAAACAGTCCAAAGAAGGCCCTTATCATTTCCTTAATCATGCACTGCCTAGGATTTCGCCTCAAGAGAGAATCAAACAACTTCTAAATGCAAATCATCCACACACATGCAATCCCATAAACTTTCTCTAAACTTGATATGCATGTATAATCTAAGGTCTATCAATCATAAAGATGAGAAGAACATCCATACACAATTGAAATAATAGAGATAAATGCAACTCATAAATTCTCATGTGCTAACCCAAGAAATCAAATTAATCCACAATTCAAACAATCATTGGATATTCAAATCAACACACCAGCATGCACAATTTCAACAATGACTCAAAACACAATAGGAGTGATGATGGAAAAATAAAATCAATAAAAAACAAAAAACAAAATGAATTAAATGCAAGAAAGGAAAAGAAAAACTCTTTTTGGCAGCCGACAACTATATACATCCCCCTACAAAGGCTTCGAACTCAGGGAGGCACTTAAGCCGACTCAACGCTACCTTCAAAACAAAACTAGAAAAATGTTAATCAACAAAATAAGAAATAACAAAATAAAAAAAAAAATAAAAGAGAGAAAATTTGGGTTGCCTCCCAAAAAGTGCTTGTTTAATGTCATTAGCCTGACGTTGCCTTTCTAACTAATTAAGGTGGCTTGAAGCAAGAGAAGTAGGATGACATTTTTCTCTTATCAGCTCTTTGCCTTCATACTCTGTCACTATCTCTGGAATCAATCTGCAATATATCAGTGGAAGCTGGAGGATCTTTTTCAATTGCAGCACTTTTAGAAAGATGAGGTCCTTTCTCCTTTTCGTCAACCATCTTAGGAGTAGGAAAATCAACATTCATTGATGACGAAGAGCTCTTACTAGCCAAAGCCTGTAGAGGCTTGTCTTGAATGCATTTAACAGGGGCATAGAGATCTGATGTTGATGCAGATTTATCAAAAACATTAATAGTCACCCGATCTCCATCCAACCTCAAAATAAGCTCTCCTCTAGGTGCATCAATCAACGCTCCTGAAGTAGCCAAGAATGATCTTCCAAGAATCAGAGGAATATCAGCATCCTTATCCATATCCAAAATCACAAAATCAGTTGAGAAAATAAACTTGTCAACCTTCACTAGCAAATCTTCCACTATACCATATGGATGTTTAATTGACCGATCAACTAGTTGAAGAGACATTGTAGTTGGCTTCACTTTATCAATCCCAAGCTTGCGGAGAATTGACAATGACATTAAATTGATGCTAGCTCCTAAATCACATAGAGCTTTCTCAATAGTCAGTTTGCCAATGGTGCAAGAAATAGTGAAACTACCTGGATCTTTTAATTTAGGAGGCAGTTTCCTCTGAATTATAGCACTGCACTCCTCAGAAAGTGCCACAGTCTCATCTTCTTTCAACTTCCTTTTCTTCAACAACAAATCTTTCATGAACCTTGCATAAGAGGGCATCTGCTCAAGTGCCTCAGCAAAAGGAATGTTAATTTGCAGCTTTTTGAAAACTTCTAAGAACTTGGAAAATTGCTTTTCTTGAATCTCCTTCCTGAATCTTTGAGGATAAGGAAGTTTAGCATAAAGTGAAGGATCAACTATTTTCTTCTCACATTCCTTCTTCTTCCTTTGCCACTTTGGTTGCTCCTCTTTAGCTTCTCATTACAGCACTTTTGAGATTGGACATCTGCAACAGGAACATCAATTTCCTTAACTGGTCCATCCAAAGTCTTACCGCTTCTCAGTGTAATTGCATGACATTGCTCCTTTGGATTGACAACAGTATCACTTGGGAAGGTGCCTGGAGGTCTCTCTTGAAGCTGTTTTGTTATCTGCCCCACTTGATTCTCTAAACTTTTAATCGCAACTCCTTGATTCTGAAAATTTACCCTTATTTCCTCTATAAAAGTAGAAGTTTGTTGCACAAAAGTAGAGGTTTGTACAGAGAGTTTCTCAAGTGCAATCTCAAGAGAAGACTTCTTCTCTGGTTGAGGATTCAATGGCACTATTTGATTGCTCCAAGAAAAATTGGGATGATTCCTCCACCCTGGATTATATGTATTTGAAAATGGAACACCCTGAGGTCTGGAAGGATTACCCATATAATTTACCTGCTCTTGAGAACTGAAACCAAAATTGCTTGCCTCATATCCACCATTAGCATGATTACCTCCACAAAAGTCACAAATTAACCTTTGATGGTTCACAGAATTTACCTGCATACTCTCAACTTGCTTAGTCAGGTTGGCCAACTACTGAGAAATACTTTTGTTTTGAGCAAGTAAGGCATCGAAAGTACCAAGCTCCATCACTCCTTGTCTGACAACTGCTCGCCCACTAGGCAACTGATATTTATTGGTGGCCATAACCTCAAATAATTCCTGAGCCTCTTCAGGAGTCTTAGTGTTTAAAGACCCATCTGTAGATGCATCCACCATAAGTCATGTGGAATGATTTAAACCATTGTAAAATATCCCTATTGCCAAACCTTAAATGCATGATGAGGACATCTCCTTAATAGCTCCTTGAATCTTTCCCTTACTTCATAAAGAGATTCTCCTTGATTTTGAGTGAAACAAGCAATCTCACCCATCATCTTCACAAACACTGATGGAGGAAAGTATCGAGTAAAAAATTTTCTAACCAAATCCTCCTAAGTAGAAATGCTCCCCTGTGGCTGGGCTTGTAACCAGCTTTTTGCTTTGTCTCTGAGAGAAAATGGGAAGTCATAATCTAATGGCATCATCAATAACACCATTATACTTAAAAATATCACAGAGCTGCAAGAAATTCGCAATATGCAAGTTTGGATCTTCTGCATGGCCTCCCCCAAACTGATTCTGCTGCACCAGCTGTAGAAGTGCTGGTTTAATCTTAAAATTATTAGCCTGAATAGCAGGACGCACAATACTGGTAGAAATATTCTCAGCAGATGGGGTAGCATAGTCAGCCAATGTACGTCTTCGCTCTGCAGTTACAACAATTTCTGCCATCTTTACTTCTACTTCTTCAAGCCTCTTCCTCTCTCTAGCTACTTTCCTATTTGCTCTAGCTGTTCTCTCTATCTCTGGATCAAAAAGAAATTATTGTGATTCCAAAGAACCTTGCATAAACAAACAAACAAGCAAACCAGAGTGAAGTAATGAAGGAAATTAAAAATAAAATAAAATAAAATAAATGACTAATCAAAATAAACAAAGAAAACAAAAATAAAAGAAACAAATTAAAAAGAAAATTAAATTAAGAAAAATGAAATTAAATAAGTAAAATAATTATCTATAAATAAAAGAAAATTTAAAAAAATAAAATTAAATTAAAATTAAAAATAAATAATTAAAAATAATTGAAAAAATACTTAAATTAGTGTCTTTTCAACTACTATTTAATATTAATAACAATAATCCTCGGCAACGGCGCCAAAAACTTGATGCAGATATCGGCAAGTGCACCGAATCGACAAAAGTAATAAAAAATGAGTAGAGTATCGTCCCACGAGGATTAAATTATTAATTACTAAATTAACTGAAAATAACACTATTTAAGATAACAAAAAGAGAGTTGGTAAAAATTAAATTAAAACAGAAAATAAAAATCATCAAACAATAAATCAAAGGGGTGAAAAACAATAATGTTAAAGTGTTAGGGTTCAGATTTCACTTGAACTCTTTAGATGCACACTCAAATATTGGTTTAACTATGTTCTATTTCAATGATTTATGATCAATTCCCAAAATTAATTAATACCCAATCCCTCAGTATATTAATTCTCTTACGCTGATTGAAGTTAACTAATCCCTTAGTCTAACTCCAATTAGAAATACATTATCAAGAACAAGGGAATTAAAAGAAAGACCACATAACCCATAACGTCTATTCCTAGCGATTGCAGAAGTTATGGTGTTTATCACAAGTTCTAGGTTCATGCAAATTTTCCTAAATTATACATAAACCCAAAAGATCATTCCCAAATTGGCCAGATTTAGAAAAGCATTAAGAATAGAGATAAACACGTAAATCATGAAATAGAAACATAAATTAAACCCATTAAAGAAAGTTACATCATCCAAGAACAAGATCCACCATCTCCCTAACAATGGGAAATTAGTTACACATGGAAAAAGAAAATCACAAAGGGAAGAATATGACAAACTCCATTGTAGAAAGGTGGAAAGGTTGAAGAAAATCTCTAATCTTCAATCCTAATTGCACCCACACCACATTAGGGTTTGTGTCTCTTAACGTCTACTGCCTTCTCTCTAAGTGTCTAAGAGTATGTAAAAAGAAAAGCGTGAAAAGATTGGCAAGACTTTCTATTTTATAAGAAATTCACGCTGCTGTTACGCGTTCAGCACTTAGGCGCTCCTCTTTCAACACTCAGGCGCTGGCCCATTAAAGTCACGGTGCAGCTTATGTGTGTGAAACAACATCATGTTTTGTTCTTGTTTTGCATGCATTCTTGGGCATTTTAGGCATTTTAGTTTCCCTTTTGGTTTATTTTTCCCTTAGTTCGGATCACTACGGTGTTTTTGGTGTTATTGTGTAGGATTAATGCTGAATTGGCCTTGGAATGAATGGAAAGCTTGCATGATTGAAGTTGGAGTTTTATGGATAGTAAAAAAGTGCAAAAAGACCATTCCAGAGGGATCCACGGCCTGCACGTGGATTAAACCACAGCCATGGATCGAGTAGTAACTTGAAGGAGGAAAAGAGAGATTCCAGGGAGTTCCACAGCCTGGCCGTGGAATGATCCACAGTCGTGGAATGATCCACAGTCGTGGAATGATCCACAGCCTGGCCATGGAATGATCCATGGCCATGGAATTCTGACAGCAAGATCCACGGCCAGCCTGTGGAATGATCCACGGCCGTGGATCGCAGTGCGCAACAGTTTTTAAGTTTTTTTTTATTTCTTTTGGGGGCTTTTTAGCCAATTAAAACCCTAGGTTATAAATAGATGTTCTAAATACAATGAGGGGGTTCTAATTTAGTTTTGGAGGAGGCACATTGGAGGCTTTGGGTTCTTGATCTTTCTTCCCTCTTCTCTCTTGGATTACGGGTTTGGATGTTTAAGAACATGTTTTCTGATTCTTTCTTCTCTATGTTTGAGTAGTTTCTTTTGTTTCTAGGATTGGACAATGCCCTTTGATACATTGATAATGATTAATTGAAGTTGTTTCCCCTTTTATTAATTTTGAATATTCTTTGATTCAATCCTTATTGCTCTTATTCATGTGAATTTGCTGGCTACTTATTTGCATCTCATAGGCATTTAGGGACGTACTGAGAGGTGAACCTAAGTGTTGGAACTATAAGAATTGAACTTAAGGTCTAAATCACGAGAGTAGTTTTAGCCTTTTGAGGACTCAATGAATTACCACAAAGCGTAATGGGTTCAATTTAAATTCAATTACCACGAGAGTAGAAATTGGTTTAATTGGGCACGGATCTTGTATTTTGAGAAAGAATATTAACTAATTTAGGGTAATTCACCTTCAATTGAATTTTAGATTTGATAAAAGGGTTGTCAATTAGGATTTATCTTGTATCATTGTGGTATCCCAATCTTGGAAGCTTTCTTGAATTTGAAAATCCCCTTCTTGATAACTTGCTATTTTTGTTCTAAATTCTGCACTTTGATTTTTAATTATTTAATTACTTTGTTACTACATTCTTCGTAATCAACAATCATATTCCCTTTTGTTTAATTTAATTGAATTAATTAATTAATTAGTATTCATAGACACAGTCCCTGTAGATTCGATCTTTTTATTACTTGACGACGAAACTGTACACTTACGGATTTCACGCATCAAGTTTTTGGTGCCGTTGCCGGGGACTTTGTTTTTCTTGAATATTAATTTAATTTTTAATTTAATTATTTTAAACCTTTTTCTTTTTTTTGGTTCTTACGTTCTTGATTTCTCTTTGACTCTCTGCAGGTAATTTCTCTTGTTTATGCAAAGTACTCGACGTTCTAGGACTCTTATTGAAGCAGATCCTGAAATTGAAAGAACTTTACGTAGAATGAGAAGACAACAAAAGCAAAGAGTAAGAGAAATATTTGAACCACCACTTGTCATGGTAGCAGCTGAGGATAATAAACCGTTAAAAGAGTATGCAGCCCCTAATGCTCGGGGTTTGCGATCTGGAATTGCTCGGCCAGACATTGAAGCCAGGCACTTCACCATACCTCTTGCCCTACTTTCTATGATAAGGCAGAACTAGTTTGGAGGATTGCCGTCAGAGGATCCTAATGATCATGTGAATATGTTCTTGGAGTTCTGTGAGACCCTCAAGATCGAAGGCGCCTTTGTTGATGCTATTCGTCTCCGCCTGTTTCCATTATCTTTGAGAGATCGAGCTAGAGCTTGGTTGAAGTCTGTTCCAGCTGAGACGATAACTACTTGGGACCAATTGGAGCAAGCCTTTTTGGATAAATTCTTTCCACCTTCCAAGACTGCTTACCTAAGGACCCAAATCACAAGCTTTGTTCAGAAAGATGGTGAGTCATTGTCAGAAGCTTGGGATAGATATAAGGCTTTGCTGGAAGCCTGCCTACACCACAGGTTAGAGAAGTGGTTGATCGTCCACACCTTCTATAATGGTTTAGAATATTCTTCGAAGGTATCTTTTGACTCCGCAGCTGGTGGAGCTCTGATGAATAGAAGGCTCATAGAAGCTTATGAGATAATTGAGAGTGTAGCTTCAAATCATCACCAATGGGCCAATGAAAGAGGGCACAACCCGAGAAAGCTCTCGGGAGGTAAGTTTGAGGTAGATGGTGTTGATTTAATTATGTCAAAGTTTGATTATTTGAATAAACGCTTTGACATGCTTGAGAAAGCTCATGTTAATGCCATAGGTGCCTCTAACAATTTTTGTGAGATTTGTGGAGCACAGGGATATATTGGTGCTGAATGCCAAGTTGGAATGGGATCCTCACTTGGTGCACCGGTGGAGCAAGTGGAATCATGCCACAATTTCCATGACTTTAACCAAAATGGGAGGAATGATCCGTATTCTCAAACTTACAACCCCGGTTAGAGGTCACATCCTAACTTCTCTTACCGGACAAGTCAGTACCAAGATGGGCAAGGTAATGCTAAACCCTCTTCTGGAGTCCCACAGGTACAGAAATCTAGACTTGAGTCTCTTCTTGAGAACTTTGTTGAGAGCCAGTCTAAGCAAAATGAGGAGTTTAGGCACCATGGGCAAGTTGTGACTGAGGCAATTAAAGAGTTATCAGCTAAGGTTAACAATTTAGCTATTCATAATAAGATGTTGGAGACCCAGATTGCCCAACAAGCAAGCACTTCTCATAGGCAGCAAGGTAAGTTTCCTGGTCAACCTGAAGTCAACCAGGCAATGAACATTGTAAGGCTGTGAGTTTGAGGAGTGGAAAGAAGTTAGAGGATCCTAAGGGTAAGGGGGAGAGTGACAAAGATGAGGGGAATGAGGAAAAAGAGACTGAGGCACAACCCTTCGAAGAGGATGGAAACCATGAGAAAGTGTCTAAGTATGTACCCCCTGAGCCATACCAACTCCCGGTTCCCTTCCCTCAAAGATTGGCTAAGGCAAAGTTAGACAGGCAGTTTGGGAAGTTCTTAGAGGTGTTGTACATTAATGTACCCTTCATTGAGGTGTTGAAACAAATGCCTACCTATGCTAAGTTTCTTAAGGACATCTTGTCTAATAAGAGGAAGCTAGAAGACTATGAGACAGTGGCTTTAACTGAGGAGTGTAGTGCCTTAATTCAAAATAAATTGCCTTCTAAGTTAAAAGATCCAGGTAGCTTCTCTATTCCCTGTTTGATTGGCCACACTAACTTTGATAAAGCTCTGTGTGATCTGGGGGCTAGTGTTAGTCTTATGTCCCTTTCTGTGTGTAAGAAGTTAGAGGTGGGTGAGCGAAAATCCACAACTATCTCACTTCAATTGGCGGATCGGTCCATCAAGTATCCTGTAGGCATCTTGGAGGATGTTCCTATCCGTGTTGGTAAGTTTTTCATACCTGCTAATTTTGTTATGCTTGAAATGGAGGAGGATTCCTAAATCCCCATTATTCTTGGTAGGCCTTTCTTAGCTACTGCTGGTGCTATAATTGATGTTAAGAATGGCAAATTGTCTTTAACTGTTGGTGATAATAAGGTTGAGTTTGATATTTCTAAATCTATTAAACAACCTTCTTTCGAGGACTCTTGTTACAGGATTGATTTATTGCACCAGGTGGTGGAGGAAGAGTCCACCATAATTCATTTGGAAGATCCATTGGAAAGATGCTTGGTTGGTGGCAGCTCTATTGATTCTGGAGGAGAGGTAGCTGAGTATGCCCGCTTGTTGGAGGCAACCTCAAAAATTCCTCCTAGCAAAGCCAAGGTGGAAAAGCTTGAGCCAAAGCCTAAGTCAAAAGATTAGGAAGAGGAAAAGGCTCCTAAGGTAGAACTTAAAACTCTTCCTTCCACTCTCAGGTATGAGTTTCTTGGTCCTAACTCTTCTTATCCTGTCATAATTAGTGCTAGCTTGAATGACTTAGAGACTGAGAAATTGCTTAGGGCTCTTAGGATGCATAGAAAGGTCATAGGATATACTCTTGATGATATTAAAGGCATAAATTCTTCCTTTTACATGCATAGAATTTTGATGGAACCTGATCATAAACCCTCTGTTGAGCATCAATGTAGGTTGAATCCTAATATGAAAGAGGTTGTTAAAAAAGAGGTACTTAAGTTACTTGATGCTGGGGTAATTTACCCAATTTCTGATAGTGAATGGGTTAGTCCTGTGCATGTGGTTCCTAAGAAAGGGGGGATGACTGTAATTGAAAATAAGAAAAATCAATTGATTCCCACTAGGACAGTCACAGGTTGGAGGATATGCATTGATTATAGAAAGTTGAATAGTGCAACTAGGAAAGATCACTTCCCTCTTCCCTTCATTGATCAGATGCTTGAAAGGCTAGCTAGGCATACACACTTTTGTTACTTAGATGGTTATTCAGGATTCCACCAAATCCCTATTTATCCTAGTGACTAGGAGAAATTCACATTTACTTGCCCTTATGGCACTTTTGCCTATAGGAGAATGCCATTTGGTTTATGTAATGCCCCTGCTACTTTCTAGAGATGCATGACTGCAATATTTTCTGAATTTATTGAAAACATCATGGATGTTTTTATGGATGATTTTTCAGTATATGGTACTAACTTTGATGATTGTTTGTTTAATTTGTCTAAGATTTTGTAGAGATAGGGAGAGGTTAATCTTGTCCTGAATTGGGAGAAGTGCCATTTTATGGTACAAGAGGGGATAGTGCTTGGACATTTGATTTCTTGAAAGGGAATTGAGGTGGATAAGGCAAAAATTGAAGTGATTGAGAAATTGCCTCCACCGGTGAATGTGAAGGGAGTGCAAAGTTCCTTGGGACATGCCATTTTTTACCGTAGATTCATTAGAGATTTTTCTAAAATTGCTAAACCTTTGTCTAATATCTTAGTGAAGGATGTTCCATTTAATTTTGATAGGGACTGTTTGAATGCCTTTTGCAGATTGAAAGAAGCCTTGATCACTACTCCTGTTTTATAAACATCGGATTGGAATCTACCTTTCGAGGTCATGTGTGATGCCAGTGACTATGTCGTAGGAGCTGTGTTGGGGCAAAGAAAGGACAAGAAAGTGCATGCAATTTACTATGCTAGCAAGACACTTGATGAAGCTCAAGCAAACTATGCCACTACAGAGAAAGAGTTACTAGCGGTAGTTTTTGCTTTTGAGAAGTTCAGGTCCTATCTAGTAGGGTCAAAGGTGACCGTATACACTGATCATTCGACACTTAGGTATTGCATGAGCAAGAAGGAAGTAAAGCCTCGACTTATCCGTTGGATCCTTCTCCTACAAGAATTTGATTTGGAGATTCTGGATAGAAAAGGGACGGAGAATCAAGTGGCAGATCATTTATCTAGGCTTGAGCAAACGGTGATTGGGGAGAGTGAATTGCCTATTGATGATTCTTTCCCTGATGAGCAATTGTTTGCAGTTTTGTAGAGAGTGCTCCTTGGTATGCTGACTATGCAAACTACTTGGTTAGTAAGGTTCTACCTCCTAAGCTTAACTATCAGCAGAGGAAGAAGTTCTTCTCAGATCTGAAAAATTTTGTGTGGGATGACCCATACATATACTGGAGGTGTGCTGATGGTATTTATAGGAGATGTGTCTCCGAGGAAGAGGCTCCGAGTATATTGAGTTGTTGTCATTCTGCATCCTATGGAGGATATGCTAGTGCCTCCAAGACGACAGCCAAAGTTCTTCAGTCTGGTTTCTTTTGGCCTCATATTTTCAGAGATGCTCGGAATTACATGTTATCATGTGATCCATGTCAAAGAGCTGGAAGTATCTCCAAGAGGCATGAGATGCCAATGAATATTATTCTTGAGGTGGAGATTTTTGATGTTTGGGGAGTTAACTACATGGGCCCTTTTCCATCCTCCTGCAATAATAAGTTCATTCTTGTAGCTGTTGATTACGTATCTAAGTGGGTGGAGGCCATTCCATCTCTAATAAGTGATGCAAAGACTGTGATCAAACTATTCAAGAAGATCATTTTCCCAAGGTTTGGAGTTCCTAGCACTGTGATAAGTGATGGAGGTTCACATTTCGTAGAGAGACAATTTGAGAACCTCTTAAAGAAATATAGAGTCACTCATAAGGTTGCTACACCTTACCATCGTCAGACTTCTGGCCAAGTGGAGGTATCTAATCGAGAGATAAAGAGTATTCTGGAAAAGACTATGTCTAGCTCAAGAAAGGATTGGTCTTTGAAGCTTGATGACGCTCTTTGAGCTTACCATACTGCTTACAAGACTCCCATTGGGACGACACCCTTTCGACTGATTTATGGGAAGCACTGCCATCTATCCGTTGAGCTTGAACATAAAAACTTTTGGGCTATTAAGCTTCTGAATTTTGACTTAAAAGCACCAGGGGAAAAGAGAATACTTCAACTTCATGAGCTTGATGAGCTGAGATTGGATGCTTATGAGACTGCCAAGTCATACAAGGAGAGAACCAAGAGGTGGCATGACAAGCATATTCTTCGTAGAGAGTTTCGTGAAGGAGAACTGGTGCTTCTTTTCAATTCTAGATTGAAACTCTTTCCCAGAAAACTTAAGTCAAGATGGTCGGGGCCATTTTTGGTGAAGAAAGTGTTTCCCTATGGTGCTGTGGAAGTTTGGAATGAAGAGCGAGGGACTTTCAAAGTTAATGGTCAGCGGTTGAAGCACTATCTAGCGGAGGAGCAACTTGAGAGGAGGATGAACATTGCCCTCCGTGACCCAACTGCAAAGTGATGAGAGCATAGGAGTCGAGCTTATGACTTTAAACAAGCGCTTCTTAGGAGGCAACCCATGTTTTCTTGTTTTTCTATTTTATTTCATCTTTTTCTTTTAATTTTGTGTGTTAGATTATTGTTTTGATGTTTGTCTTTTGGATTTTGTTTAGGTTTGACCCCTTTTTAAAGACATATTTAGAAGAAGAGAGAGGTCAGAAGGTTTCAAATCTTTTCCATGGCCATAGAATGCAAACCAGAGGAGAAGGTATAAGTCAGAGAGATCCACGGCCAGGTCGTGGATCAATCCATGGCCGTAGATCTCAGTCTTTCAAAAAAAAAAGGTGAAAAGTCAGAGAACTCCACGGCCTAGCCGTGGATTAAACCACGGCCGTGGAACTCTCTGTTCAAAAAAAAAAAGAGGCCAGAAGTCAGCAGCATCCACGGCCGTGGATCGCTGCTGCCAGTTTTCAAAAACCACGCCCCTTCCCTTCCCTTCTTCATTTCCCCACTTCTTCTTTACTTCTTCTCCTTCTTCTCTCCCTCAACCCCTATACCCATCCTCCCAAACCCCTATTCATCCTTATTTCCCTCACGTTTCCACATTCACTATTTTCTTCCTCCCTCTCAAAGCCAACCTTTCCCCC
The DNA here is from genome assembly GCA_029884595.1 of Ormosia semicastrata. Classification (NCBI taxonomy): domain Eukaryota; kingdom Viridiplantae; phylum Streptophyta; class Magnoliopsida; order Fabales; family Fabaceae; genus Ormosia; species Ormosia semicastrata. The sequence continues at coordinate 44,946,344 of JAQQTO010000048.1, read as the reverse complement.
CATTCTCCCTCATTCTTCTTCTTCCTTCTCCACCTTCACCCACCATAACCCACCATACCTACACCTTCCAAACCACTTCTTTCCTCCACAAATCATCCCTTTTCTTCCATTTTCCTACCATTTCTCCCCTTCCTCACCTCTACCTAATCATTCCCTCCTTCCAATTTGGAAAACCCTAATTTGGAAAATTTGCCTCCATACGTGAATAGTATTGCACTGATAGAGGCTAAGTTTTTGTTGTGCTTGATTGATTTGGTGTGGCAAGGCAGCATAACGAACAAGCGTCAGAGGGGCGAAGCTGGTTCAAGTTCAAGGACACGGGGAAGAGGCAATGCTGCTCCAGGAGGTAATCCCCCTAATCCCCATGGTTTTAATTTTAGGAATACTGAGCAGAGAGATCGTTACAATGTGCTAGTGAATAGGAGGATAGTTAGCACTAGGTATATGGATGATGTTGTTCTTGATACCTTAGGCATGCGTGATGACTTTGATTGGATGCTTGATAGGGCAGGATGGACTTATTTTTTGAATTTAAAGTATCCCACTTACACTGAGCTTACATTGGAATTTCTTAGTTCTATTGAGGCTCATATCCTTCAGGGGGAAGGTTGTTCTGAAGGCCGGATAACTTTTCGGCTGTTCAATAATGAGCATTGCTTAAATTTAGAGGAGTTTAATAAGATTTTTGGATTGCCTGCTGGGGGGGAAAGGAGGCACCTAAGTGGTTTCTTCGCAATTTCTTTCTGGGCTCATATCTCTTGTAGGTCAGGTTCATATGATTCCTCTAATTGTAAGGCATCTTTTCTGCTGAATCCTTGCCTTCGCTATCTCCACCGAATCATGGCTCATACTCTATTTGGGCGTGGGGATAGTGATGGCAATGTTCGTGCTGATGAACTTGCTTTTATGTGGGCTATTCTTAATGATGTCAAACTGGACACTAGATCTTTTCTTGCTAGGCATCTGCTTAGGGTAGCTAGAGCCTAATCTGGGGCCATTGTTATTGGTGGGCTTATCATGGCGATAGCTAATTTCTTTGAATATGATTTGGATAGTCTGGAGGTAGTTCGAGGAAATTCTAGGATTGATCTCGAGTCTTGTTTAGCAATTAAGATGATTGTTAAAGAGGATGGAATTTTTTGCCTCCGTTTGCCCAATAGTGTTCACCCCTTACCCCTTTCTAACCCACCTGCTATCACTGTGCGCAACCGTGCAAATTGGCGCACACCTAGGAGTGCAACAGATGAACCCATTGATGTTCAGCGCCCCCTCGCCCTCCACTAAGGGCAGGCACCTCTCGTCCTTCTTATTCTTCTTCTTTTGCAGGTCCTTCCGAGGATGGTCTCACACGGATTTATACTTCTCTGGAGGCACTTCATGCTGAGCAGGCGCAGCAGCGCCACATGCAAAAGGAGCTTCATCAGCAGGGTCAGGCTACTGGTGGCCGCCTGCAGACCTTGGAAGGGACAGTTCAGAGTATGGAGAGCATGATTCGGGCCATTCATGATTAGCATTTAAGTCAAAACCATTTTCCACCACCGCAGTGAGTTTATTTCTTTTCTCCCTTCTCTAGTTTAAGATTTTTACATTGGGGACAATGTAGGTTCTAAGCTTGGGGGGGATATTTTCATATTTTCATTTTCATTGGTATTTTCATTTAGAGTCTCATGCATTCTCATGTCTTGTTTTGCATTGCATCTTCATGTTGTATTGTCACACCATCATATCTCTTGGGTTTTTGGGGATTTTGAGATGATATTGATTTGGAACCCAATTTGTTGATTCTTGTGATTGGCTACAGGCATTGTTTTAATTTATAGTAGAGCTGATCTTTTGATAGTTGATAATTAGCATATGTTCTCTGAATTTGTGCTTCTTATTGAATTTTTAAACCTCTAAATGTGAGTTTTGAGCTTATATGGGACTTATGCACTGTATGATTTTTGTTCTCATTCTTTGTGTTGAGTGATATTCCTCATTGATCTTGTGCTCTAGAACTTGATTTGAAACTATTTTGAGGCAAAATTTTTGTTTGCATGCTTGAATGTGATTAAGGCATCTTACGTATTTTTCTGGCCATCTGAAATTATTACACTTTCATCCACTAGTTGCCCATTTTGAGCCTATTGCATAATTATTTTTCTTGATGCCTATGATGATACATTGTTGGTAATCATTTAGAATATTAAATGGAGCAATTTGGGTTTGAAAGTTGTGTTGAGAATCATATTGTATTTGAGCTTTCTCTTTCTCAAATGAAGAAGAAAAAAAAAGAGAGAAAGGAAAATTAAAAAATGGTGAGATGAAAGCTTGGAAAGAAAAGAAAGGAAGAAAATACTTGGAAATATGGAGTTGTGATCCTTTTTGAAAAAAAAAAGAAAAAAAATACCTTTGCTCCATTTATGTTCTATTGGATTACTTGTGTTTATTGAAAATCTTGATGAGCCTTTTGTGCAAACCTTCCTTTCTCTACCTCACCTATCATCATTACCATGGCCCCATTACAACCCTTGAAAGACCTTTTGATTCTTGCATGCATGCTGATTATTAGTGAAAATTTGGTTTCTTATCAAGTATATGGAAGTGCATTTTCTTTGAAGGATTTTGAGCGTATTGTTTTCACCCTTAAACACTTTGAGTGTGGTTAGTGGAGTGAACTTAATTCAATCAGTGAGGATACATGATTTCTTAGAACTTAGCCTCTAATTGGACTTGATTTTGATTACCTCTCAAATTCTTGGTTTACCTTAGCCTATTGCTTGGACAATTGTTTTCTCGGGTTCGTCATTCATTATTGTCTCTTGATCTCACTTCTTGGTTTAGCCTTAGTTATTGCTTGGGGACAAGCAAAATCTTAAGCTTGAGGGGATTTGATGTGTGTGAAATAACATCATGTTTTGTTCTTGTTTTGCATGAATTCTTGGGCATTTTAGGCATTTTAGTTTCCCTTTTGGTTTGTTTTTTCCTTAGTTCGGATAACTGCGGTGTTTTTGGTGTTGTTGTGCAGGATTAATGCTGAATTTGCCTTGGAATGAATGGAAAGCTTGCATGATTGAAGTTGGAGCTTTATAGATAGTAAAAAGGTGCAAAAAGACCATTCCAGAGGGATCCACGGCCTGCATGTGGATTAAACCACGACCATGGATCGAGCAGCAACTTGAAGGAGGAAAAGAGAGATTCCAGGGATTTCCACGGCCTGACCGTGGAATGATCCACGGCCTGGCCATGGAATGATCCATGGCCATGGAATTCTGACAGCAAGATCCACGGCTGGCAGCTGGAATGATCCACTACCGTGGATCGCGGTCTTGCACGAGCTTTTAAGTTTTTATTTTTATTTCTTTTGGGGGCTTTTTAGCCAATTAAAATCCTAGGTTATAAATAGATGTTCTGAATACAATGAGGGGGTTCTAATTTGGTTTTGGAGGAGGCACATTGGAGGCTTTGGGTTCTTGATCTTTCTTCCCTCTTCTCTCTTGGATTACGGGTTTGGATGTTTAAGAACATGTTTTCTGATTCTTTCTTCTCTATGTCTGAGTAGTTTCTTTTGTTTCTAGGATTGGGCAATGCCCTTTGATACATTGATAATGATTAATTGACGTTGTTTCCCCTTTTATTAATTTTGAATGTTCTTTGATTCAATCCTTATTGTTCTTATTCATGTGAATTTGCTGGCCACTTATTTGCATCTCATAAGCATTTAGGGACGTACTGAGAGGTGAACCTAAGTGTTGGAATCATAAGAATTGAACTTAAGGTCTAAATCACGAGAGTAGTTTTAGCCTTTCGAGGATTCAATGAATTACCACAAAGCGTAATGGGTTCAATTTAAATTCAATTACCACGAGAGTAGGAATTGGTTTAATTGGGCATGGATCTTGTATCTTGAGAAAGAACATTAACTAATTTAGGGTAATTCACCTTCAATTGAATTTTAGATTTGATAAAAGAGTTGTCAATTAGGATTTATCTTGTATCATTGTGGTATCCCAATCTTGGAAACTTTCTTGAATTTAAAAATCCCCTTCTTGATAACTTGCTATTTTTGTTCTAAATTCTACACTTTGATTTTTAATTATTTAATTGCTTTGTTACTACGTTCCTCGTAATCAACAATCATATTCCCTTTTGTTTAATTTAATTGAATTAATTAATTAATTGGTATTCATAGACACAGTCCCTGTGGATTCGATCTTTTTATTACTTGACGACAAAATCGTACACTTGCAGATTTCACGCATCAGTAGCATACGCAATCAGTGCTCAAGTGCTCCTTGTTCAGCGCTTAAGCGTTCGCCCATTAAAACAGGAATCCTTCTGCGCACGTTACCCGCTTAAGCGGTGAGGGCCCAGCGCTCAAACGCTAGGCTTCTGAATTATTTTCTTTTCTTTTTTCTGCTTCTTTAAATGCCAAGTCTTCTCCATGTGCAATTACCTATAAAAACACACAATTAAAACATAATTTAAAATGACTAAAAATAAAAGAAACTTGAGAACAAACTCAACCAAAAAGATTAAAAAAGAATGAAAACTCAAGACTTTGAACCGTAAAAATATGAATTTTTGCAGGTTCATCATCAAGCTCTTGTGTTGTGAACTCAGGTTTGATTAATGTCTTCTTTCCTTGGTCGTGCAGTGGTTCCAAATCTCCCTGTGAACATTCAAAGTACAATTTTTTAAAAATGTTTTATTTTTTGAAAATTCAAATTAACAAGTCGTCACGACTTAATTAATCATGTTAAGATTTGAATAGGTGAAGCTCGACATTATGCTAGAAACGTCACCTGTTGATTATCAAGTTTGTTGTGAAATTTTTTATTAAAAAAATTTAAATCTTTATGGATTAGTGATTTATTTTATTTTGAAAAAGTAAAAATTTGAAGACAAAACAACAACAAAAAATTTGAATCATCTAGTTGTCACAACTCAGATGATAATAAAAGTTTTAGGATTAACAAGCTATCACAAGTCAGATAATCCTATTTTATTCTTTCTAAAAAAGGTTCAATTATTTTATAATTTTTTGTTTTTTATCATTTATTTTAATTTATATTTTTTGTTTTATTTTTTTACCAAAAAAACTAATAGCATTGTAAAAAAAGAAATTTACGAAAAAGATGAATCAAAAGTGGGGGAAAGGGTTCTGTTTTTTTCTATTTGGGATAGTTGCAGAGGGGCTTGGAAGTGAAGGGTTGAGCGGTGGCCGGACTTGGTGCACAGTGGCACGGTTGGCACAACGTGGATTAGTGACTGTTGAGGGTGAAGACGCAGTGGCGCACGGTTGCGCGTGGGTGGACCTGCTACGTGAGGTTCGCGGTGTTGGCTATGGGTGGTTCTGCTACGATGAGGCTTTGGTAGAGGACAGTAGGGGTGGGGTTCTGGGTTAAAAGGCATGATGCTGGTGGAGGTCGGTGGTTGCATAGTCGCTGCGAGCAGTGCGTTGTAGGTCATAGGCTGCTCAGATCTAGACGAGATTGGAGCTCGAGTCATAGCAGTTTGTGTAGCGCGACGCAGGTGGCGCGACTTGTGTGTGAATGGTTCACGATGGTGTTTGGTTATGAGCGTGGATGTTGTGTTGATGGAGGCTGGAGGGTGGTGGCTATGGGCTGTGTGCTTGGTGGAGGTTGAAAGTGGTTGTTTGGGATGAAGATGGTGGGGTTAGTTTGTGATTATGGTGGTTGTTTAAAGAATTGCATTGAGGCAGAGATGGAAAAAAGTGGAGTTGATGGTTGGTGGTGATGTGATTCATGGTGACGATGGTTATGGATGGTGTGTAGGTGCGTGAAGGGTGGCTACGAGGTGTTGTGTGATGGGTGAAAGTGGTGCACACGTTTTGAGTGGGTGTGGTAGGAGATGAAGGTTTTGGCGAAGTGTTGAATGTGGTGATGGTGAGAAGTTGATGAGTTATGGAGGGAAGGTGGTTTTAGGAAGATGGTGAGAGGTTGAATGTGATAGTATGGTGATGGAGGAATTTTGGTAGAGGTATGCTACAGAGAAGGCAACGTAAGTGAGAAAAATATGGCTGTGATGTTAAATGTAGGCAGAAGTTTGTGTATATCAAAAGTGTGTAGGTGATGGGTATTTATAGAAAAAATTATAGTTTAGAGAGTGATGGTGATAAGTTTGTTTAGGATGAGTTTGTTTAGGATGAGTTTGTTTTAGGATGCGTTTGTTTAGGATGAGTTTGTTTAGGATGAGTTTGTTTTAGGATAAGCTTGTTTAGGATGAGCTTGTTTAGGATGAGTTTAATGATAACTGCTAAGGTTTGTTTAGGATAAGCTTAATGACATATAATTATGAGATGAATAATGGGTCAATGGGTCAAGTTATAGGCTAATGGGTCATGCGTGGTTAAATAGGTCATGGGTTGGATAATGAGTCAATGAGTGAAAGTTGGGTCCTTTTCTTTTTATTTCTTTTTATTTCTCTTATTTCTCTTTCTTTCTTTTGTTTTTTTAACAAAATGCTCTGAAAAAAATTAGGTGTTCACAACATGTATGCGGCAAAAGACATCTTCTAGTCCTATGTGCATCTCATCACATCAAAAATCTTTCTTAACTTTGATATCCACTCCTCGGCCTTCACTGGATCATACTACCCTCGAAAGGATGGAGAACTAGCTTTCCAAAACTCTAACAAATCATGAAAATCCTGATTTCTCTCCACCTGCACCACCTGCACCACCTGCAGTGGCTGAGGTTGTGCCGGTTGTGTAGCTTGATTATGCCCTATCTGTTCAAGCATTCTAGCAGTTGCAGCTGCTTGCCCCCTCATGGCATTAACAGTTGTAGTTGTTTGCTCTCGCATTGCATTGGCCATTGCCATCACGGCCTCAACTATATTTGGACCTTCACTCTCGAAGTTCCTAGTTTCTCGGCTCCTCTTTGGTGGTGCCATAGTTTCCTATACACACAAAACAATACATATTGAATTAATCAATTCTTAATATCATGTAACCGTGTATTAGTAGCTAATAACAAACTAACTTAAGTCATGCAATTCTATTCAAATATCTCAAACAAGAGACAAGAAATACATAACACACAAAGGAATTTCTAAACATGCCCCTAAGCATAGTCAGTCCATACCCCGACTCAATAGGATGAACTGCTCCAATACCATAATGTAACATCCCAAATTTAATAACAATAGTATAACCTATTTTATACTACATAAATTAGATCTAGGCATGCTACTAACTACTAACACATTTCTAATATAACATAACAACATTATATACGAAAATATGAGCCACAAACTAACGAAAATACATCACGTTTGTATTTCTTATAAATACACAAATATGTATAGAATTTATAAACTAAGCCTCTCAAGGCACATGATGCACACTTTTCAATTGTCACATTTGCAAACCCAAGTGCAGGTTGTCTCAAGTAATGAATTTCTCAGGAGTCCGAGGTCGATCCACAGGGAATTGTTGAAGATTAATTAAGGTGAAGTGAATATTTTGTTACTACGATTAAAATTATTTACTTGGGTAAAAAGATTCACTCTTGGTAAATAAAATAAAGGTAAAATTAATTTCTTTTATAAATCAATTAGAATCCTCGCAACATGGAGGTTCCAATCGGAAAATACAACGTTAAAAGTCCATTTAAAATAATATACGTATTTATATTATGTTTCCGAAAAATATTATCACCACTTATAAATGGGTTAAAGCATTCATTGTGCCAATATTTTGTCTACAACAAATTAAGAACTCCACTTTATAAGGAGAGTTTCTAACACCACCACTTGTAAATGGGTTAAAGCATTCATTGTGCTAATCTCTTGTCTACAACAAATCAAGAACTCCACTTTACAAGGAGGGTTTCTAAATTGATTGGAAAAAAATATAATACGTATAATAACCACTTGAAAATATATCATTTAAGCACAAGAGAGAAATTAATCTAACCTTATTTCATTACCAAGAGCTTCACCCCTTCACCCAAGTAAAATGAAACTTAGTTACTCATAGATAAGAAGAAAGAAAGAGAGAAGAAGAAGAAGAAGAAGAACATGACTTTAATTTAGAACAAAGGAAAATTACTACAAGAAAACCTAGTAAGATACAAAATAACAAGGGGGCTGAGTCATTAGTGGGTGGATGAGTGGAAAATGAGTGGAAAATGCCAAATGACTTTAGGTGAGTGAAAAATTATGAAGATTCCTTGTCTCCCAAATCATGCAGCTCTGAAGTCATTGTATTCGTCATTTTTGAACCAAGTACTTTATGAAAGTTGTAGGCCTAGATCTTAGCTTTCAAATGGCTTTAGTTTGAGTCCAATATCATTTCTATAACTCCAGTTACGTTCAAATTACTGAACACTGCCCTGGCCCAGTCATAGCTCCTCTGTTCTGACTTCCAAGCCCAATATCACCTTCAAGGAGTCCGATTCTGGAAAAGTGTTCAACATAAAAGTTGTAGATATGGGTCTTAACTGTTCAGAATCCAAATTTTAGCTCATTTGACAACATCTATCCAAAAAAATGTGATGAACAGTACACATAGGTTAAGTTATTAGGAAAAACACTTTGGTTCTTGCTTCAATCCCAATTTGAGTTATCTACTCGTGTGATTGGGCCTTTGAGGTATTGTTGAAAGTTTTAGAACTCTCTCTTATCTTTCAAACGCCACTAGAATCACCTCCAAAGACTCCCTACATCCCAAGATATAGCCCAAATACAGAAACAACGTAAGACGTAAATTATGCTGAAAAATTCAATTAAGTCCAATTTGAATCCAAACTTACAAAACATAATAAAAATCAATCAATTAAGTACATGGAGAGTGTAAATGACTAAAAATGAAGGCTTATTAATGTATCAAATATGTGATCATTAAATTCCCCCACACTTAACTTTTTGCACTCCTGAGCAAAAAGCAGGACCAAAACTAAAAAAAAACGAAACAGACTCAAAAGCTAAACACTCTAAAAGACTCAATTTCTAATAATATTTAAAAATGAAGAGCAATCAATCATTCAAGTAATCAAAACATTTATGAGGTAACATATCTTCACTTCTCAAATCAACAAGCAAGGATATTTCAATTGAAAAGCATGAGTCAAGAATGATAGATTTTCATAAGATTCACTCTCAATCCCTCAAGTGTTTAAAAGGTAGGTATTTCACTCAATTCAACCCATGAAAATTGCACTACCATAAGCTTGCTTATCTTCTACTTCTCCACTACTCAAAACACATACACACACAAATCATGAGGACTTTATTCAAGGTTGTAATAGGGTCAAGGTAAATGAGGGGGTAATATGGATATGACAAATTAAATACCAGAGAATAAAAGAGCATGAGAGATGAGTTCAATTAACAAGCATGAAAGTTCATCCCAACTCCACCTAATACAAATTCCCTTTACATATTCTTTTTTTTTTTCTTTATTACCTTGTTGACCCTCTTCTTTTTACATTTTTTTATTGATTTTTTATTGATTTTTTTTTTTTACAAAAAGAACATCATATATACATTTTTTTTAACCATTCTGCACACACACCCCCACACTTGTTCAAGAACTCATTGAATGACAAAACTAATGTTCTCTTATTCCCTGAGGTCAAGTAAGAACATGATTTTTCATTTAAGGCACATAATGAGTTCGAAACAAAGAATAGTCAAATAAGCTCAAAGGGGTTAAGTAAGGGGAAATAGGTCATTTCTAATACTTTATATTAACAGGAATCAGAGAATTTCCAAGAAGTTATAAGAGTACTTGATATCATATTGAGACAACATGCTGCTAAACAAGGCTGGCTATTTGATTAAAGTAGCTATTTCAAGAAAAATGCCTCAATCATATTTATGTATGCATATGAAAGTGTAGTCTCAAAAAGAATCAAAGCAAGTTCTAGAGTAACAATTTCATGAGTGAAATTCACACAAGAAAGAAAAGAATGGTACAAATGTTCAATCCATTCATCAATAGGCTCAAAATCTCACAAGGCATAATTCTATCATTCTCAGTCCACTAATTCAACATCCATAACCAAGCATGTGAATTTTAAGAAAGAAGACAATTTACTCAATCATGCAAATTTCCCTGAATTTGAATTGCTACTTCCACACAAACTAGTTACTTCCCAATTACTCCTTACTCTGCCATCAATTCTTGATACGTCTTAAGAGTAAATAATTTACTCCTTACTCTGTCATCCTTAATTACTTTTGTTGTTAATAAATTGATGACAAACACAACAAACATATTAACAAACACACTTTTGAATTTTTTTTTTAGTTTTTTTTAATATAAACACAATAAACATATTAACAAACACACTTCCTAATTTTTTTTTTTGGATTTTTTTTTTACAACCATCCTTCCCCCCAACCAGATCACAACATTGTCCTCAATGTCAAAACATAGATAGGTAAAGGATAGAATATTTTACCTGTTGCTGCAATTACTGAAAAGAAAAACCTCACACAAATTTAAACAGAAACAAAGTATAATAAATAAAACTAAAGCTTGTAATTATTTAAATAGCTGGAGTGTCTTGGCTAGCTGTCCTTTCATTTTGCTTCCCTCACCACTTCCTTCGGACCAATCTATCTGAGTTGTCACTGGATCAGGTTCATAAACAAAAGCTTCTAATTTATCAATCAACTCATCAACTGTGGAAGCAGAGATAAGAAGTCATCTTGTAGAAGGTGTGACAAATTTCTGTTCCACAGCATGGTCAATAAAAGATAACAAATTATCAAAGAAATTATTAACACTCAACAAACCTACGGGTTTATGGTGAATGCTCAGTTGGGCCCAAGAGACAATTTGAAAATTTTCTTCCAAAGTACCAAAACCACCTGATAAGGCAATGAATGCATCAGAGTTTTCAAGCATTGCCTTCATTCATCCATGCATAGATGATACTTGAATTTCCAGTCCACTTGTCTTTCCAACGATGTTCCTTCGAGTTAAAGGTTCAGGAATGACACCTAAAAGTTGACCACCTCTTATAAATGTAGAAAGTGATACACCCCCCATTAACCCAAGGCAACCTCCCCCATATACTACACGAATGTTCCTCGCAGCAAGTGTTTTACCAACAGTGCTTGCTGCGTTTACAAACTCCAAATTCTTACCATAACTTGTCCCACAAAATACACAGATACTGGCAAATCTACGAACAGAAGAAGAAGCTCCCTCCATTTCTATACTCACACTCTCTTTGAAGGATTATGAGTTGCAAGAAAATGAAGAAAATGGAGTGTTTAAATAGGGAATAGAATATAAAAAGTAATAATAGCTCCTATACAGGTAGATTGGCTGGTGTCAGAAAAATTTGAAAATTTAAAAAAATAATAATAATAATAATTTTTTGTTTTTTTGTTTTTTTTTGTTTTTGTTTTTGTTTTGTTTTTGTTTTTGTTTTTACTTCAAGAAAACCATCAGGGTAAAGAAGTCTAGAAACCCCCGAAGGATACCATCCAAAGGATCGTCTGTCCAAAACCAAAATTTAATAAAATCATACAAAGATAAAATAATAATAACAAATAATGACATACCTTTATGTACAAGATTCATGGCATATCTTTATACTGCTCGTCATGAATGCAGTCATACTAAGATGGCTCAGCTAATCTTGGAATTCTTTTCCCTCCCATTTGTTTGAAGAAAAGAGAATAAAGAAACCATCGTGGGTTTCCATCCTGGGTCTAGAACCTGGAGAGCTCACACTTGGGTTCGTAACATCAACAAAGATGTTAAAATCTGAAACCCGCAATGTCCAAGATCCAAAACGCTCCATCCTAGGGCGCGAAGAGCCCCTTCTAATAAAAGAGAGGATCAAGCTCAGATGCCTCATACGCTTTGGCAGCCGCGGGTTACTTCTCAATAATAACCAAAGTGGGACGCTTACTTTTCCACATGTCCTTTTTTTATTCTTTTTTATTTCTTTTTGCGATGGTCCACCCGAGTCAATGGAAGGCCGCTGTGGGGCTCTTTTTAAAGACTAAGTACAACCGAAGTTTTGTCCTTTTTTATTCTTTTTTTTCTTTTTTTTTTTTTTTTTTTTTTTTTTTCATTTTTTTTCTTTTTTTTTTTTTTTTTTTTTTTTTTTTCCTTTTTTTTTTTTTTTTTTTGCTTTCATTTTTTTTTTTTTTCATTTTTTTTTTTTTTTTTTTTTTTAAAATGTACAAGATAATATATACATGTTGTTGTGATTATGACTCACATCTTCCTCTGGTTTCACGTCCAAAAACGGCTTAAACACCTTCTATGAGTCGAGGATAAGCTTCCTATCCAATTTTCTTATAAATTGGCAAACAGGGTCTTTTTGAGTCAGATTCCCAAGACTATAACGCTCTTGCTCGTCCTTAAAGAGATTCCACAAACTAAGAAGTTCACGCTGCACAACTCCACAAGAATGCGTCTCAAGAGTCAATAAGATATTATCTAATGACTCCTTACTCAGTCCATTCTTGATGAAGAATATTTTATCTTCTCTGTTTACGGAAACCATCCCCAAAGAGCGACATCGTGTGTTGTAATTCCATCGTGCACACTTGTAACAAACTTTCATTCTTTTTGCTCTTCTCCTTTTTGAAAATGAACTTTTACCGAGACCAGACATGTATGGGATAAATGAATCTGAAGATTCACCAGCTAAACGAACCTTTGCTTCGATTATCCAGCGTATATCTTCTGGGATGCCCTTATACATTAACAATCTCAGTCTTTCACACTTAACTTCATAGACTTTTGTTAGAGCATTTAGAGGAGAGAAGAAAAATGTTTTCTTAGATTTGAGAGAATGACATCCATTTTTAAAAGGAGAAGAAATCAGTTATTATGGGAAATTGAAAAACAAACCGACTTGAGAGTCACAGAGTACCGTTATCCGCCATTTAACCGGGAACACAAAGAACTGCAAAAAGAAAGAAACAACATTAAAATAAATTCTACTCATAACAAGGATTAGAAAGAGAAATGGATTCTACCTCAGCAACTTGATATTCCAGAAATGGTTTGAGTCTTTGTCCATTGAGCTTAAATACAATACCATTCCTAGGATTCTCAATGTCTATGGCCCCATAAGAATACACATGTTTGACAATATAAGGACCAATCCAACTAGATCTCAATTTTCCATGGAATAGGTGAAGACGAGAATTATAAAGCAGAACTTTTTGACCAATTTCAAAAGTTTTTCTCAAAATTGATTTGTCATAAAAAGCTTTTGTTCTAGCTTTATAAATCTTTGAGTTTTCATATGCATCATTTCTTAATTCCTCAAGTTCATTCAATTGCAATTTGTGTAACTTGGAAGCATCATCAAGACTTAAGTTGAAAGCTTTAATGGCCCAAAATGTTTTATGCTCCAATTCTATAGGCAAATGACAAGGTTTTTCATAAACTAACCGATAGGGAGACATGCCTAAAGATGTTTTAAAAGCAGTACGGTAAGCCCAAAGTGCATCGTTTAGTCTTAAAGACCAATCTTTACGATTTGGGTTAACCGTTTTTTCTAAAATTTGTTTAATCTCCCTATTTGCCAATTCAACTTGTCCACTTGTCTGAGGATGATAAGGGGTTCCAATTTTGTGGGTAATACAATATTTCTTCATTAAGGATTCAAATGGTTTATTGCAAAAATGTGTTCCCCCATCACTGATGATAGCTCGAGGAATTCCAAATCGACTCAAAATATTTTCTTTTAAAAATTTTAGAACAGTTTTATGATCATTGTGCCGACATGGAATCGCCTCAATCCATTTTGAGACATAATCAACTGTAACCAAAATATACACAAATCTAAAAGATAATGGAAATGGACCCATGAAATCAATTCCCCAACAATAAAAAATTTCAATGACAAGGATAGGGTTCAAAGGCATCATATTTCTTTTAGAAATGGACCCCAATTTTTGACAACTTTCACAACTTTTGCAAAAAGTATAACTGTCCTTGAATAAAGTGGGCCAATAAAATCCACACTGTAAGATTTTTGCAGCTATTTTCTTTGAAGAAAAATGACCTCCACATGCTTCTGAATGACAAAATTTAATGACACTACTTACCTCATTGTCGGGTACACATCTCCGATAGATTTGATTAGGACAATATTTGAACAAATATGGGTCATCCCAAAAGAAAATTTTCACCTCAATCAAAAACTTTTTTCTGTCTTGGTGTGTCCACTGAGGCGGCATCTTACCTGTTACAAGAAAATTGACAATGTTAGCAAACCAAGGCATGGAATTGACAAAAAATAAAAATTCATCGGGAAAAGAATCATTAATAAGTGTGCTATCAAAAGATGAGCCTGTTGTTAGCATTGACAAATGATCTGCAACAACATTTTTGGCTCCTTTCTTGTTTTTTATTGTGATGTTGAATTCTTGAAGCAACAAGATCCACCGTATCAACCTAGGTTTGGCATCCTGTTTAGACATTAAATATCTAACAGCAGTATGATCAGTGAAAACAACAATGGATGAACCAATTAAATAAGCTCAAAATTTGTCCAATGCAAAAATTGCAGTAAGTAGTTCTTTTTCAGTAGTGGTGTAATTCATTTGTGCACTATTCAAAGTTCGACTTGCATAATAAATTACATGAGGCTTACCTTACTTTCTTTGGCCTAAAACAGTGCCAACAGCAAAATCACTAGCATCACACATCAACTTAAAAGGCAAAGACCAGTCAGGAGATTGCATGATAGGAGCAGAAGTCAAAAGACCGATTAAATTTTTAAAAGATTTCTGACAATCTTGAGTCCAATCAAATGGTGTATCTTTTGTTAGAAGATTACATAAAGGTTTAGATATGGCACTAAAGTCCTTTACGAATTTTCTGTAAAATCCTGCATGTCCTAAAAAGAAATGAACTTCTCTGACTATTTTTGGGAAAGACAAATGAGCAATTAATTCAACTTTGGCCTTATCAACTTCAATTCCTTTAGAAGATATCACATGACCTAACACTATGCCTGAGGTAACCATGTAATGACATTTTTCCCAATTTAATACAAGTCCTTTTTCTTCGCATCTTTTAAGAACTTTTTCCAAATTATCAAGACAATTTTCAAAAGAATTTTCAAAAACTGTCAAATCATCCATGAAAACTTCTAAATAATGCTCAATCATGTCACTAAAGATACTTAGCATGCATCTTTGAAAAGTTACCGGAGCATTACAAAGACTGAGAGGCATTCTTCTACATGCAAAAGTGCCAAAGGGGCAAGTAAAAGAGGTCTTTTCTTAGTCTTCTAATGCAATTGGTATTTGATTATACCCTGAATAACCATCAAGAAAATAATAGTAGGGTCTGATCAAGAAATGGCAAAGGGAAATGGTCTTTCCTAATGGCTGCATTCAATTTTCTGAAATCAATACACATACGCCAACTAGATGAGACTCAGGTAGGTATTAATTCTCTTTTTTCATTTTCAACCACTGTTATTCTAGATTTCTTAGGCACAACTTGTGTAGGGCTTACCCACTAGCTATCAGAGATAGGATAGATAATTCCAACATCAAGTAATTTAAGAACTTCAGCTCTAACTACCTCTTTCATGTGTGGATTTAATCTTCTTTGAGGTTGTTGAGATGTTTTAGCATTATCCTCTAAATGTATTCTATGTGTACAGATTATTAGATTAATGCCTTTTATATCCTTTAATGTCCATCTAATTACACTTTTATGCCTTTTAAGTACTTCTATCAACTTACCTTCTTGTTCTTTGGTCAGGGATGAGGAAATTACCACTGGAGAGTTTTGTTCTTCTCCCAAAAATGTGTACTTCAACCCATCAGGTAATGGCTTCAATTCCAGTGTGGGTACTTCTTCATGGGCATCATCATTCATGAATTTTAGCTTTTCGAATCTTGACTTCCTTCCTTTGTATTCCATTTCCTGTGTACAGTCAAGCAAAGAGCATATTTCAAAAACATCATCATCTAATTGTGTAGCTGAATCAAATGAATTAATTAAACAGATTTCTAATGGGTCAGAAGAACTCCTGATTTGAAGATGATTATCTATAATGGCCTCAATTCCTTCAATCTCTTCCTTTTCATCATAAACTTCATGTGGTTGCTTGCACATGTTGAAAACATTAAGCTCCAGTGTCATATTTCCAAAAGTTAGCTTCACCACTCCATTTTTGCAATTTATCAAAGCATTAGATGTTGCTAAAAATGGGCAACCCAAAATAACAGGAACTAACTTAGAACTATCAACCATAGGTTCAGTTTCCAAGACAATAAAATCCACAGGATATATGAATTTATCAACTTGTACCAACATATCTTCTACTATTCCTTTTAGAATTTTAATTAATCTATCAGCAAGTAGAAGAGTTACAGAAGTTAGTTTTAACTCACCAAGGTTGAGTTGCTGATAAACTGTATATGGAAGCAAATTAACACTAGCACCAAGATCAAGTAAAGCTCGTTCAATTTTATGTTCACCAATAATGCATGAAATTGTAGGACAACCAGGGTCTTTATATTTCAACTCATTATTGTTTTGAATAATGGAACTTACCTGTTCAGTCAAAAATGCATTCTTTTTCACATTATGTTTCCTTTTAACAGTGTACAAGTCTTTCAAAATTTTGGCATAACAAGGAATCTGCTTGATAGCATCTAACAGACGAATATTAACCTTCACTAGTTTAAAGATTTCAAAAATGTCACTGCTATGATTCACTTTACTTGAATTGTTTAATGCTTGAGGAAATGGGGGTGAAGACGAAGGTTTGATCTCCTTTTGGCTAGGTAGCTTATCAAATCCTTCCTCATCTTTGGGAATTGACTCATCATCTTTCTCAAAAAGTTCAGGAATTTGTTTTTTAACAACCTTTCCACTCCTAAGAGTTATCATCGAGTTGACTTGATATATTTTTTGACTTTCTGAACCACCCTCATTTAGGCTAAACTGACCCTTGGGATTTGGTTGAGGTTGAGAGGGAAACTTTCCTTTCTCATGAATGGCAAGTGCAGAAGAAAGTTTAGCAAGAGTGTCTTTTATGTCAATCATGGCTTGAGTGTTTTGGCTATTGATGGCCTCTTATTTTTCCATGAATGCATGCAATGTTCCTTCAAGGTTTTTCCTATAGGGTGGGACATAAGGTGCATATCCTTGAGGAGGTGGTGGTTGCATGAATTGTGGCTGGTTGCTATTCCTCCAACTGAAGTTCGGGTGATTTCTCCATCTCGAATTGTATGTATCTGAAAAAGAAGAAGTGAATGACTTTTTAAAATTATTCATTGCATTTACTTGCTCATGCACAACTTCTTTAAAAATAGGAAGTTTTGGACATTCATTTGTTGAGTGTCCTAATTCATCACAAATGCCACAAATTTCTTCATTTTGCACAGATTTGATTTCTTTTACTTTTCCTGATTCCATAGCTTCAATCTTTCTAGCCAAACTAGCAAACCTTGCATTTAGATCTTCTTCTTGACTAAGATGATATTTTTCTTTACTAGCATTTGCAAGGTTAAATCTAATTGAATTTTCAAAAGGATTAGTACCATGCCAAGATTGAGAATTTTCAGCCAAATGGTCTAAATAGTCTGAAGCTTCTTCAGGTTCTTTATCAAGAAATTCACCATTGCACATTGTTTCCACAAATTATTTGGTTTCGGGTATTAACCCTTCATAAAAGAAGTTTATAGTGCGCCATTTTTCAAAACCATGATGTGGGCAAGAATTCAACAAATCTTTAAAATGTTCCCAACTTTGAAAATATGCTTCATTTGAATTTTGGGAAAAATTTTGGATTTGTCTTTTCAAAGCATTGGTTTTATGTGTTGGAAAAAATTTCTTCAAAAACTCACATTACATTTCTTGCCATGCGCCAATTGATCTTGGTTTCAAAGTGTTAAGCCAAGTTTTTGCTTTATCTTTCAAAGAAAAAGGAAACAATTTATGCTTAACAACTTCTTCAGTGTAAGTTTGATCATGAAAAGCAGTACATACTTCCTCAAATTCTTTTAAATGTAAATATGGGCTTTCAAATTCTAAACCATGAAAATTAGGAAGTAAAGAAATCATACCTGGCTTGAATCTAAAATTGTTGGCATTGAGCGGAAAGATAAAACATGATGGACTAGAATTTCAAGATGGTTGTAAATACTCACACATGGTTTGCAACGGTTGATTTTCATGTTCATCATGCACACTTTCGTTTTCAGCCATTGTGCTTAATGTGTGTGATTGTGATTCAAACAAATCAATATGTAAAGTACCTGGATTAACTCTAACTAAACGACCAGAATTTAAATCACGATACCAATTAAGCATAAACAAGTAACTTACAGTAAAAAATAAAATGTACAAGCTAGCAGTATAAATTGTCCATTAAATATTAACAAAGGTGTGGTATAAACCAACCACCAAATAAGTTAATAAGCATAAAAATTAAAAAGTTAGTATACGAGATAAATTAAAATGTTAGAAGCGAGAAAAAGTAAAAAGTTAGATAGGCGATAAAGTAAAAAGTTAGATAGTTAGTAAGATAGTTAGTAAGAGAGTTAGTAAGTTAGTAAACAAAAAAAATGACAGAAAATAAATAACAAAAAAATGACAAAAAATAAATACAGAAAATAAAGTACGAAAAAAAATAAAAGGGAGAGTTACCCCACTAAGTTAATATGTACAAGAAAATAAAATGGAGAATTACCCCCACTGTACAGAAATTAAAATGCAGAAAATAAAGTGCAAAAAGTAAATTTAAAATATGAAAACTAGAGAATCGGCAAGCCGATTTTTTGCTCCAGCGAGAGAGAAGAGAAGAAGAAAGATTATTTCATTAATGATTAAAGATTATAGAGAAATTAGGGAGAGTTTCCCCCACAAGTTAGTATGCACAGAAATTAAAAAGGGAGAGGTTCCTCTACTAGTTAGTATGTTAGTATATATACAAAATTTTTACACTAGAAATTCAGTCTTCAAATCAAGTCCCCGGCAACAGCGCCAAAAACTTGATGCACACTTTTCAATTGTCACATTTGCAAACCCAAGTGCAGGTTATCTCAAGTAATAAATTTCTCGGGAGTCCGAGGTCGATCCACAGGGAATTGTTGAAGATTAATTAAGGTGAAGTGAATATTTTGTTACTACGATTAAAATTATTTACTTGGGTAAAAAGATTCACTCTTGGTAAATAAAATAAAGGTAAAATTAATTCCTTTTGTAACTCAATTAGAATCCTCGCAACATGGAGGTTCCAATCGAAAAATACAACGTTAAAAGTCCATTTAAAATAATATACGTATTTATATTATGTTTCCAAAAAATATTGCCACCACTTATAAATGGGTTAAAGCATTCATTGTGCCAATATTTTGTTTACAACAAATCAAGAACTCCACTTTATAAGGAGAGTTTCTAACACCACCACTTGTAAATGGGTTAAAGCATTCATTATGCCAATCTCTTGTCTACAACAAATCAAGAACTCCACTTTACAAGGAGGGTTTCTAAATTGATTGGAAAAAAAATACAATGCGTATAATAACCACTTGAAAATATATCATTTAATCATAAGAGAGAAATTAATCTAATCTTATTTCATTACCAAGAGCTTCACCCCTTCACCCAAGTAAAATGAAACTTAGTTACTCATAGATAAGAAGAAAGAAAGAGAGAAGAAGAAGAAGAAGAACATGACTTTAATTTAGAACAAAGGAAAATTAATACAAGAAAACCTAGTAACAAAATGGCATCATTTTGGTAACTAACACCTAATACCCTCAATGATCTGCCAAGGCCCCCTTTTATAAAGGATTAGAGATACAAAATGACAAGGGGGCTGAGTCATTAGTGGGTGGATGAGTAGAAAATGAGTGGAAAATGCCAAATGACTTTAGGTGAGTGGGAAATTATGGAGATTCCTTGTCTCCGAAATTATGTAGCTCTGAAGTCATTGCATTTGTCAGTTTTGAACCAAGTGGTCTCATGAAAATTGTAGGCCTAGATCTTAGCTTTCAAATGGCTATGGTTTGAGTCCAATATCATTTCTATAACTTTAGATACGTTCAAATTACTGAACACTACCCAGGCCCAGTCATAGCTCCTCTGTTCTTACTTCCAAGCCCAATATCACCTTCAAGGAGTCTGATTCTGGAAACGTGTTCAACATAAAAGTTGTAGATATGGGTCTTAACTATTTAGTATCCAAATTTCAGCCTATTTGACAACTTTTTTCCCAAAAAATATGATGAATAGTACACATAGATTAAGTTGTCAGGAAAAACACTCTGGTTCTTGTTTCAATCCCAATTTGAGTTATCTACTCGTGTGATTGGGCCTTTAAGGTATTATTGAAAGTTGTAGAACTCGCTCTTATCTTTCAAATGCCACTAGAATCACCTTCAAAGACTACCTACATCCCAAGATATAGCCCAAATACAGAAACAACGTAAGACGTAAATTATGTTGAAAAATTCAATTAAGTCCAATTTGAGTCCAAACTTACAAAACATAATCAAAATCAATCAATTAAGTACATGGAGAGTGTAAATGATTAAAAATGAAAGCTTATTAATGTATCAAATATGTGATCATCAGCACAAAAGATAAAACCTTTGTCTATATAAAGCATATAAACTATATTAGTCTTCATACATCTCCTGTTTTCCTTTTTAAGAGCTTGTACCTAGATTTACATAGCAACACAATCGGGATAAGAAATCACAATTCTCAGTAGAAGCATTCCAAAACCATCATTTTATACATTCATAAAGAATACGCAATTACCCATACAATTACAACGCATGAATATGTTATGATTAGCAACCGCCCATACAATTGTCATGTTATGCCAAATTATGTCTTATGTTCATGTCTATGCAATAACTTAGGTATGACTATGTGATGTTATGATACCATTTACGGGAATCCAGTTCCATGATAATGCCATGATATGCATGAATCCTGAACAAAGCAAAGGAACCTAGTTCTATGAGCCTTGCATAAGCACTGGAACCCAGTTCCAGCAGTTTTCTCTTTGGGTAGTTAAATCTTATCAACTATGCGGTCTTCAATAAATCCGGGTAGTGACATCTCGTCAACTACACAGTCTTCAACAACATAGTTATGAAAAACAATGATGTTGATTAAGACTAACTAGTAGGCCAATTAGTTTACATTCATAACTACAAGAGTGAAATACAATGATGTCATTTATCGTAATAGATAGTATACCAATGGAATTACACCCATCTCATCTCAAGTATGAATAACAATGATGCTAAATATCACAATAAATCATATACCAATTGATTTACATTCACCACACAAACACTTCCATAAATACTCCTATTAGAGTCTCATCACTTAATAGGAATCATAAAAGAAGAAGCCACACAAGTTAAACACTTCATTTCAACTAAAACAATGTCCTCTCAAAATATGGACTGAGCGCTCAGGCACTCACTGTTGGGTGCTCAAGCGCTTGGGTGTCAAAGAGCCTCCCCTGTTCTTCCCAACGATGGGTGGTTAGGGCTCAAGTGCTCAACCAAGGGTGCTTAGGCACTGGCTGCACAGCAGCACACACAAACTTATTGGGCAATGGGCGCTCAAGCGTTGATTACCTTGTGATAACTCTATGAAATGTAGTTATTTATGCATTATCTCTATATTATAAAGAATACTTAGTCCTTATTTGTTGTTCATATATAGAAGGTTTTAAGCTTATATTTATCAAATTCTAATATGGATATCTTCCTATATGTTTTTTAGCAAATTGTGCATATTTTGTAAGTGATTAAGTGGATTTGCAATTATGATTGACTTAGTGATTTCTCTATTTTAGGAAGGGTTACAAACAAGCTGAAATTTGAAGAATTTGGACCAAAAAGTGGAAGAGAAAGCGAAGTGTGCATTCCAGCATATCACACCACGGTGCAGGCATGTTAATGCCACGGCATGGTGCATCCCCTACTTCAATACAGAGGACTCGAGGCTTGAATGTCGTGGCGCAAAGGAGTGTATGCCACGGTGTGGTGACCTAAATTGCAAGTGTGCCACAGCGTAGGCATGTTAATGCCGCGACATAACTCTGTTTTCTGAGCCTATAAATACTATTTTATTAGTTTTGGTCGAGAGAGAGCTTTTAGTTTAGAGAAGCTGCGGCTAGGGTTTGATATTGAGGTTGAGAGGAAGCCAAGGGAAGCAAGGTTGGAGGCCATCTCCTTCATTCAAGCATCAAAGATCATATCCATGAGCTTCCTTCCTTCTCTTTTCTCTTTTCTCTCTTCTATCTTCTATCTTCCAAGAGCATGAGTTTTGTTGTATATTTTTATGTTCATTGAGTAGCTCAGCTGTATTAGGGATTACTTTGGATCATTTTATGAATATTGTTGATTTTGTACTTCTTTGAGTTGATATATATGTTTGGTTTTGTTCATTCATATGGTTCTTAGTGCTCTTGATTGTCTGATAAGCTTTTAAGTGATTTGTTGAAATTTGATAAACCTAAACATAGGAATTTGGATTTGAGATCATATATATGATTGATGCATGTTCAATTTCATTCTCATGGAGGGGATAAGTTATTTGCTAATGGGATAGAAAGATACCTCTTAGCCATGCATAGCAGATATTTGAGAATAGACCTTAATGAGTGGATTTTGCATCTTGCTTTCATGGAAACATAGTGAGTTGGACAATTGAAGCATGGTTGATTGACCTAGACAAAGGCTGTTAACTAAATTAGATTCTCAAGCTAACTAAGCAATTTATTTATGTTGATTTCGATGGTTGCATATTAGCAATTGAAGTAGGAGGTGAAGAAGAATTCCCTAATCTCTATCCATTATCTTTAATTTCAATCTATTACTTTTCAGTATTTAGTTTATATACTTTTCCTTATTTTTATGTTCTTAAATAGAATTACTTAAGCTATTGGTTTATATTTAGCTTGGCAGTATCCTTATCCTTATGGGAACGATCTCTACTCTTTCATTGTATTACTTGTTCTATCCGTGCATTTGCGGCCTATTAAGGGACAAACACCCAGCAGTAAATCTGTAGAATTCTGTAGATTGGGTCACTATTCCATTGGGAATAAACTCTCTTCCAATCACTCAAACCTCAAATTCAAGTAATTTCTAACACCTAACAAGGACCATTAACACATTACAACACTCAAACCATTTTCAAATCATTCTAAATTAGATCAATGAATCCATCATCTGCCTAAAGACCTAAAACCCCCTTCTTAACTCAAATGAGGTTCTTAATGTTTGAGTGATGAGAAATTCATCACCAAGCATGCAACAAATAAAAAACAAGTCATCCTCAAGTTCTACAACAATATTCAAGCCAAAACACCAAAAATCACACTAAAACCCTATTACTCACACCAAGTCATCACATGAACAAGATGGAGAAAAGGAGAAGAAAGTGCAAAAACAATTTTCCCCCTACCTTAATGACCATAAATGAAGTCACTTAACAGCTCCTCACCACCTCTATCTTCTTCTTCCTCTTTAGTTGATGCTTGCTTTCCTTTTGCTCCTTTCTTTGGTTTCCCTTGTTAGCAGCCATGAAAGAGAGTGAGAAATAAGAAAAATATCTCATTTGAAAGCCTGTCAAACTAAGGCAGCAGAAACAAAGAGAGATGTATGCTCTTTAGTCACTTAAGTGACCAACTGATAAATCTTGATTTGCTAAGAACACTTGATTTCACCAAATCAAGTTTCCTAGCTTCCAACAAGTGTAAAATAAATCTGATGATTCATAAAAAATGTTGTTTCACCATATCCATATTTTTCTATATTTGCTGGTAGTCAATCTGACATTAAAACACACACTCTGTATGCTTAAAAATGTCAAACTAACTCCGATTTACCTTAAATTTTAACTACTCCATCTTCCATAAATTTGTGACCTAGAAACAAATTTCTCACATTTATTTCCATTAACTAAGTAGTTTAAACCAATTTTAGGGCTAATAACAACTATTTTTTACACATAGTGCTACAACAAAGTGACTAAATATGCTCAGAAGGCCATAAAATTGGACATGCATGTTAAGCAAGTATTAGGCTACCTATGTAATCATATACAAGCCCAACATGTTTCCACGAGTATTACAGTTTCCAACTTTGTGATGCTATTGAGTCCCTAATTAGGGCAAGTCGGCTGGATCAGTACATCAGTCATGTCCAAAACAATGGATGCCGCGGAGGACAGAGTAAAAGAAGACACAGGTGTCGGTGAAGCCCAACTCTACGCCATAGAAGAAGGACCTGGAGTCCTAGGAGAATATCTTGGAGTCCACCTCACTAAGATACAGACAATCAGCAAGATCAAAACTAGGACACTCCATCCGAGAACAATGACGACTGTCGTGCCCAGCCTAATTGAACCATCAACACTATCGTTGGAGGTTTCACTGGTGGTGGGTCGTCCAATGGTGCCTAAAAGAAAGCGTTCAGGATGGTAGTGTTAAACATCTCCCACTCTGCACCCAAATCACAAGCTAAAGATTGGAAAGTGCCCCCTATCTCCTTTTCAGATGAAGACTACGGTGGAATTATCTCAGATCATGATGACTTCCTAGTTATCTCGGGGATAATCTCTAATGCCGAGATCCGATGCATCTTCATTGACCAAGGGAGTTCAATAGATATTATGTTCATAGACTTGTACCGAAAGCTACAAGTCCTATGCTTAGAGTTGGCCCCCTATGATGGTGAGCTTATCGATTTCACTGGTGAAAAGATCACTCCGGCAGGGTATTTTGAGACTTACCTAATCCTGAGGAGCACTAAACTCTTCAAGACTGTCAAGGTCAAATTTCTAGTCGTGGACTACCTCTCAGCATATAACATTATCTTGGGTCGTTTTGCTTTAAATGCACTTGGTGCCATGGTATCTACTACCCATTTGTCCATGAAAATCCTTAGCAAGAATAATGAGGTCATCATGGTTAAGGGTGATTAGATTATGGCGTGTAAATGTTACAACTAGAGTCTCAAGATATGTCAGACACCCAAGAAAGTAAAAGCCAGCACATCTAGCCTGGTTATGGACAAGTCAACATTCTTACGAATGAGATGGATGAGATGGATGTGTTACAAATGCTCCAACCTGATAGCAAGTCAGGTCAAGTCACCAAGATTGGAGCAAAATTGAAAGATGAAGAGAGGTGCCAACTAATTGAGCTCTTAGAGAAAAACAAAGACCTCTTCATTTGGACATCCTCTGACATGCTTGGGCTTGACCCCACCTTAACCTACCATCACCTATCTGTAAAGAAGGATGCGAGGTTGGTCTCCTAGAAGAAGAGGAAAGTTAGGTCGAAAAGATAGTTGGTCATTGAAGAATAGGTCAATGAGCTGCTCAATGTCATCTTCATCAGGGAGATAGCTTACACAACATGGTTGTCTCACGTAGTCCTGATTAGGGGTGTCCAATGGGTCAGGTCAACCCACGAACTCACGGATTTCGACCTAACCTAACCCACAAAATGCAGTTTGGGTTAAGTTCATAGATTAGGTTAGGTTGAAAAATGCTTCAACCCACAGTGTGTGGGTCGAGTAGCGGGTTGAACACGTCTAACCCACACAAACTTGACCCACCCATGCTTTTTTTAGTAAAAAATCATTTAGATGATAAAGAGTATATAAAAAAATAGATAGTGAAGTCAGTGATTATTTCAATACATATGACATGCGTGATGACACTGACTTTGATTGGTTAGATTAATTGTTGTTTGAGTTATGACTAGCTTTGTTTAGTTTATTCCAAACTTAGTAAGACTTGTTAGTTATTAATTTGTTATACATTTAATGACTTATGGTGTTTAGTTTATTTGAGATTGAGACCTATTATGTTTAAGATTGAGACTTATGGTATTAATTTGTTATATTGAGAGACCTATTATGTTTGAGACTAAGATTTATAGTATTAATTTATTAAATTTTGTATTTTGACTTTTTATTTTTAGGAAATTTATTTTTAAAAAAAATCAAACCCACAGGTTTGACCTAACCCAACCCACTATTAAGTGGGTCGGGTTGAGCTAAAAAATCTCTTTGACCTAACCCAACCCAACTCACTGCTTTGGTGAGCGAGTTGGGTTCAAAAAAGTTGTTGAACCTACCTAACCCACCCAGCGAACACCCCTAGTCCCGGTGAAGAAATCAAACAGGAAGTGGAGAATGTGCGTAGACTACACAGACTTAAATAGAGCCTACCCCAAATATCTATACCTACTCCCCAATGTGGACAAATTGGTTGACAGCTACTTTGGATTCTGTTTGCTGTCTTTTATGGTTGTATACTCCGGATACAATCAGATCCTAATGTACTCCAGAGATAAAGATAAGACTGCTTCCATCATTAATAGGGCGAGCTACTGCTACAGGGTTATGCCCTTTGGACTGAAAAAACCAGAGCCACTTATTAGAGAATAATGAATAAGGCCTTTGAGGGCCAAGTGGGGAAAATGTTGGAGGTGCACATTGATGGCATGATAGTAATGACCCCCCAGGTTGGATCACATATAGCATACCTCGAAGAAGTATTTGCACAACTCCAAAAACATAACATGAGGCTCAACCCAGAGAAGTGCGCCTTCGGGGTTCAAGCAGGTAAATTCTTAGTCTTCATGCTGACTCACTGCAAGATCAAGGTGAACCTAAATAAATGTCAAGCGGTGCTCAGCATGCATAGCCCACAGAACATCAAGGAAATGCAATAACTGATAGGCTGGATTGCTACCCTCACACGTTTCCTTGCCAAAGCTACTTACAAATCTCTTTTCCTCTTTAGACTACTCAAAAAGGGGAAAGATTTAAGTGGACTAAGGAGTATGAGGATGCCTTTACATAATTGAAGAATCTTCTGTCCTTTCCCCCCATACTGACAAAACCGGAACCCGATGAGACATTGTACTTATACCTCTCAGCTCACGAAGAGGCCATAAGTTCAATACTAATTTGTGAGATGGCGGAGGGGTAGAAGTCGGTCTACTTTATAAGTAAGGTGTTGTAGGGCCCAGAGCTCCACTACCAAAAAATTGAAAAGGTTGCCTTTGCACTTATCACCATGACTAGAAGACTTAGACAATACTTTCAGTGTCATCTCGTGGTGGTGAGAACGGACTAACCTATTTGTCAGATACTGCACAAGCCAGATCTAGCAGGAAGAATGATCACCTAGTCTATTAAGCTTTTTAAGTTCATAATTGTATATGAGCCCCGACTAGCAATCAAGGCTCAAGCACTATCGGACTTCTTGGTAGAACTCACATCAAAGCCTAGCGACCCTAAAGGAATTTCTTGGACTATATTCGTCGATGGATCCTCGAACCCTAAGGGAAGTGGTGTTAGAGTGGTCATAGAAAATTCTGAAGGCGTAATAGTTGAGAACTCCCTGAAGTTTGTGTAACATCCTAATACTAGATAGCCTTAATATATATTATTAGCCATGCTACTTCTAGCCTAAAAACATTATTCTAACCCATAACATTTATACAAATAATTATAGAGACTCATAAAGAAAAGGTCATACAAATATACATCAATAGCCTCAAAGGGCAAAATGTTATATATACTACTTTATACAAACTCAAAGCAAATATAAATAAATGCATAAGCTTTGTTTCTAAAGCAAATAAAACTACACTACACTAGTTCTTTACTACATTAGTTCTTTTGCTTCTTCATCTCCTATCCCTTTGAAGAGTCTTGACTTGGATTTACATGGAAACACAACAGGGTAAGAAATCACACTTTTCAATAAAAGTATTCCAAAACCAGTATTTATCCATTCACAATGAATAAACAAAACTAAACATAACTAAACATTCACTATAAACAAACTTATTAACAATAGATTATGATTTCAATGAGAGCTTGAGTCTTTACTCAATATCTCTAGAACAATCACATATTCTACTTATGTAATAGTTCACTAAGCAAATACATAATCTATGTATATAAGTTCGTCTTTACTATGATACAACAACTACCTATACAATTATAAAATATCAATATTCTTTAGCAAAATGTTTATCTCACTCCTTTGTGTGGAAATAGGTTTGCCCCAATGATTTAATATGTTAAGTTTTGATGATGACAAATACAAAACAAAAAGAATGATGCTTATGCTTTATACTTGTGCTTTATAGATAACAAATGCATCACAAAAAATATTGATCATGTTACATAAATGTGTTTAATGAAAAATATTATATCATGCATGATTATGTACTTTATCTAATTATATTTCACTTAATAATCATGCAATAAGATATATGTAACATTCATCATATAATATATCCAATAATATGTTATATGAGTTATAAATGAATTAATATTGGATATGTCTATAAAAGTCTTGTATGCATGTTAGACTAACTAGAGTTATACATTTATGAATCATGCATATGAAGATATTGAGCTATGAATTTGGACTAACTATGTTTGGTTAAGTGAGCAATATTTTGTAGGATAGTTCAAGTACCAAGAGTGAGCATTGCAATAAGAAAGCAAAAGATCACAACTATGCTCAACTCAAGGAGAATGAAAATGAAAAGATGTTCCAAGCATTTGCAAGTTTTGAAGAGAAGATTTTCTTTGGAAGCTTGGATTACATCAAGAAGTGATGGTGGTAAAAGATCTAGTCCAACATCTTCAAGCTTAGCTTATAGGACTTAGATCTTGTGTAAAGGTAAAAAGGAATCACACTAAGCTCAAACAAGTTTTAAACATATTTATAAGTGTTTCTAAAATGTTTAAATGCCCAACAAACTATTTTCGGAAAGCTAGTCTTGGTGGTATTTCAAATCTATGAAAAATAGTCAAGTTTGTGTTTTGTAAAACTGACATATACTTATTCTTTTGATCATAACTTTTAAAATACTTTGAGTTTTACTTTGAAACTTATCTCATTTGAAAATAGACTCAAAGATCTTTCCAATGACTGGTCATTTTCTTTAAATGGAGAAGAAACGAAAAAGTTATGACCAATTAAAGTTTGAGTTTTGAAAATATGACCTTTGGTTACTATTTTGATCTATCTTTCAAAATACTTTGAGTTTTGTTCTGAAACTTCTTTCATATGAAAATAGACTCAAAGAGCTTTCCAATGAGTGGTCATTTGCTTTAATTGGTTAAGAAATGAAGAAGTTATGACCTTTTAAAGTCGGTTTTGAAAACCAGAAATGGTGTAATCGATTACACAAGTCATGTAATCGATTACAACGTTGATTGACCGTAATCGATTACAGTATGTAATTGATTACAAAGTGCCAAAATCTTGTAATCGATTACATGAAGCTTGTAATCGATTACAAAGTGCCAGAAAGCTTATGTCGATCGACATGAAGCTTGTAATCGATTACAAAGTGCCCAGAACGTTTCTAACGGCTATAAACGGCTAGTTTTCATAGAAAATCATTTCTAAACACCTCCAACGGCTCTAAAACTCATTGGGCTATAAATAAAAGTGTTTGGGCATCAAAAACAAGTTGGAGAACATTCTGAAAATTACCCTTGAACATTGAAAACGAAATTCATCATCTTTTTCTCCAAATCTTTGTTTTGAGCTAAGTGTGTAAATCCTTTATACCCATTGAGCTTCAACTTGTATTATCTACTCTTGAGAGAGTTTTCTATCATCTACTTTGTTCTTCAAGTTGTATATCCACTCTTGTGAGAGTTTCTATTCTTTCTCTTCATCTTGAAATCATTGTAAGAGGGTGAGGTATCCCTCAGAGAGAAAAGGGTGAGGTATCCCTTATAGTGAGACTCAAACACAAAGGGTGAGGTATCCCAAAGGTGTTGTGAGTGCTCTTCATTGTAAAGGTCATCAAGCACCTGTGAAGCTTGAAGAATTGGAGGCTCTAGCACAAGGGTGAGGTATCCCAAGGTGTGAGGAGTGCTCTTGTATGTACAAAGGTTTTTCTAGCACCCGTAAAGTCTAGAAGATAGTGAAGAAAATCTCAAGTTAAGCTTGGGACTTTGGATG
The DNA here is from genome assembly GCA_029884595.1 of Ormosia semicastrata. NCBI lineage: Eukaryota > Viridiplantae > Streptophyta > Magnoliopsida > Fabales > Fabaceae > Ormosia > Ormosia semicastrata. Next base: position 44,916,385 of record JAQQTO010000048.1, on the reverse strand, counting down.
TAGGCCACAAGTGGTTGGTGGCTGAACCAAGATAAATTATTGAGTTTGATTCTCTCTTCCCTACACTCTTTAAATTCAACATTTAGTGAAATATATTTATCTATTGCATATCTTGATGTTTTGATTGTTACAACTTGATATCTAGCTTATTCACTTAGTTCATCATATATTCCAAGTTGTATTTGAGTAATCCTCAATAGTTGTACATTTATTAGACTTATTCCACTGCATTTATTAATTAAGTTATTCAAAATGCATAATTTGTCAAAGTTGCATTAAAACCAGTCATCACCCAATTCACCCCCCCTCTTGGGTAATGGTTGCCATGGCTAACACTTTGCCTGGCATAGGATTTAACTCATCCTATTGCCCTTGGTAATAAGTTTTTCTCATTTTAGTACCCTTGGTAGAGAGCTTAACTCACTCTTGCTACCCTTTACATGAGTGTTTTTCTCACTCCTCATGTTCCTTAACAAAGAGTTTAACTCACTACTTTGTCATAGGTAGAGTGCATTTCTCACTCCTCTACCACACTTGGTAAGGTGCTTTACTTACATCTTTACCATGACAATGTGCTTTTCTCACTCCTTTGTCTCACAACTTCATCCTTAGCAAAGTGCTTTTCTCACTCCTTTGCAAGGTCAAGGGCTTTATCTCACGCCCTCAGTTAGGAAAATTGTGCTATGGTTCAACTTTAACAAGTAAAGGAACCACCTATTTACTAACACTCCATTTTATCCTAACTTAATGAGATAATAAAGCGTTTTTCTAAAACTAGCATAATCAACTCAACTTTAACTACAAGAGAGTAATTCATGTAACACTAGCTCCACTTTCTCTCTTAGGAGTAACCCATGCACTATGACAAGTGACTATTGCCAACTGAACTCAGCTTACTTGTATCTAGCACCCTACCTCATCACCTCACACGAGATATCAAATGCAACATTATGTTGCCTAAGGGACTAGATACCTTACCTATAGCAATCTGTAACTATTGGATGCTCAAGGTCTCCTACTTTCCCATATATGCAAGGTAGTCATTTCATCTATGAAATACCCTTACTTGTGTCTCATCACACTTCAAAAAGTATATATAAGGGATCTTAGCAACTAGGGAAGTCCTATTTCTCAAAATAAACATTCTGACAAAATTTCTCTGGGCGCCTAGGCGCCCACTCCTCAGACGCTGGTTTGGCAAAAAACATACTCTGTTTTCCTAGTCGCTAGCGCTCAAGCACTCATATCCTAGCGCTCAGGTGCCCCACCAGTGCTTAGGCCCTCCATACTTGACGCCTGAGTGCCTAGTGCTCTGCCTCACATAGAATTCATTCTGGGCAATGGGCGAGTGGGTGCCTAACACTTGGTGCCTAGGCGCCAGTGCACCAGAATGGGTTCCTCTATTCTACTAGTTTCAAAACCAGTTTTTAACCCCCAAAACATGGGTTCTAAGTGATTTTCCAACCCAAACATGATCTCTAAACATGTTAGAATCATCAAACACTCTCTTAACCCATCTAACATAGATTCATGTACAAGGTTCATTCATCAAAATACTCATGTTCTAACTTCAAACTCAATGAGTTTTATGGATATTCCTAGGTGTAAAACTAACACCCACGTATAGCTTAAGCTACAACCAAACCAAAAACAACCATTGATGGCACTAGACAAGCAAGAACACAACATAAGCCACTCAAACCCATATTTCATCCAACAACAACCAAAATGTGTCAAAGATGGAGATAGGAAGAGATGGTTACGTAAAGTTCAAGCACCCCTACCTCAATGGTGTAGTTGATGATCTTCAAGCTTTTGTCTTGCCTTTGATATTCCTCTTTTCCTCTTTCTTCGCTTCCTCTTCTTTTCTCTTCTTTCCTCTGGTTTTAACTTTTCATGTAAGAGAAGAGAAACAACAAGGGAAGGTCAATAAACGAAAGAGGTAGGAATGGTTGAAATAAAAGCAACTTAAGTTATTTTCTAGGAACTTTATATCTGTTAAGAACACTTAGATTTTACTAAATCAAGTTTCCTAACTTCCACAAGTATTACAATAAATCCTAGGATTCGTCTCCATCCCAGTTTTATCATTACCATAAGCTTTCATATATCTGCTAAGTCAATCTAGTATTAAAACACTCACTCAGTGTTATTAAAAATACCAAACTAACTCAATTTATCCTCAAACTTTAACTACATCACAAACTACTTATTTGTGACCTAGAAATAAATTCTCCTTATTTATTTCCCTCATTTTAGCAACTTATGCTACTCTTTAGGCTATTATCAGCTATTTTCCACATTCTATGTTATAGCAAAATAGCCTAATTATCTTTAAAAGATCATCAAAGTTAACAAATAACTCTTGCACAAGTTACTGAATGTCTATAACCCTAATTAAGACTAACTAGTTAGGGAGGATATTATAGTTTGAGTTTCCCACTTCAAACAACTTGGCGGAGTACGAAGCATGCATTGCCAAAATGGTAATGGCCAGAGATATGGGGGCAGCTAATATTACACTTTGTAGCGACTCCCAACTTATGACTTCCTAAATCCGAGGTGATTATCAAGCAGATGAGCCCCTCCTTCAGATATATTTGGCCAAAGTCCAAGAGCTCCTCAAGAACTTTCAGGCTGGTAAGATAGAGTACATCCCTAGGGAGCAGAACTCCAGGGCGGACCTCCTATCCAAACTAGCCAGTACTAAGAGGCCAGGCAATAATCACTTCGTAATCCAAGAGACTTTTGCTCAACCCTCCATCTTGGACACAACCATTTTCTAGGTGGAAGGAGTGAAGCGTGTAACACCCACCTTAGGGTGCCACATTTACGTTACTTAATTACCAAATTACCCCTTCATTATATAGTATGCTTTGTAATGTAAATATGAGTTATAAAATTTCTTAATAACAATAAGATAAGCTTAGCGAAAAATAAAAACATTACAGCATCATCATAAATAATTTACATCATATATATACAAGTCTTAGTACTGTCATACTTAAATATTTACAAACTAGACTTTCAAAACATTTAAACTTTAAGTGAAACTAACATACTGCCCAAGTACTACTAAACAGTAGAACCCTCAGACGGGTCCTCCTCAGATTCCTCCGCAGGTAGGAATCCGAATTAAATGCGAAATCCTACGGACAGGTGTTTGCATAGACGACACTATACTATTCTCACTAGGAGCACGGTAGTAAGTTCCCCAATACTGCCTAATGGATAAAGGAAACTCTAAGTGTACGTTACTATTCCCACTAAAATAAAGGTGTCCATGATAAAGCCTACTTAAAATAATATTTAAGTCTCCTATGTAGTAAATACGCTCTCTTTCCAGATCAACATGTCACGCTTTTGTTCCACCATGAAACGTCAACCTCATGTACCCTAAGAAACTGGGCATCTCTATCTCTTCAAAACTCAGCGTCCTCGACAGGAATCTGCTCTTCCTCGCCTTCTTGTTCAAGTCCTCACTCAACGTCTTAACAGATATAAATACTGTAACACCCCAATTTTTGGGTAAAAGACCGATGTATCCTTATTTTACTGTTTCTTGTTTTTCTGTATGAAATACAGACATATAATACTGTCTGTTATTTTATTTGACCGTTTTGAGTGTTTTGCTTCGTGATGGGGAAAAATGGAAAAATGACCATTTCATCCCGAATGTCCTGTTTTTGGTTTTTCTACATGATACAGTGTTTGATATTACCGTGCGTGATTTTTATTTGGACTTTTTGTGAGATTTGCTCAGGACGGAAAATAATAATTTTTTGGTCGAAAAAATATTATTTTAATTAATTAGAGTTGGGGGATCTTACTAAACCCAATTCGATTGATATATAAATTAGTTTTGTAATTTTTAGAATTTAAGCGTGCGATAAAATAATTTTTAGTATTATTTTATTCCTCAATATAAATTTTGACAAGGACCCGAGCATCAAAGTGTGTGGGGACCCACGTATAAATAAAGTAACCAATAGAAACAAGAAACTTGGACCAATAGAAATAAGATACCTAGAAGTCAAACTAATAAAGAGAAGTCAACAAAAGTGGCTTGACCATTTTGGACCATTGGATTGAATCTTGGTGGATAAGCTTGAATGATGACCATAGATTTGATGAATGGCTAGGATTGAATCTTGATGGATAAGGTTTGAAGATGACCATGGATTTGATCAATGGATAGGATTTAAAGATGAATCAAAGGCTAGGATTAAGTCAAAAATTTGTAGACTTGACTTTAGGATTAGTAAATTAATTAAGCTTAGTTTGACTAGGTTAATTATTTAATTAGCAAACTAATTAAACTAATTTAGTTATTAAATAATTATAATATAAATACTAATTAAATATGCTAATATTGTTTAGAGATTATAAATTATGTAATTATTTGTTTAATTAACTAGTTATGTAATTAGAATAAACAATTAAGTAAACTAGTTTAATTCTTAACTAAGTATAATCTAAAATATTAATTGAAAGTTCTAAAATTAATTAAAGGTTATGATATATGTTAGTATATGTTAGATATATTAGTCATAAGATTAAAATGTTAATTAGGATTTAATTAGGATATTTAGTCAAATAGATTTCCTAATTAATTAACATGTAAATAAACAAATTAAACTCTTGAATTTGGACTTGGAGGATACGTTGGGCAGCAGCCTTTAGAGGCTTGTAGGATAAGCTTTACAAAGCTTCCTAAGCACACCAACTAGCTATGATCCCAACCATTGAAGGGATGGATGGCTAGGATAAATTGCATGTGTTTTTAATGACTTAAAACCACCAAAAAGTCTCACACGGCAAGCACATGGGCAGCTGGTTGGAGAGGATAGATATGCCATAAAATCCTTATTTTATCATCACAATTACTCACGCATGGCAGCTGTACTTATGCACTCAATTTTGGGTAATTATCCAAGCAATTTTCTTCTTTTTCTTCCCATAATTTACACGGTTGGGCAGCTGCAATATTGGAGGCAAAATGGAATATTCAAGAACATGTGACAAGGCTTGGAGTAGCCAATAGGAAACAAGCTTGGTGATCAAGTTTTAATCTTGACCCTTGGTGAATTCTAAGGCTTGGATGGAGTCTTGGAGAGTCAATATTGGTGGCTATCCATTTGCTTTTCATGGCCATGCATTTGGAGGAGACTTATTTCATTTAATCAAAGTCTTCATCTATTCTCCAAAGCTATCAAGCAAAGCTCTCAAATATTCTTTCTCTTTTTCTTCTCCAACCCCACGGCAGCAGCTCTCTCTCTATCACTCTTCACTTTTATTTCACACATATCTTAGAAAAATTATTCATTTTCTCTCTCTAAAACACCAAGAACCAAGAACACTTCTCTTCCATTTTCTCTCTCACCCTATTCGGCCTATACACTACCCACAACACCAAGCATCTATAATTTTATCTAACCATATTTCCTAAACCCAAATCCTATTCTAAACACTTTCTCTTCACAAAGTTTTTCCAAAATCCTACTCTATCATGTCCAAAATTCAAGTTTTTGCTTACTTACTTAAGGGTAAGTCTTGATTTTATGGTTCAAAATTAGATTTCTAATTTTTCTAACCATGATTGTTCCATGGTTTTTCCATATTAAACCTTGTATGAGTTTTTACTAATTGTTTTAAATTGTTAGGATTTTGTTTGGAGGCTACCCGAAATTTCAAGGAGAAGGAGGAGACTAACTTAGGTTATTTTGCTTCAAGAGGTAAGAGGAGATTACCCTCATCAACCATGTGTTGGTGGTGAGGAATGTTTTTGTCTGTGTATGAAGAATCCATGAGGATTCGGTTTGTGTAATTGTGGTGGTTTGAATTGTTGTGGCTTGTGTTAATTATTTGATTATTTAAGTGTTTTTCGGTTGGTGATTTATTTATTTTTATATGCATGATTATAGCTTTAGAATATTTTGCATGCCTATAGTGTTGAAATATGTGGCATATGTATTGTATGTGTTATTATAATGTTAGAAATGCATGAGCATTCCAAAGAATGCAAAACCCTAGGTTCGGTCATACCATTGAATGGAAGGAATTAAGGTGATTTACAATGTTTTTAATGAATATCAAGTGAATTCAAGTGAATTAGAACAAAGAAATGAATTTTTGGAATTTTATTTATACTACGAGATTTCGGCCAACATGCCAAAAAGTGAGAAAAATTGGATCCTAAATAATCTAAGGTAAGTAAGCATGTTAAAGGAAATTTTATCAAAATATTTTGATTATTAAAAATGAAATGGTCGAATTGAATTTTAGAAACTAATTTAAGTATTGTTAGTATTTACAAATATTATACATTAATTGGAAATATTTTACAGTAGCTTGAAAAATATTTTAAATGGTTTTAAATTGCTTAATAATTTTGTTTATTAGTCAAAAACTGTTTATTTGAGGAAAACGGAAAAGAAAATGATTTAAAAAGCTTATGCGATTGAGAAAATGATATAAAATTATTACGCGATTGAGGAAACAGCAAATTATATTTACGCGATTGGAAATGTGATATATATTGTGAAAATGACAAGATTTTGAAAATAAAATAAAATTTCTACGCGATTGACAAAAACAGCAAATTTTACTATTGGGCCAATGTGGTGAACCCAGATATATGAGAAGTTATGTTGCGCCAAGTGGGTGCGTATTGTGATTTGGTTTTATGAAAGTTTTGGTGCGCCAAGTGGGAGCGTACTGTATTTTGAGATCTGTGCCACTGAGGGCATTTACATACTTATTTTTGCCATTGAGGGCATTTTTGTAAATATTTGAAGTTTGAGGGCATGTTTTTGTAAATATTTGAAGTTTGAGGGTATTTTCATAAATATTTGAAGTTTAAGGGCATTTTCATAAATAATGAGGGTTTGATGACATTTTTGTAAATAATTGAGAATTGATGACATTCCTGTAATTATTTGAGACTTGAGGACGTTTTGGTAATTATTGCTTTGTTCATGCACTGAGTCGTGCCAATTTACGAATTGGTGATTTGATTGACGAGATGAATAACATCGCGTTGTCGATGTGATAGGCATAGTGTGTTCAGTTCCTGATATGGACTTGGAGTTCATAGTGTGCACTATTCCATATGTGGACGGAGGTGGCTCATCCTCAGGCGTGGTGCGTGACAACACACTTATGTTCTCGACAAGCACTATCCTTAATCAAGTTTTGAGAGGACTATCGGTACGTGTAGTATACAATTAATTGATTTGTGTGTCTAGGTTGTATGCTATGCCATTATGTTTTTTTCGTGGGCTATAGACACAAAGTTTTGACATTGTAATAGCAATCACAACTAGCCACGACTATAGACACAAAGTTTTGACAATGATGCAATAGGCTGGTCGGGGTAGCCAAAGCTATAAACACAAAGTTTTGACAAGGTGCAATAAATTGGATTGGTGAAGCGATACTAATAGAAGTCTCAACTCATTCTCTCGATATCGTTGTGTGTGTTGTAGCTCCATGGAGTAGGATTGTGTCACATTGCATATGTTTATATGTGGTACATTATTATCTTTTATCTGTGATTGTTTACCTATGATCTTTTATTTGGGATATTATATGTTGATATTGCATTTAATCTTTATTCTATATTATTATGATTTATTGTTATGGCATTTTATATAGTGTGAATTGTTATATCTATCCTGGTAATGTTATTGTGGTTTATTCGATTACAATATATGCTTATTAGAATTAATTGTAAATCGATAATATGACTAAATTCATGTATTGACTGTGTGTATGGAATGATTTAGTCATTCGTATCATTCTTTGCTACCGTACTGGTAAAGGTGAAAGGGGATCTCACCTCTTTATTGTATTGTTTTGTTTGGTTTGTATTGTTTAAATTCGTGTAGTAGGCGAAGCGTATTTTGAGGCTTATTGGAGACAATATTCTGAAGATGGTGACAGCGTCAAGAAGTAATCTTCCAAGTTTCAACATGATGCAGTTGGTGAAGAAATGGAATTTTTTTTAGGTTGAGTTTTATTCTTCCTCGTTAGTGTTATTACCGTGCTATTAGTAGTAACTTTCTTCGGGTTTACTACTGTTTCTCTGAGTCTGTAATTTTCATGTTTTAATTTATTGTTGATTATTTTGTGATGTATATGGCATATGTATGTTAATCAGTTCAATCTAATTTCATTGTTACTCTTAATTTTTGGTAAGTTTATATTTCCGCAAAAAGAAATTTTAAAATTCGTATTTTGAAACTCAAGTTTTTATAAAATAATTATAATTGGTTTAAGTTTTTATTTTAAAATGTGACGCCCTAGGGAGGGTGTTACATTAGTTGATATCAGAGCACGGTTAGAGTCTTTTTGGGGTTTGTGGTTAGGTCTGTCTTGTTTTTGTTGTGTAACTCTCTGTGTTTGGACTCCGAGAGGAGACAACGTTGTTTGAGATGGTTACTTTGGTTTCCATTGTATTATGATTCATCTGTCTTTGAAGAAAGGCGATGATTTGTAGTAAACATACACGTGAGGAAGCAGGATGTGTTTTGACATCTTAAGTGGAATGGAGCAATGATTCTTCAAGTGGAGCAAAAACATCTTAAATTGAGAACCCGAACGAAGAAAGTTGTGTCACAAAAGGTGATTATTTAACTATACTGTATAATTCCGAGAGTAACCCATTTCTTTATGGCATATAATTGTGTGGGTCAATTAGAGTTTTTTGTGTCTTCATTATCTTTTGACCTGGTTGTTTCTATTTCTGGTTCTAAAACATGTGGTTGAGTACTTGAGTTGCTTAAACCATCCTAAGTCTGTTAAATAATTAAATTTTTTTTTTGTTGATTTAATTGGTATGCTTCTTTTTCAAAACAAACACAATCTAAAAATATGGATTGGGTATTTTTCTAACCATCCATGCTCTGTTAGACCAGTTGGTCAAATTGTTCAAGTTAAAAAGTTTACTTCTAAATTCAACGGACCATATCAATTTCTTTATTGGATAGGTTCGGTGGTATGGATGATTCTATCATCTCTTGTTTCTATGTCTTTATGATATCTTTCATATGACGCATTTGCGAAATGTACTTTGGTTTAACCCATTCTTTTATGACTAATTGACTATTTGGGTTAATTAGAATTACTGGTATCTTTGTTACCTTTTAACTTATCTATTTCTACTTTTGTTATCAAATCCGTTATTACTATCTAGTTCCTTAAATAATCTTTTCGGTTAATCTAAATTGTCTACCTCTTTCATAGGATAGATGTGATCTTATATATGGATTGGTTATTTTAATCATATCCTGTAAATTGTTTCAGTAGAATTTTAGTGTCTCAGAAAACTCATTCTTAAAATCGGGCAATGTAAAATTCTTTGTTGGACATGTCTGGTAATAATTCAGATAGTTTCTCTACCTTTTCTTTCTAAATCTTTATAATATCTTTTCGTATATTGAAATTGCAAAAGAAAGGATATTCAGAGTTAAAATCGTGTCATAGTATCAGATACAGTATTGTTAAAAAGAGAACTTGTATTGTGAGACACTTCCTGTTAAAAGCAAAGGCAATAGAGTGAAGCTATACAAAGGCATGGAAATTTCAAGTGATACTGATTAGAGTGGCGTAGCGGAAGCGTGGTGGATAGTATCTTTCATTTTTTTTTCTCTAGACAGAATTGTTATTATCTTTATTAACGACATTCTGATCTATTCTTGAAATTATGAGGAACCATACTAAAATAGTTCTCCATGTTTTACGCGACGCAAGGAGTTTTCATTGGTCGAGGTAATCTGGAATGACGGAGGTGACGTAAACGGTGATGCAAGAGTAGTATCCTAGACTATTCTGAAACCGCTACGAATTTCGGGGGCGAAATTCTTTTTAGGAGGGGAGAGTTGTAACACCCCAATTTTTGGGTAAAAGACCGATGTATCCTTATTTTACTGTTTCTTATTTTTCTGTATGAAATACAGACATATAATACTGTCTGTTATTTTATTTGACCGTTTTGAGTGTTTTGCTTCGTGATGGGGAAAAATGGAAAAATGACCATTTCATCCCGAATGTACTGTTTTTGGTTTTTCTACATGATACAGTGTTTGATATTACTGTCTGTGATTTTATTTGGACTTTTTGTGAGATTTGCTCCGGGACAGGAAAATAATAATTTTTCTGGTCGGAAAAATATTATTTTAATTAATTAGAGTTGGGGGATCTTACTAAACCCAATTCTGATTGATATATAAATTAGTTTCGTAATTTTTAGAATTTAACTGTGCGATAAAATAATTTTTAGTATTATTTTATTCCTCAATATAAATTTTGACAGTGGACCCGATACTGTGTGCGGGACCCACGTATAAATAAAGTAACCAATAGAAACAAGAAACTTGGACCAATAGAAATAAGATACCTAGAAGTCAAACTAATAAAGAGAAGTCAACAAAAGTGGCTTGACCATTTTGGACCATTGGATTGAATCTTGGTGGATAAGCTTGAATGATGACCATAGATTTGATGAATGGCTAGGATTGAATCTTGATGGATAAGGTTTGAAGATGACCATGGATTTGATCAATGGATAGGATTTAAAGATGAATCAAAGGCTAGGATTAAGTCAAAAATTTGTAGACTTGACTTTAGGATTAGTAAATTAATTAAGCTTAGTTTGACTAGGTTAATTATTTAATTAGCAAACTAATTAAACTAATTTAGTTATTAAATAATTATAATATAAATACTAATTAAATATGCTAATATTGTTTAGAGATTATAAATTATGTAATTATTTGTTTAATTAACTAGTTATGTAATTAGAATAAACAATTAAGTAAACTAGTTTAATTCTTAACTAAGTATAATCTAAAATATTAATTGAAAGTTCTAAAATTAATTAAAGGTTATGATATATGTTAGTATATGTTAGATATATTAGTCATAAGATTAAAATGTTAATTAGGATTTAATTAGGATATTTAGTCAAATAGATTTCCTAATTAATTAACATGTAAATAAACAAATTAAACTCTTGAATTTGGACTTGGAGGATACGTTGGGCAGCAGCCTTTAGAGGCTTGTAGGATAAGCTTTACAAAGCTTCCTAAGCACACCAACTAGCTATGATCCCAACCATTGAAGGGATGGATGGCTAGGATAAATTGCATGTGTTTTTAATGACTTAAAACCACCAAAAAGTCTCACACGGCAGCAGCACATGGGCAGCTGGTTGGAGAGGATAGATATGCCATAAAATCCTTATTTTATCATCACAATTACTCACGCATGGCAGCTGTACTTATGCACTCAATTTTGGGTAATTATCCAAGCAATTTTCTTCTTTTTCTTCCCATAATTTACACGGTTGGGCAGCTGCAATATTGGAGGCAAAATGGAATATTCAAGAACATGTGACAAGGCTTGGAGTAGCCAATAGGAAACAAGCTTGGTGATCAAGTTTTAATCTTGACCCTTGGTGAATTCTAAGGCTTGGATGGAGTCTTGGAGAGTCAATATTGGTGGCTATCCATTTGCTTTTCACGGCCATGCATTTGGAGGAGACTTATTTCATTTAATCAAAGTCTTCATCTATTCTCCAAAGCTATCAAGCAAAGCTCTCAAATATTCTTTCTCTTTTTCTTCTCCAACCCCACGGCGTGACTCTCTCTCTATCACTCTTCACTTTTATTTCACACATATCTTAGAAAAATTATTCATTTTCTCTCTCTAAAACACCAAGAACCAAGAACACTTCTCTTCCATTTTCTCTCTCACCCTATTCGGCCTATACACTACCCACAACACCAAGCATCTATAATTTTATCTAACCATATTTCCTAAACCCAAATCCTATTCTAAACACTTTCTCTTCACAAAGTTTTTCCAAAATCCTACTCTATCATGTCCAAAATTCAAGTTTTTGCTTACTTACTTAAGGGTAAGTCTTGATTTTATGGTTCAAAATTAGATTTCTAATTTTTCTAACCATGATTGTTCCATGGTTTTTCCATATTAAACCTTGTATGAGTTTTTACTAATTGTTTTAAATTGTTAGGATTTTGTTTGGAGGCTACCCGAAATTTCAAGGAGAAGGAGGAGACTAACCGGTTATTTTGCTTCAAGAGGTAAGAGGGAGATTACCCTCATCAACCATGTGTTGGTGGTGAGGAATGTTTTTGTCTGTGTATGAAGAATCCATGAGGATTCGGTTTGTGTAATTGTGGTGGTTTGAATTGTTGTGGCTTGTGTTAATTATTTGATTATTTAAGTGTTTTTCGGTTGGTGATTTATTTATTTTTATATGCATGATTATAGCTTTAGAATATTTTGCATGCCTATAGTGTTGAAATATGTGGCATATGTATTGTATGTGTTATTATAATGTTAGAAATGCATGAGCATTCCAAAGAATGCAAAACCCTAGGTTCGGTCATACCATTGAATGGAAGGAATTAAGGTGATTTACAATGTTTTTAATGAATATCAAGTGAATTCAAGTGAATTAGAACAAAGAAATGAATTTTTGGAATTTTATTTATACTACGAGATTTCGGCCAACATGCCAAAAAGTGAGAAAAATTGGATCCTAAATAATCTAAGGTAAGTAAGCATGTTAAAGGAAATTTTATCAAAATGTTTTGATTATTAAAAATGAAATGGTCGAATTGAATTTTAGAAACTAATTTAAGTATTGTTAGTATTTACAAATATTATACATTAATTGGAAATATTTTACAAAGTAGCTTGAAAAATATTTTAAATGGTTTTAAATTGCTTAATAATTTTGTTTATTAGTCAAAAACTGTTTATTTGAGGAAAACGGAAAAGAAAATGATTTAAAAAGCTTATGCGATTGAGAAAATGATATAAAATTATTACGCGATTGAGGAAACAGCAAATTATATTTACGCGATTGGAAATGTGATATATATTGTGAAAACGACAAGATTTTGAAAATAAAATAAAATTTCTATGCGATTGACAAAAACAGCAAATTTTACTATTGGGCCAATGTGGTGAACCCAGATATATGAGAAGTTATGTTGCGCCAAGTGGGTGCGTATTGTGATTTGGTTTTATGAAAGTTTTGGTGCGCCAAGTGGGAGCGTACTGTATTTTGAGATCTGTGCCACTGAGGGCATTTACATACTTATTTTTGCCATTGAGGGCATTTTTGTAAATATTTGAAGTTTGAGGGCATGTTTTTGTAAATATTTGAAGTTTGAGGGTATTTTCATAAATATTTGAAGTTTAAGGGCATTTTCATAAATAATGAGGGTTTGATGACATTTTTGTAAATAATTGAGAATTGATGACATTCCTGTAATTATTTGAGACTTGAGGACGTTTTGGTAATTATTGCTTTGTTCATGCACTTGAGTCGTGCCAATTTACGAATTGGTGATTTGATTGACGAGATGAATAACATCGCGTTGTCGATGTGATAGGCATAGTGTGTTCGGTTCACGATATGGACTTGGAGTTCATAGTGTGCACTATTCCATATGTGGACGGGAGGTAGCTCATACGTAGGGCGTGGTGCGTGACAACACACTTATGTTCTCGACAAGCACTATCCTTAATCAAGTTTTGAGAGGACTATCGATTTGCTGTAGTATACAATTAATTGATTTGTGTGTCTGGGTTGTATGTTATGCCATTATGTTTATTTTTCGTGGGCTATAGACACAAAGTTTTGACAAAGGCAATAGCAATCACAACGGTCGACTATAGACACAAAGTTTTGACAAGGCAATAGTGGTCGGGGGTAGCCAAAGCTATAGACACAAAGTTTTGACAAGTCTAATAAATTTGGATTGGTAAGGCAAGTACTAATAGAAGTCTCAACTCATTCTCTCTGATATCGTTGTGTGTGTTGTAGCTCCATGGAGTAGGATTGTGTCACATTGCATATGTTTATATGTGGTACATTATTATCTTTTATCTGTGATTGTTTACCTATGATCTTTTATTTGGGATATTATATGTTGATATTGCATTTAATCTTTATTCTATATTATTATGATTTATTGTTATGGCATTTTATATAGTGTGAATTGTTATATCTATCCTGGTAATGTTATTGTGGTTTATTCGATTACAATATATGCTTATTAGAATTAATTGTAAATCGATAATATGACTAAATTCATGTATTGACTGTGTGTATGGAATGATTTAGTCATTCGTATCATTCTTTGCTACAGTAATTGGTAAAGGTGAAAGGGGATCTCACCTCTTTATTGTATTGTTTTGTTTGGTTTGTATTGTTTAAATTCGTGTAGTAGGCGAAGCGTATTTTGAGGCTTATTGGAGACAATATTCTGAAGATGGTGACAGCGTCAAGAAGTAATCTTCCAAGTTTCAACATGATGCAGTTGGTGAAGAAATGGAATTTTTTTTAGGTTGAGTTTTATTCTTCCTCGTTAGTGTTATTACCGTGCTATTAGTAGTAACTTTCTTCGGGTTTACTACTGTTTCTCTGAGTCTGTAATTTTCATGTTTTAATTTATTGTTGATTATTTTGTGATGTATATGGCATATGTATGTTAATCAGTTCAATCTAATTTCATTGTTACTCTTAATTTTTGGTAAGTTTATATTTCCGCAAAAAGAAATTTTAAAATTCGTATTTTGAAACTCAAGCTTTTATAAAATAATTATAATTGGTTTAAGTTTTTATTTTAAAATGTGACGCCCTAGGGAAGGTGTTACAAATACAATATAGAATAGGCATACAAAGAGGTGAGATCACCTACACCAATACCAGTATGGCAGCATGGAGATAAACACATACAATACATCATATAGATACATCATACCATAATTACAATTATGTCATCAACATCAATTATCACCACAACACATGTAATACACAATAATTACGATCATTCCATTACCAATATTCAAATATTCAACAATTCAATTATCATAAATAATAAATACGATAATACACTCAATAACTATGCATATGCACCTAAACTCAATTTCCCACTCCATGGAGCTAAAACTCTGATCGGAGAGAGTGATTGAAAAGATCTGTCTGCACCAATATGCCTCAGACCACGTCCTCAATTTTGCACATCTAGCATATGCACGATAGTCTTTATCAGGTCTTATTTAATAATAGTGTCTCGGTTAGGATCATTGGTGTGTTACGACAGTCTAACCCATGGTACAGAAGAGCTACCAACTGTCCATTGTAGGCAACCCGCACCCCAATGCTCCCAAGGTTAACGAATGACTTACACTACGCATATCGCACCCACTCAAGAGGTGTATTCTCTCCTAGGCAATTAGCCTCACACAGTCCATCGGGCCTTTTCAATGCATGTACTATGCACCATTCACAGTTCCAATTTATTATCTCATATTTAGGGTCCACTCATTAACCCAACAGCATCTTTACTTTATTTTCATCGCGTAGTCATATTTTCACATTTTCTCAATCGCGCAATAATTCTGTCGCATTTTCAAATCACATATTGATTTTTCAACGTTTCTCATTTGCGTAAAATATTTTTCATACGTTTCAAATCAAAAATACTATTTTTCTCATTTAATACTAAAATTTGACTTTATTTTCCATATTTACATAATAGTCCCTCAAAAACATAATATTTACATTATAATCCTCGTTTAAATAATATTTTCACAATAGTCCCTCATAAAAATCATATTTATGACATAGTTCCTATTTTATCAAATATTTGCAATATAGCCTCTCTTTTATAAAATATTTGCAATATGAGCCCTCTTTAAATAATAATTACAATATAGTCCTTCTTAAAATATTAATTATAATATAGTCCCTCTTTTATAAAATAATTATAATATAACCCCTCTAAAAATCAGTATTTATATTGTTTCACAAAAAATGGTAATTCTTTCTTTTACTTTCAATAATATAGGTCAAATTTTTCAGACGCGCTTCAAAACCCATAGGGTGAGCTATACGTCAGAAATCTTCAAGTATTGACCCTCATTGTTATTTCATAATCTCATTACTTAATTATATCTATTTGTTTTCTAAAAAGCATTGTGCTTGCTACTCACTTCAAATTCTTCCAAAATCATTTCCTTATCAATTTAAACCTTTGAATCTACACTTGATAAAATAATTTAGTTCTACATTATGAGAAATGGCATGTTGGCCAAATTTCATTCTCACTTCAAAACTCATTGTAATTCATTTTCTAACACTTTAAACCCTTGTAAAACACCTTAATTCGTTTCAATGTCATGAATCCTTTAATCCTCAATTCAAAATCATCATTTTAGGACTCTTGGTCCCCTTGAATCTAGTGAGGCCATGTGCCTTTAAGCTCTTTGGAGCTCTCATGAATTCCTTCTAACATGTTGTTCACATCCTAAATTACACATACACTTGCAAGCTTCCACATTCATACATACAGGCATATTATCAAAGCCATAATCATACTATCACACATGCAAGCATAATTTCAAAATCATAAACACCACAATCACAAACAAAAAGGCTTCAAACAATAGGTGAATAAACCCTTATGGGTTTTTCACCATACACAACCATCTCCACACCACCAAAACTTGGTTGGTGAGGTTTAATCTTCCTCTTACCTCTTGAAGACAAAAATCCACAAGTTCCTCCTCTTCCTTATTTTTCGTGTGAACCACAAACAATTCACTAAAAATTCTTAAACAATTAGTAAAATCACAAACAAGGCTTAATAATGAAGAACCATGGAACAATAATGGTTTATAAAATCAAAAACTAAATTTTAAACCAAAGAATCAAAAGTTTACCTTCAGGAAAGTAAAGCAAAACTTAGATTTGAAGCACTTAGGATAGGATTTTGATAAAACTTCCCAAATGAAAAGTGTTTAGAAAGTGGTTTAGGTTTAGGAAAGAGAAAAAATTATAGAAGATAGATGGTGGTTCAAGGTGCTTGGGCCGAAAACTCAAAGAGAAAAGGAAAGGAAAATTACTTGGTGTTCTTGAGAGATTTGAGAGAAAATGATGCTTAGCTTTTTAGGTGAGAGAAAAGTGAATAATGTGAGTAAATTGAAGAGTGTAGCCATGTGAGTAGTGTGTAGAGAAATTAAGAGATAAGTTTGATAGTAAAATATCATAGTGTGTTCACATTGGGAAGCACATGGCCTATAGTCATCATGTGGTCATCAAATAGCCACAAAAGACCATTCAAGAAGCTTGGAGAAGCCTCCCAAGACTCCTTGGCCGTGTGGCCTCTAGCCATTTAGTGACTATGTTTGACTTAAATTAAAGCTTAATTATTTGCTAATTAAATGACAAGTTAATTAGGTTAGGTTTCCTAATTACACTTAATTAACTATCTAATTACATAGCTAATTAATTTAATAGGTCATTGCATATATCATGCATAGTCATAGCTTCTAGATGAACTTAGGATATTTAATTAGTAACTAGATTATAACTAATTAATAACTAGGTTAGTTCACTTAGTTTCTTAATTAGGCAATTAAGATAACTAAATTAGGCTTAGTTAGCTACTTAGTAACTAGTCAAGCCATTATTATTGACTAAATCCTAACCATTGAAATTAACTTTATTTCCTAACCATTGATTTAATCTAAGGTAGATATCATAAGTTACTTTATCAGGATTGTTCTTACACCATTGATCTGATCAATGGTTATGATCAAAAGCATCTTAATCAAGTTGTTCATCCAATGGTCCACAATAAAGTCTATGCCACTTTATTTGACCAACTCCTCTTGGTTTAGAAAAGTCCAGCCATCATTTTTGATTGATTCCTATTGGTTCATTCTAATTTAGGTTACAGAAAATATTCTAAGCACATTTCCTGTCAATTAATATATATTAGGTCAAATAAATTATAGCAGAAGCTGCTATAAATAAAATAGTAAAATATTATCAATGAAATATTTTTATTTCACAGATAAATCCTAAAAGTTAAAAGATTATTTTTTGTGTCTCTCAGATTCGGGTTTAATAAGATCCCCCGTCTCCGAATAAATCAAATAAGATTTTCCCCGGCTCAAAAATTATTATTTTCCTAACCCAGAGCAAATCACACAAAACGATCAAAAATAATATTGGAACCGTCAAATTATTTTTATAACACACAGAAAACACAAACAGTGAAATTCTGTCATTACTGTAACATAGTCTAAAATTTGGGGTGTTACAACTCTCCCCCTCTAAAAAGAAGTTTCGTCCTCGAAACTTGCACACACACATTTAACACAAATATGGATACTGCTCTTTCATTTTATCCTCCAGCTCCCAAGTAGCTTCACCACTGTTTACATCATTCTAAACTACTTTAACTAATGCAATTTCTTTACTTCGAAGTTACTTTGTCCCTCGATCTTCAATCTTGACTGGAAACGTCTCATAAGTTAAATCTTCCTTTAGTTGTACGGTATCTGGTTTGATAACATGAGTCGGATCAAAAATATATTTTTGTAGTTGTGATACATGAAATACATTATGAAGATTTGATAGGAAAGGTGGTAGTACAATCTGATAAGCTACCGGACCTACCCGACAGAGTATCTGATACGGTCCGATAAACTTCGGAGTGAGT
The DNA here is from genome assembly GCA_029884595.1 of Ormosia semicastrata. Classification (NCBI taxonomy): domain Eukaryota; kingdom Viridiplantae; phylum Streptophyta; class Magnoliopsida; order Fabales; family Fabaceae; genus Ormosia; species Ormosia semicastrata. The sequence continues at coordinate 44,897,831 of JAQQTO010000048.1, read as the reverse complement.
TTCCTCTACTTAATCACTCGTCCAACTCCAGTCATAGGTGTCACACGTAGAAACACATGGTCACCTTCTTCAAATTCAAGCAGTCTTCATCTTTTATCAGCATAACTCTTTTGTCACGTCTGAGTTGTCCTCATCTTATCTTGAATCATCTTCACTTTCTCAGTTGTCTGCTATACAAATCCTGGTCCTACAACAGTACTTTCACCATCATGATATCTACACAACGGCGTCCTACATCGTCTCCCATACAATGCCTCATAGGGTGCCATCCCTATACTCGAATGAAAACTATTGTTGTATGTGAACTCTATCAATGGTAGTAATTCATCCAACAACCAGTTTGTTGTAGAACACAAGCTTCCAATAAGTTCTTTGAAAATCCTAACTATCCTTTCTTCGTTATATCCAAGCCCCTCTTGATTGATCAGGTATTTCAAGTCCTTGAAATTATTGTAGACTTTATAGGAAAGAAAATGTCTTCAGATTTTACTTGCAAAATGACTATCACATATCCTAAAACATAAATCGAATAATTCTTCTCATGCACGTTCCACTGCCTTGAAGTATATGCCACAACCTTTCTATTTGATCTCAACACTCAATCTAAATCCACGAGTTGTACTTATTCTAACAGAATTTGCATTTGACTAGTTTCGCGCATAACTCCTTCTTCTTCTTCAGAAATTGAAGAACTTCATTGAGATCTTCAGCATATTTCCTTCGAATTTCGAGAATAGATTGAAATATCGCCAATAAGGATAATGACAAATTTGCCTATATGGGAAAGAAAGATCCTATTTATATAATTCATGAATATCACAAAAACATTCTTTACCCCGAATGGTAGTACTAAATACTTATAGTGCCTGTAATGTGTCTGAAAAACTGTCTTGGAACATTCTCTACTTTTACGCGAATCTGATAATAACCAGCACCTAAATCGATCTTAGAGCAAACAGTGATTTCCTTCATTTTGTCTTCTAGTTCCCCTGTTGTCACATCATTCCAGACTTTCTTCATTAAGATAAGTTGTTCTACTTGCTTATTTTTAATCTTAACAGAAAATGTATCATAGATCAAGTTTTCTTCTAATTGCACTGTATTTTGATACTATGACATAAGTTGAATCAAGAATAATCCTTCTTAATTTAGATACATGAAAGACACTATGAAGGTTATAAGGAAAAGTAATAAGACTATTCGGTAGATTACTAGATTAGCCCAACAAAGAATTTGAGATGGTCTAATAAATTTTGAAATGAACTGTTGGGAATTGTGGATACATCACGCAGCGAAAAATAGGGATTCCCACCGAGGATCCATGCGAAAAAGCCATAATCCTAGTTTTAAATGATTTACCTCTTGAAGCGTGAATCACCAACACCGTAATAGAAATAATGTCTCTGCGGTATCCACACAAACAGACTCACGAACGTCCAACGTCTGCAAAGAGGAGCCTCACGTCTCTCACACGGTGCTAGCTGCAAAGAGAAGAGAAGAAACCTGTCACTTTCTCACTCACTTTTCTGTAGGTGCGGCTAGGGTTCTGAAATTGTGTCTATTAGCAGCCCCTTAGTAATACTATTTATAATAGTGACTGCCTTAAGTGAGTGTAAGCAGCAGCAAGGTAAGTTGTGTAACCCTAGACCCATCTGTTATGAGTCTAGCCCATATTTGAATCTGAGTCCAACTTGGATTCATTGCTCCAATTTTAGTCTGCTCTATGTGTGTGATCCTGCAGGTTCATATTACGTTGGTAGTAATATTAAAATCCCATTTTAATATTACAAGCACTGAGCGGTATCTAGCAACCTATCGTTGCTATCCAAGTAATAAGAATGTCAGTGATTTGACATAACCTTTCCGTGACCAATGTTTCCATATTGTTTAGTCCCTTTGTCAAGATATCTAGATTGAACACAAGGCATGGAATGCATCACCTTTGTATAGTCCAATCTTTCGTTTCTTGATACTCGAGTAGATTTTGTAACAACAAATGAGATCAATATCTCATATTGACTCATTTGAGCATGGCCATGCATTTCGCAGTCTCACTCAATCAGGGGGCCCGAAGATATCGCTCGTGTTATGTAGGAGTGACAAATCCCATCTAGGTCACTCACATCCCTCTGCATGATTCGCGGTATATCCAATAAGTAACTTTATAATCATTTTGTTACTGGTGACGTTTGATGGCATTAAAACACACAATTCCTCATGTAAGAATCGTAGTGATTTCAGGTCAAAGGACCACAAACACCATTGTCACTATGAGAATCGCTTATGACACTCACGTAACGATCCATGTAGCGTTCTCATGGCGGGTCAGTCCAGTACATCATTACTCTAATATGTACCCATCTGAAGACTTGATATCTCATATCCATGACCCGTGAGATGTGGTCATCAGTCTATGCACATACTAGTCTCAATGTATTATTGTTGTCCTAATTAACAATAATACTTGACTAGGGACATTTAAGAATAGTGTTGTAACCAAAAGGATCTCACAATCAAGTCATCCACTTGATGTCCTATGGCATCAAACTTGCTATTCTAAGGACTTTATTATGTTCATAAAAAAAGAACACAATAAATGAAATGCCTCATATATAAAATAACATAATAGAATATATGTAAATATAGAAAATGTATTTGCCTCTAGGGCATACACCAACAATCTCCCACTTGCACTAAAGCCAATTAGGCATATATCTAATGCTTAAAGACCTAGTATGACCCTCATGCTTCTGCTGTGCAAGAGGCTTTGTTAGTGGATCAGCAAAGTTATCATCTGTTGGTACTCTGTATATCTTCACATCTCCTCTATCGATGATCTCTCAAATGAGATGGAAGCGCCTAAGTATATGTTTGGATCGCTGGTGAGATCTAGGCTCCTTAGCTTGTGCAATGGCTCCATTATTATCACAATAGAGGTCCACTGGGTCCACAATGCTAGGAATAGCGCCAAGTTCAGTAATGAACTTCCTGATCCAAACGACCTCCTTTGCTGCATTGGAGGCAGCAATATACTCAGCCTCTGTGGTAGAATCGGTGACTGTCTCCTGCTTTGAACTCTTCCAGCTCACAGCCCCACCATTTAGGCAAAAAACATAACTCGATTGCGATCTGGAGTCGTCCTTATCGGTTTGGAAGCTAGCATCAGTGTAACCTTTTACAACTAGCTCTTCCTCGCCTCCATATACCAAGAACGAATCCTTAGTCCTTCTCAAGTACTTAAGGATGTTCTTGATAGCAGTCCAGTGACTTTCACCGGAATCAGACTGGTACCTGCTCGTCATGCTCAAAGCATACGAGATGTCTGGTCGAGTACATAACATGGTATACATGATAGATCCAATTGTAGATGCATATGAAATCTTGCTCATGCGATCCCTCTCATCCTGGGTGGAAAGTGATTGAACCTTAGATAGGCTTACACCATGTGACATAGGCAAGAGTCCTTTCTAGGATTCATGTATGTTAAATCGTCTTAATACTTTGTCTATATATGTACTCTGACTTAGGCCAAGTAGTCTCAGTGATCTATCTCTATAGATCCTGATACCTAATACATAGGTGGCTTCACCCAAGTCCTTCATAGAGAAGCAGTTCCCTAACCAAGTCTTTACGGACTGTAGGGTAGGGATGTCATTTCCAATAAGTAGTATCTCATCTACATACAATACCAGAAAGATAATAGTGCTCCCATTAACCTTCTTGTAGACATAAGATTCTTCTTCATTCTTGATGAAACCAAACTGTTTTATTGTATCATCAAAACGAAGATTCCAGCTTCTGGAAGCTTGCTTCAATCCATACATAGATCGTTGCAACTTGCATACTTTTCTAGCATCCTCTGGAATGGCAAAACCCTCAGGTTATGTCATGTACATATCCTCGAGAAGATTTCCATTAAGGAAAGTAGTTTTGACATCCATTTGCTAGATTTCATAATCATGGTATGCTGCAACAGCAAGCAAGATCCGAACGGATTTAAACATCACAACTGGGGAAAAAGTCTCATCATAGTCTACACCATGAATTTGTTTGAAACCTTTAGCCACCAATCGCGCCTTAAAGGTATGCACATTACCATCCATGTTAGTTTTCTTCTTGAAAATCCACTTGCACCCAGTGGGTTTTACCCCTTCAGGTGGGTCAACCAAGGTCCATACTTGGTTGGCATACATGGAATCCATTTCAAATCTCATGGCCTCAAGCCATTTCTCAGATTCTGGGCCAAGAATGGCTTCCTGGTAAGTCACAGACTCATCTTGATCCATGAGCAGTACGTCACCTTGTTGGGTCAAGAGAAATCCATATCTCTCTGGTTGATGATGTATCCTGTTAGACCTACGCAGGTCTTATGCTACTAGAAGCGAGTTCTTTGTTCCACAACATTTTGTGGAGGCTGCTCTATTTCCACCATTGGTTCATTGCTGCTTTATGAAACTTGAACTTCTTCAAGTTCTACTTTTCTCCCGCTGATTCCTTTGGAGATAAACTCCTTTTCTAGAAACACAGCTGTCCGTGCGACAAACACTTTGCCCTCGGTAGGATTATAGAAAAAATATCCCTTGGTTTCCTTTGGATACCCCACAAAGAAGCATTTATCTGATTTAGGTCCAAGCTTATCAGAAACTTGATGTTTCACATAAGCTTCGCAGCCCCAAATATTCAAGAAAGACATACTGGGTCGTCTCCCAGTCCATATCTCATGTGGTGTCTTTTGAACCGTCCTAGATGGAACACAGTTAAGTGTGAAAAGCTGCTGTTAACAGAGCATGTCCCCAGAAAGAGCCTAAAAGGTTTGCATGACTCATCATGGATCGGACCATGTCCAACAAGGTCCGATTCCTTCTTTCAGAGACACCATTCCATTGTGGTGTTCCTAGTAGAGTGAGTTGAGATATTATCCCACACCTTTTCAGATGATCATCAAACTGTTGGCTTAAGTATTCTCCTCCTCGATCTGATCGAAGGATTTTAATACTCTTGCCAAGTTGGTTTTGTACTTCATTCTTTAACTCTTTAAACTTTTCAAAGGATTCTGATTTGTGCTTCATAAGATATACAAATTCATATCTACTGAAATCATCAGTAAATGTAATGAAGTATTGAAAATCGCCTCTAGCGAGTGTGTTTAGTAGCCCACATACATCGCTATGTATAAGGCCTAAAAGATCACTAGCCCTTTCACCTTTTCTGGTGAATGGGGCCTTTGTCATCTTCCCCAATAAATAAGATTCACATGTCTCATATGATTCGAAATCAAACGAGTCCAAGAATCCATCTTTGTGGAGTTTGGAGATGCGTTTCTCATTTATATGGCCCAAATGACAATGCCAGAGAAAAGTTGGGTTCAAATCGTTTGATTTAAACATCTTTGTATTTATGTTATAGACGGGCGTTTCAAGATCAAGTACATAAAGTCCATTACTCAATTGTGCACTACCATAAAAAATATCATTCATATAAATAGAACAACACTTGTCCTTTATAATAAAAGAAAAACCTTTCTTGTCAAACAAGAAATAGAAATGATATTCCTACTAATAGCAGGCACAAAATAGCAATTCTTTAACTCTATTACAAGCCCAGTGGGCAAAGATAATAAATAAGTCCTTACAGTTGATGCAGCAACCTTTGCTCCATTTCCCACTCGTAGGTCAACTTCGTCCTTCGTCAATAGTCTACTGCTCTTTAGATCCTGCACATTTACACAAATGTGAGATCCACATCCAGTTTCTAATACCCATGATGCAGAAGTAGATAAATTGACTTCAATAACAAAAATACCTTAAGTGGAAGTCTCACTTCCCTTCTTCTTTTTGAGTTCCTCCAGGAACTTGGCACAATTCTTCTTCCAATGTTCGGTCTGACCACTATGGAAGCATGTACCTTCCTTAGCCACTCCACCCACTGGTTTTAAGCAAGAAGTGCTGGGCTTAGACTTATCCTTGCTCTTGCCCTTCCAGTTATCCTTGGGCTTTTTCTGCTGTTTCTTGCCCTTATTCTTTTGGACCATCATTATGGCCTTCCTTTTGCCTTTGTTAATATTCTGCTCAGCTGTTCTCAATATGCCTAGCAGCTCTGGTAGTGATTTGTCAATCTCATTCATGTTGTAGTTCATAACAAATTAACTAAAACTTTCTGGCAAAGATTGCAGGACTAAGTCAGTGGCTAACTCTTGGCCCAAAGGAAAACCAAGTATCTCTAGGTTTTCAATGTACCCAATCATCTTGAGTACACGAGCACCAATAGGGCTTCCTTCTACCAGCTTGCACTGAAATAGTGTTTTAGAGACCTCGAATCTCTCATGCCTGGCCTACTCTTGATAGAGCTTTTTAAGGTGTACGATCATATCGTATGCATCCATGTTCTTATATTGCTTTTGGAGCTCAGAGCTCATGGTGGCCAGCATTAGACATCCGATGTCTAAGGCATCATCTTGATGCTTCTTATAAGCATCTCTTTTAGTTCTAGGGGCATTAGCAGCAGGTGGCTCAAGAATAGGCTGTTCCAAAACATACAGTTTTTTCTCTTGCTTAAGGACAATCCTCAAATTCCTGTACCAGTCTAGAAAATTCATTCCAAACAACTTGTCCTTCTCAAGGATGGATCACAATGATAAAGTACCCGATGTGTTTGTTGCCATGGTAATCTGTTAACAGAAATATGCAAAATATAAGTATCATGCCATAAACATATTTAATGAGGTCTTTTAATTAAATATGCCTCCCACTATTTTATTCAAGTCAATGACCCTCAACATTGACTCAGAAAATCCCATCATAAGATTTCCTAGTGGGTTAAGATCCATATTTCACCTAGTTTTGAGTCAGCTTTGGCTGATCACCCAAAATTCAGTTATTTAGGTAGAAACACTTTCCAATTACATCACATGTAACTCTTGGATAGTTAGGTGAATAACACTTATTCAAGTCCATCTAATGGACCAAAGCTCAACTTCATGCCTCTAAGCCTTCAATCCTATTGAAATGGCCTAGTTAAGTCAAACCCAATGGTTGGCAGTTGGATATTACCTTTATCCCATCGCGTCTTACTAATATAGATAAAGGTATCCTACTTTAGCAGACCTGCACTTGATCGATACTAGTCTTGATGAGTGCCACACATTGGAAGGCATCACATAATGACTTAATATTTGCTTTGAGGGAATTATTATTATTATTATTATTACTAGATCTCACCATTTATTAAACTGTTTATCATACCATAAACATTATCCATGCATCTCATACATAAAAGCACATAATAAAAGTGACATGGTTATGGCCCCTAAGAGAGTAGCATTAACTAAGCCAGCTTCACCAAGCATCTCCCATCAACGACCTCAAAGAGGAGCCTCACGTCTCTCATACAGTCCTAGCTGCAAAGAGAAGAGAAGAAACCTGTCGCTCTCTCACTCACTTTTCTGTAGGTGCGGCTAGGGTTCTGAAATTGTGACTATTAGCAGCCCCTTAGCAGTACTATTTATAATAGTGACTGCCTTAAGTGAGTGTGAGCAGTAGCAAGGTAAGCTGTGCAACCCTAGACCCATCTGTTATGAGTCTGGCCCATATTTGAATCCGAGTCCAATTTGGATCCATTGCTCCAATTTTAGTTTGCTCTATATGTGTGACCCTGCAGGTTCTTATTACGTTGGTAGTAATATTAAAATCTCATTTTAATATTACAAGCAGTGAGCGGTATCTAGCAACACATCGCTGCTACCCAAGTAATAAGAATGTCAGTGATTTGACATAACCTTTCCGTGACCAATGTTTCCGTGTTGTTTAGTCCCTTTGTCAAGATATCTAGATTGAACACAAGGCATGTAATGTGTCACCCTTGTATAGTCCAATCTTTCGTTTCCTGATACTCGAGTGGACTTTGTAACAACAAATGAGATCAATATCTCATATTGACTCATTTGAGCATGGCCATGCATTTCGCAGTCTTACTCAATCAAGGGGCTCGAAGATATCGCTCCTATTATGTAGGAGTGACAAATCCCATCTAGGCCACTCACATCCCTCTGCATGATTCGTGGTATGTCTAATAACCAACTTTATAATCACCTTGTTACAGATGACGTTTGATGGCATTAAAACACACAACTCCTCATGTAGGAATCGTAGTGATTTTAGGTCAAAGGACCACAAATACCATTGTCACTATGAGAATCGCTTATGACACTCACGTAACGATCCATGTAGCATTCTTATGGTGGGTTAGTCCAGTACATCATTACTCTATTATGTACCCATCTGAAGACTTGATATCTCATATCCATGACTCGTGAGATATGGTCATCAGTCTATGCACATACTAGTCTCAATGTATTATTGTTGTCCTAATTAACAATAATACTTGACTAGGGACATTTAAGAATAGTGTTGTAACCAAAAAGATCTCACGATTAAGTCATCCACTTGATGTCCTATGGCATCAAACTTACTATTCTAAGGACTTTATTATGTTTATCAAAAAGAACACAATAAATAAAATGCCTCATATATAAAATAGCATAATAGAATGTATGTAAATACAGAAAATGTATTGGCCTCTAGGGCATACACCAACATGAACATGGTCCAATAATTTTAGAAATGAACTTTCTGGATTCAAACCCAAAAATCTCAGGTCAAGGAAACACTAAAGTTGCATTGTAACAATCTACTACAATATGGTTGGAAAATAACCAATCCATTTATAAAGTCAAGCTCTTAAATAGATGTGATTTTAGATAAACAAATCAAATCAACAGAAAAGATTTGATATTCAATAGATATAGGGTAGAGCTAGAAAACTTGAGTATAAACAACAAGTTTAACAAGAAGAGTAGAAATACTCATATGACATTATAATGAAGACATAGATAAGTCAAATTGATTTACTCAGTCTATTTGAGAAAGAAATAGACAACCCAGATCAATATAAAAGCTTCAAACTCCAATAATAATAGGATAGTTTGAAACAGGCTCGAGTAGTAATAACAAATTTAGAAGTTGAAGTAGCATTATGAAAAGAAGCAAACACAGATAACCCCAAAAGATTTACACAGTCACAAATCACAAGAGAATGGGTTACCTTGCGAATTATACAACACGGTTTTAAGATTACCCTCTATGGCACAACTTCCTCGCTTCTTAAGTTTTTGTATTTGAACATTCTCATTACACTCTTTGCACCGGCTCTTTCTTCTTCTTGAGATTTTGAAATACGTGTATTACTAAGGGAAGGTTCCATCTTCAGTTGATCACATTCCCTGGAGAAATGTCCAGGCTTCCCACATCCATAACAAATAATCCCTTTTTGCTGATAATCTTTAGTGAGATGATTTTTTCCACACTTGAAACATTTCATTGGTGATGCCACAGTCTGACCAAAATCGTTGGCACTAGTACTTCCTCTCTTTGTTCATTGTTGCTTCCCCAGTGGTCGTACATACGACTTTCGTTGAAAACAATTGACCTTACGCTTCCTTCCATTTTGGATTATCGAAGGTTCTAAGTTACAGCTTCTCGCATCCGGTGACTGCTCCAATCCTAATAAGCTATGAAGTTTGATTATTAGTTCCTGCTGCTGAGCGATCATCTGTCTCTGTTGTACTGCTACTTCAATTATCTTTTGCATCACACTTCTAGTTGCGACTATACAATCTTCATCACGTCTCGCGTTCACATGCTCATGTTCGTTACCTTCCATTATCTTTCTTCAAAGACAAACAAAATCAAAACACAACAAAGTAAACGTAACTATTTCACACAACATCGTCTCCTTTCAGAAACCAAATATATTTCTGTGTTCAGTGTCAGAGATTCACACAGCACTAACAAGACAAACCTACCCACAAACCCAAAAGACTCTAACTTGGGCTCTAATACCAACTAATGTAACACCCACCTTAGGGTGCCATATTTACGTTACTTAATTACCAAATTACCCCTTCATAATATAGTATGCTTTGTAATGTAAATATAAGTTGTAAAATTTCTTAATAACAATAAGATAAGCTTAGCAAAAAATAAAAACATTTTTTACATCATATATATACAAGTCTTAGTACTGTCATACTTAAATATTTACAAACTAGACTTTCAAAACATTTAAGCTTTAAGTGAAACTAACATACTGCCCAAGTACTACTAAACAGTAGAACCCTCACACGGGTCCTCCTCAGATTCCTCCACAGTTAGGAATCCGATTAAACGCGAAGTTCTACGGACAAGTGTCCATGTAGATGACACAATACTAATCTCACTAGGAGTACGGTAGTAAGTTCCTCAGTACTGCCTAATGGATAAAGGATACTTTAAGTGTACGTTAATATTCCACTAAAATAAGGGTGTCCATGATAAAGCCTACTTAAAATAATATTTAAGTCTCCTACGTAGTAAATACGCTCTCTTTCCAGATCAACATGTCACGCTTCCGTTCCACCATGAAACGCCAACCTCATGTACCCTAAGAAACTGGGCATCTCCATCTCTTCAAAACTCAGCGTCCTCGACAAGAATCTGCTCTTCCTCGCCTTCTTGTTCAAGTCCTCGCTCAATGTCTTAACAGATATAAATACAATATAGAATAGGCATACAAAGAGGTGATATCACCTACGCCAATACCAGTATGGCAGCAAGAAGATAAACACATACAATATATCATATAGATACATCATACTATAATTACAATTATGCCATCAACATCAGTTATCACCACAACACATGTAATACACAATAATTACGATCATTCCATTACCAATATTCAAACATTCAACAATTTAATTATCATAAATAATAATTACGATAATACCCTCAATAACCATGCATATGCACCTAGACTCAATTTCTCACTCCATGGAGCTAAAACTCAAATCGGAGAGAGTGATCGAAAAGATCTGTCCGCACCAATATGCCTTAGACCACATGCTCAATTTTGCACATCTAGCATGTGCACGATAGTCTTTATCAAGTCTTGATTAAGAATAATGTCTCGGTTAGGATTATTGGTGTGTTACGTTGGTTTAACCCACAGTACAGAAGAGCTACCAACTGCTCATTGTAGGCAACTCGCACCCCAATGCCCCCAAGGTCAACGAGTGACTTACACTACGCATATCGCGCCCACTCAAGAGGTGTATTCTCTCCTAGGCAATTGGCCTCATACAGTCCATCAAACCTTGTCAATGCATGTACTATGCACCATTCATAGTTCCAATTTATTATCTCATATTCGGGGTCCATTCATTAACCCAACAGTATCTTTACTCTATTTTTATCGCGTAGTCATATATTCACATTTTCTTAATCGCGCAATAATTCTGTCGCATTTTTAAATCGCGTATCGATTTTTCAATGTTTCTTAATCGTGTAAAATATTTTTCATACGTTTCAAATCAAAAATACTAATTTTCTCATTTAATACTAAAATTTGACTTTATTTTCCATATTTGCATAATAGTCCCTCAAAAACATAATTTTTACATTATAGTCCTTATTTAAATAATATTTTTACAATAGTCCCTCATAAAAATTATATTTATGAAATAGTCCCTCTTTTATCAAATATTTGCACTATAGCCCTTCTTTTATAAAATATTTATAATATGACCCTCTTTAAATAATAATTACAATATAGTCCTTCTTAAAAAATATTAATTACAATATAGTCCATTTTTATAAAATAATTACAATATAACCTATCTAAAAATCAGTATTTATACTATTTTCCAAAAAATGGTAATTCTTTCTTTTACTTCCAATAATACAGCTCAAATTTTTTGAATGCGCTTCAAAACCCATAGGGTGAGCTATACGTCAGAAATCTTCAAGTATTGACCCTCATTGTTATTTCATAATCCCATTGCTTAATTATATCTATTTGTTTTCTAAAAAGCATTGTGCTTGCTACTCAATTCAAATTCTTCCAAAATCATTTCCTTCTCAATTTAAACCTTTGAATCTACACTTGATAAAATAATTTAGTTCTACATTATGAGAAATGGTATGTTGGCCAAATTTCATTCTCACTTCAAAACTCATTGTAATTCATTTTCTAACACTTTAAACCCTTGTAAAACACCTTAATTCATTTCAATGTCATGAATCCTTTAATCCTCAATTCGAAATCATCATTTTAGGACTCTTGGTCCCCTTGAATCTAGTGAGGCCGTGTGCTTCTAAGCTCTTTGGAGCTCTTATGAATTCCTTCAAACATGTTGTTCACATCCTAAATTACACACACACTTGCATGCTTCCACATTCATACATACAAGCATATTATTAAAGTCATAATCATACTATCACACATGCAAGCATAATTTCAAAATCATAAACACCACAATCATAAACAAATAAGCATCAAATAATAGGTGAATAAACCCTTATGGGTTTTTCACTATACACAACCATCTCCACACCACCAAAACTTGGTTGGTGAGGTTAAATCTCCCTTTTACCTCTTGAAGACAAGAATCCACAAGTTCCTCCTCTTCCTTAATTTTCGTGTGAACCACAAATAATTCCCTAAAAATTCTTAAACAATTAGTAAAATCACAAACAAGCCTTCATAATGAAGAACCATGGAACAATCATGGTTTAGAAAATCAAAAACTAAATTTTAAACTAAAGAATCAAAAGTTTACCTTTAGGAAAGTAAACCAAAACTTGGATTTGAAGCACTTAGGATAGGATTTTGATAAAACTTCCTAAATGAAAAGTGTTTAGAAGGTGGTTTAGGTTTAGGAAATGTAAAGTGGAAAAATTATAGAAGATAGATGGTGGTTCAAGGTGCTTGGGCTGAAAACTCAAAGAGAAAAGGAAAGGAAAATTACTTAGTGTTCTTGAGAGATATGAGAGAAAATGATGCTTAGCTTTTTAGGTGAGAGAAAAGTGAATAATGTGAGTAAATTGAAGAGTGCAGCCATGTGAGTAGTGTGTAGAGAAATTAGGAGATAAGTTTGTTAGTAAAATATCATGGTGTGTTCACATTAGAAAGCACATGGCCTATAGTCATCATGTGGTCATTAAATGGTCACAAAAGACCATTCAAGAAGCTTGGAGAAGCCTCCCAAGACTCCTTCGCCATGTGGCCTCTAGCCATTTAGTGACTATGTTTGACTTAAATTAAAGCTTAATTACTTGCTAATTAAATGACAGGTTAATTAGGTTAGGTTTCCTAATTACACTTAATTAACTATCTAATTACATAGCTAATTAATTTAATAGGTCATTGCATATATCATGCATAGTCATAGCTTCTAGATGAACTTAGGATATTTAATTAGTAACTAGATTATAACTAATTAATAACTAGGTTAGTTCACTTAATTTCTTAATTAGGCAATTAAGATAACTAAATTAGGCTAAGTTAGCTACTTAGTAACTAGTCAAGCCATTATTATTGACTAAATCCTAACTATTGAAATTAACTTTATTTCCTAACCATTGATTTAATCTAAGGTAGATATCATAAGTTACTTTATCAGGATTGTTCTTACACCATTGATTTGATCAATGGTTATGATCAAAAGCATCTTAATCAAGTTGTTCATCCAATGGTCCACAATAAAGTCTATGCCACTTTATTTGATCAACTCCTATTGGTTTAGAAAAGTCCATCCATCGTTTTTGACTGATTCCTATTGGTTCATTCTAATTTAGGTTACAGAAAATATTCTAAGCACATTTTCTGTCAATTAATATATATCGGGTCAAATAAATTATAGCAGAAGCTGCTACAAAATAAAATAGTAAATTATTATCAGTGAAATATTTTTATTTCACAGATAAATCCTAAAAATTAAAAGATTATTTTCTGTATCTCTCAGATTCGGGTTTAGTAAGATCCCCCGTCTCTGAATAAATCAAATAAGATTTTTCCCGGCCCGAAAATTATTATTTTCCTGATCCGGAGCAAATAACACAAAACGATCAAAAATAATATCGGAACAGTCAAATTATTTTTATAACACATAGAAAATACAAAACAGTGAAATTTTGTCATTACTGTAACATAGTCTAAAATTTGGGGTGTTACAAAGCGTACTTGGCTCACCCCAATAATGGAGTACTTGCAATCCAGAACCCAGCTCGATGATCCAAGGGAAGCCTCCAAGCTGGTCAGAAGCATGGTCTGGTACACTATCCATAATGGATAACTGTACCATCGTGGTTTCTCTTTACCTTTCTTGAAGTGCCTTACACCAAAGGAAGCAAAGTATATCTTGGCCGAGGTCTATGAGGGGAGTTGTGAACACCACTTGGGAGGAAAAGTCTTAGCTCTAAAGGCACTTATGGTCGGATGCTATTGGCCAATAATGGAAGTTGACTCCCCACACATGTCAAAGTCTGCGATAAATGCCAGTGGCACTCGGACCATTATCAGGCTCCTCTAGAGGAACTATCCATGACGTTAGTACCCTAGCCATTCTACAAATAGGGTATGGATATCCTGGGTCTGTTCCCTCAAGCACTTGGACAACTGAAGTACTTGGTGGTGGTTTTGGATGATTTTACTAAATGGATCGAAGCATAGCCCCTAGTCATGATCATCTTTTCCTGGATCTAAAAGTTCACTTGGTGTCACATCATCACTAGGTTTAGGGTTCTGGAGTCCATTGTGACGAACAACGAAACCCAGTTCAAAGATAAGGGTTTCAAAAAGCTACTTGTTAAGCTAAAAATCAAGCATTATTGCAGTTCCATTGAGAATCCCAAGACAAATGGATAAGCTAAAGTTACCAACCGAGTTATTATTCGTGGAATTAAAAAGAGGTTAGATGAAGCTAAGGGAAACTAGATCAAGCAACTTGACCATGTCCTCTGGGTCTACCAAACTACGCCTCACTCCAGGACAAGTGAAACCCCCTTTAAACTCACTTATGGGTGCGAGGCTATGATCTTGGTGTAGATAAGGGAACCCAGTTGGGCGTCACCAATAATTCTCACTTGCCAATAACCCCAGACTAATTAGAGAAGACTTGGATTTTCTAAAAGAAAGAAGACGCATTGCTCATATATATGACATCACCCTCAAACAGAGAACGATGACTTGATATAATTTGAAAGTTGTCCCAAGGAAGTTTGAACTAGGTGATCTAGTACTTCAGAGAGCGAACATCGGTGGTAGGAATGCCTCCTAAAGGAAGTTAGCCCCAAATTAGGAAGGCCTCTACTGGATCATGATTAGTGCTGGAAAGGGAGCTTACTCCCTAGAGACACTAACAGGCAAGCCAAAAAAAAAAAAACTATTGGAACGCGAATAAAGTCAGAAAGTACTATAGCTAAGTACCTTTTAAGGCCTAGTCTCATAGTTTACTTTATGTTTGATCTACCCCAATTTTTGTGGGTATACATTGTACGGACTTTGATCCTTCATTCAATCAATAAAATGAAGTTTTCATACATCTACTTGCACTATCTAAAGTCTCAAAAGACCCTCAAATGAAACTCTATCTTGAGAATGTCTTCAGAGCCTGTTCCTTATAGGATCTAGAATTTCTTTTAATGATTCAAAGACCGTTAAGCCAAAAAACTCTTGAGAATGTCTAGAGCTCATTCCTTATGGGATCCGAGGTCAAAGTTAAGAGGAATAACCTACAAAACCCATTTTGGGTGTTTTTGTTGCGAGTTATGGGCCCATACCCAAATCCTCAACACTTGGCTATAATCATTTTGTGGTTATGAAATTAATTGGCAACATGGGTTATGACATTCGTGGTCTGCTATTAGGTACCTTCCACATATGTCTTATGTTAAATTGGTTCTGAACTTGGAAATTTCTAAGTGTTAGGCTATTTTTTTAACTAGACTGTTAACACTAAAGACCCCGGTTATGGATCTCCTTTTATTTTGCCTAAGCCCTCAAAGGAATTTTGAGTGCTCAAAATTTGGGCATTGGACCCCGGAGCAAGGTTTCACGTGATCACAATTCTCCTAAGTCCCTAAATGGCTAACAAATGTACATTGATGATGGACGTCGGACCCAAGATGAACCATGGAAAAAAAAAAAGACATCAAATTTCAAAAATAAAGGGTTTAATACGCTCAGGTGACTGGGAAATTGTCTTTACAAAAATTAAATGCCCCACGCAGGGAGTAAGGGAAAGTAGTAGAGAAAAAGAAAAACAAACTAGGCCTCAGCATCATCATCCTCCGGGATTAGATGGACTGCACCTGTTGCACTTCCATCCCCTTTGGCTGAAGTTACATTGCGGTCAACAATGGAAAGGATCCCGGTAAGTGCTTGTTTAGCCTACAGAACTTCCCTTGCTAATACCAGGCAGCCGTCGACAATCAATTTCTAGGAGTCCAACCCATCCAAGGCCAGGCGACCTCGGGATTAAGGAACTGGACTTGGGCAACTGCATTTTGGAATTTCTTGCTGCTTATGTCCATACAGATCTTCATCAGCTGCCTAGTATCCTCTTGTAGTCGCACAATTTGGTTTGTAGACCTTGATTCTCAACATGGAGGTCGGCATTGGCCTTCAAAACCTCTTCAAAACTAGTTCTCTTCTCCCCGAGTCTAGCCTCGGAGTTCGCCAGCTTTTTTTTTTAGCTCTTCAATTTTCACTTTGGCATCCTCCAAGGCCTTCTCGATATCCTTCAAGGCCATCTGGGGCTCCTCCTTAGCCTTGAGGGCCAAGTCGAGCTTCTGAGCCCTATCCCTCTCGGCCACCTTCGTTTTCTCAATCATTTCCTTTTTAAGTTGGTCTAAGCACCTTTCAAGGGAATGAGCTTCAGTACCAAGGTGAAGTCCATTGACCTGATACTTTGTCAAGATCTTCGACGTAGTCTTCTTGGAGTTGTGTGCAATGACATCATCATCCAAAAGTTAGAAGTCCATAAATGATTTGGGTGGGTATCGGCAAGTGCACCGAATCGACAAAAGTAATAAAAAGTGAGTAGAGTATCGTCCCACGAGGATTAAGTTATTAATTACTAAATTAACTTAAAATAACACTATTTAAGCTAATAAAAAGAGAGTTGGTAAAAATTAAATTAAAAAAGAAAAATAAAAATCAGCAAACAATAAATCAAAGGGGTGAAAAACAATAATGTTAAAGCGTTAGGGTTCAGATTTCACTTGAACTCTTTAGATGCACACTCAAATATTGGTTTAACTATGTTCTATTTCAATGATTTATGGTCAATTTCTAAAATTAATTAATACCTAATCCCTTGGTATATTAATCCTCTTACACTGATTGAAATTAACTAATCCCTTAGTCTAACCCCAATTCGAAAGGCATTATCAAGAACGAGGGAATTAAAAGAAAGACCACATAACCCACAACGTCTATTCCTAGCGATTGCAGAAGTTATGGTGTTTATTACAAGTTCTAAGTTCATGCAAATTTTTCCAAATCATACATAAACCCAAAAGATCATTCCCAAATTGGCCAGATTTAGAAAATCATTAAGAATAGAGATAAACACGTAAATCATGAAATAGGAACATAAATTAAACCCATAAAAGAAAGTTACATCATCCAAGAACAAGATCCATCATCCCCCTAACAATGGAAAATTAGTTACACATGGAAAAAGAAGAACACAAAGGGAAGAATATGACAAACTCCATTGTAGAAAGGTGGAAAGGTTGAAGAAAATCCCTAATCTTCAATCCTAATTGCGCTCACACCACATTAGGGTTTATGCTTCTTGACGTTTACTGCCTTCTCTCCAAGTGTCTAAGAGTATGTAAAAAGTGTGCTCCTTTTCTAAACTCGTTTTTCCTCTTTTATAGAAAAGCTAACAAATTTTCGTATCTGACTTGCATGATTTTTCTCACCCTCCAAATGGCCTAATTTGCCCTTTATCTCAACAGAGAAATTGTAGGATTTTCTGTTAGCTTTCCAATGCCGTAAACGGTATGTCGATTTGATCTCTGTAGCCCAAGATATGACTCAATTAATGAGGGATGATCAGGATAGTACGAGGATCCGAATTTTGCTCCAAATCAAATCTCTTTGAGAATCCTTATCTAATATTCAATCTAATCCTTGTTTGAGATTTTACATCCAATTTTAAAGCTCTAATTAGCATTTAAGAATAAGATATGAATTCTTTAAATATTTATCTTCAGGAATTTATTATTTTTGCACAAAATCTGATGATTTATCCTGAAAACTTGTTTCTTTGATTTCTTTCTTCTTTAAGCATCCAATCTCTTTCCATGTGTATTCACCTATAAAAAATACATAAATAATAATAAAAACAAAATTAAAATATAAAAATATAATCAAAATTAAGAACAAAACTAAATCAAAAAGATTAAAAGAGAATGAAAACCTAAGATTTTGAACCGTAAAAATATGAATTTTTGTAGGTTCATCACTCTCCCAAACTTAAGCTTTTGCTTGTCCTCAAGTAAAAACAAAAACAAAAACAAAAACAAAACAAACTAAAACTCAAAACAGACTTAAACATGACAATACCGGGTATCAAAAATCATTCATATCCTCAAGAACTAATTCACAATCTAATTTCAAAGTGTCACACCTGAACATTCCAATTATCACATCGTCTCTCACATGCAACTCTTATGCACAAATGACTTCCCAAAAACATGAATGAAAGACTCAATCTCCTTATACAGTACAAGCCCAAATGAGTTTATAAAATTGTAAATGCACATCAAACCCACATCCATAGGGTTGTTTTTCATCTCTCTCTCCACTAATGTAAACAATACACAATGAAAGATCAAAAGGGTCTTTAAAAGCTTGTAATGTAAGGCCAAGGGTATGGGTTAAGAAAGAAGTGGTAGGAAAATGAAAAAAAAAGTTGAGATACAAAATCATGTAAATTTCATAATTCAAGCCTCAAAATACTGAACAAGTGCAAAAAGGAGCAAAAGAATCAACACAACATTCACTTTTTTTCTTTCTTTCTTTCTTTTCTTTTCTTTTTCAGCAACCTCCACCCCCAAACTTATTTCTTTGCAATACTTTGGTGGACTTTTTCTTCTTTTTTTCAATTCCTTTTTTTTTTCAAATTTTTCAGCTCCACAAAATTTCATGCACAAAAATAATGAAGACTTGAATAATAAATTAATACAAAATATGCACTCAACAGAGGTGATGTAAGAGAGATTTTTTTTTCTTTTTCATATGGGTATGGGAAAAGGAAAATGTGGGTAAAGAAAAGAAACAGAGGCCAAACAATAGCAAGGCTGCAAAATGGACCTAAGGATAAACTGTGTTTACAGGTTGGCTTGAAAGGCTCAAATGGTCCAAAGAAGGCCCTTATCATTTCCTTAATCATGCACTGTCTAGGATTTCGCCTCAAGAGAGAATCAAACAACTTCTAAATGCAAATCATCCACACACATGCAATCCTATAAACTTTCTCTAAGCTTGACATGCAATTAAAATCCAAAGTCTATCAATCATAAAGATGGGAAGAACATCCATACACAATTGAAACAATAGAGAATGCAACTATAAATTCTCATGTGCTAACCCAAGAAATCAAATTAATCCATTCAAACAATCATTGGATATCCAACAACAAATCAAATCAATTTCAACAATTCAAAACAATCATTGGATATTGAATTCAACACACCAAAAAACAAAATGAATTAAATGCAAGAAAGGAAAAGAAAAACTGCACAAAATGACTCAAAACACAAAAGGGATGATGATGACAAAATAAAAACAAAAAGAAAAAATAACAAAATGAAATAAATGCAAGAAAGAGAAAAAAGTGCTTGTTTAATGTCATTAGCTTTGACGTTGCCTTTCTAACTAATTAAGGTGGCTTGAAAAAAAGTAGGATGACATTTTTCTCTTATCGACTCTTTGCCTTCATACTTTTTGGGAGGATCTTTTTCAATTGACAGACTTTTAGAAAGATGAGGTCCTTTCTCCTTTTCGTCAACCATATAACATTCATTGATGACGAAGAGCTCTTACTAGCCAAAGCCTGTAGAGGCTTGTCTTGAATGCATTTAACAGGGGCATAGAGATCTGATGTTGATGCAGATTTATCAAAGCTTGACATGCAATTAAAATCCAAAGTCTAATCCACTCAAGCAATCATTGGATATTGAGGCACAAAATGACTCAAAACACAAAAGGGATGATGAACATTAGCAACCTTCAAAACAAAAAGAAAAAAAAACTGTTAGTCAATAAAATAAGAAAATAAAAAAAACAAAGAAAAAAATAAAATAAAAATAAAAATAAAAATAAAAATAAAAAAGAGAAAAAAAGAAAATTTGGGTTGCCTCCCAAAAAGCGTTTGTTTAACGTCATTAGCTCGACGTTGCCTTTTTTCAATTAATCATGGTGGCTTGAAGCAAGAGAAGTAGGATGACATCTTTCTCTTATCGGCTCTTTGCCTTCACACTTTGTCACTACCTCTGGAATCAATCTGCAATATATCAGTGGAAGCTGGAGGATCTTCTTCAATTGCAGCACTTTTAGAAAGAGGAGGTCCTTTCTCCTTTTCTTCAACCATCTTGGGAGTAGGAAAATTAGCATTGATTGATGACGAAGAGTTCTTACTAGCCAAAGCCTGTAGAGGCTTGTCTTGAATGCATTTGACAGGGGCATACAGATCTGATGTCAGTGCAGATTTATCAAAAACATTAATAGTCACCTGATTACCATCCACCCTCAAAATGAGCTCTCCTCTGGGCACATCAATCAACGCTCCTGAAGTAGCCAAGAACGGTCTTCCAAGAATCAGAGGAATATCAACATCCTCATCCATATCCAAAATCACAAAATCAGCTGGGAAAATGAATTTGTCAACCTTCACTAGCAAATCTTCCACTATACCATATGGGTGCTTAATTGATCGATCAGCTAGTTGAAGAGACATTGTAGTTGGCTTCACTTTATCAATCCCAAGCTTGCGGAGAATTGACAATGGCATTAAATTGATGCTAGCCCCTAACTCACATAGAGCTTTCTCAATAGTCAGTTTGCCAATGGTGCAAGAAATAGTGAAACTACCTGAATCTTTCAATTTAGGTAGCAGTTTCCTCTGAATTATAGCACTGCACTCCTCAGAAAGTGCCACAGTCTCATCTTCTTTTAGCTTCCTCTTCTTTAATAGCAAATCTTTCATGAACCTTGCATAAGAGGGCATCTGCTCAAGTGCCTCAGTAAAAGGAATGTTAATCTGCAGCTTTTTGAAGACTTCTAAGAACTTGGAAAATTACTTTTCTTGAATCTCCTTCCTGAATCTTTGAGGATAAGGAAGTTTAGCATAAAGTGAAGGATCAACTATTTTCTTCTCACATTCCTTCTTCTTCCTCTGCCACTTTGGTTGCTCCTCTTTAGCTTCTTCATTATAGCACTCTTGAGATGGGACATCTGCAATAGGAACATCAATTTCCTTAACTGGTCCATCCAAAGTCTTGCTGCTTCTCAGTATAATTGCATGACACTGTTCCTTTGGATTGACAACAGTATCACTCGGGAAGGTGCCTAGAGGTCTCTCTTGAAACTATTTTACTATCTGCCCCACTTGATTCTCTAAACTTCTAATTACCGCCTCATGATTCTTAAAATTGGCCCTTGACTCTTCCATTAAAGTTCAAGTCTATTGCATAAAAATAGAGGTCTGCAAAGAGAGTTTCTCCATTGTAATCTCAAGAGGAGACTTCTGTTCGGGCTGAGCATTCAATGGTACAGCTTGATTCTTCTAAGAGAAATTAGGATGATTCCTCCAGCCTGGATTGTAGGTATTAGAATAAGGATTACCTTGTGGCGTTGAAGGATTACCCACATAGTTTACCTGCTCTGAAATGTTGACACCTGAATTCCCTGCCTCACATTGACCATTGACATGGTTACCTCCACAAAAATCGCAAGTCAAAACTTGATGATTAATTGCATTTACTTGTAAATTACCAACTTGCTTAGTAAGGTTGACAATGTGTTGCATCATAGTCTGATTTTGTGCAAGTATAGTATCAACAACACCAAGCTCCAACATTCCCTGTTTAACTGCTGCTCTCCCACTAGGCAACTGATATTCATTGGTCGCCATGATCTCAAATAGTTCTAAAGCTTCTTCAAGAGTTTTAGTATTTAAAGATCCGCCTACAGATGCATCCACCATAAGTCTCGTGGAATGATTCAAACCATTGTAAAATATCTGCACCTGCTGCCAAACCTCAAATGCATGGTGAGGACACCTCCTTAGTAGCTCCTTGAATCTCTCCTATGCTTCATAAAGAGATTCTCCTTGATTTTGAGTGAAACAAGCAATTTCACCCCTCATCTTCACAAACACTGATGGAGGAAAGTATCGAGTCAAAAATTTGCTAACCAAATCCTCCCAAGTAGAGATGCTCCCTTGTGGCTAGGCTTGTAGCCAGCTCTTTGCTTTATCTCTGAGAGAAAATGGGAACAATCGTAATCTAATGGCATCATCAGTAACACCATTATACTTAAAAGTATCGCAGAGCTGCAAGAAATTGGCAATGTGCAAGTTTGGATCTTCTGCATGGCCTCCCCCAAACTAATTCTGCTGCACCAGCTGTAGAAGTGCTGGTTTAATCTCAAAATTATTGGCCTGAATAGCAGGACGCACAATACTGGTAGAAATATTTTCAGCAGATGGAGTAGCATAGTCAGCCAATGTGCGTCTTTGCTCTATAATTACAACTCTTTCTGCCATCTTTTGCTCTACTTCTTCAAGCTTCTTCCTCTCTCTAGCTACTTTCCTATTTACTCTAGTTGTTCTTTCTATCTCTGGATCAAAAAGTAATTCTTCTGATTCTAAAGAACCTTGCATAAACAAACAAACAAGCAAACTAGAGTAAAGTAAAGAAAGAAATTAAAAATAAAAATAAAATAAAAATAAAAATAAATGACTAATAAAAATAAACAAAGAAAACAAAAATAAAAGAAACAAATTAAAAGAAATTAAATGAAGAAAAATGAAATTAAATAAGAAAAATAATTATCTATAAATAAAAGAAAATTTAAAGAAAAAAATTAAATTAAAATTAAAAAATAAAAATTTAAAATTAAATTAAACAATTAAAAAAAAACTTAAATTAGTATCTTTTCAACTACTATTTAATATTAATAACAATAATCCCTAGCAACGGCGCCAAAAACTTGATGCGGATATCGGTAAGTGCACCGAATCGACAAAAGTAATAAAAAGTAAGTAGAGTATCGTCCCACGAGGATTAAGTTATTAATTACTAAATTAACTTAAAATAACACTATTTAAGCTAACAAAAAGAGAGTTGGTAAAAATTAAATTAAAAAGAAAAATAAAAATCAGCAAACAATAAATCAAAGGGGTGAAAAACAATAATGTTAAAGCGTTTGGGTTCAGATTTCACTTGAACTCTTCAGATGCACACTCAAATATTGGTTTAACTATGTTCTATTTCAATGATTTATGGTTAATTCCCAAAATTAATTACCCAATCCCTTGGTATATTAATCTTCTTACACTAATTGAAATTAACTAATCCCTTAGTCTAACCCTAATTAGAAATGCATTATCAAGAACGAGGGAATTAAAAGAAAGACCACATAACCCGCAACGTCTATTCCTAGCGATTGCAGAAGTTATGGTGTTTATCACAAGTTCTAAGTTCATGCAAATTTTTCTAAATCATACATAAACTCAAAAGATCATTCCCAAATTGGTCAGATTTAGAAAATCATTAAAAATAGAGATAAACACGTAAATCATGAAATAGGAACATAAATTAAACCCATAAAAGAAAGTTACATCATCCAAGAACAAGATCCATCATCCCACTAACAATGGGAAATTAGTTACACATGGAAAAAGAAGAACACAAAGGGAAGAATATGACAAACTCCATTGTAGAAAGGTGGAAAGGTTGAAGAAAATCTCTAATCTTCAATCCTAATTGCGCCCACACCACATTAGGGTTTGTGCCTCTTGACGTCTACTACCTTCTCTCCAAGTGTCTAAGAGTATGTAAAAAGTGTGCTCCTTTTCTAAACTCGTTTTTCCTCTTTTATAGAAAAGCTGACAAATTTTCGTATCTGACTTGCATGATTTTTCTTACCCTCTAGATGGCCTAATTTGTCCTTGATCTCCACAGAGAAGTTGTAGGATTTTCTGTTAGCTTTCCAATGCCGAAAACGGTGTGTCGATCAGATCTCTGTAGCCCAATATATGACTCAATTAATGAGGGATGGTCAGGATAGTGCGAGAATCCGAATTTTGCTCCAAATCAAATCTCTTTGAGAATCCTTATCTAATCTTCAATCTAATCCTTGTTTGAGATTTTACATCCAATTAAAGCTCTAATTAGCATTTAAGAATAAGATATGAATTCTTTAAATATTTATCTTCAGGAATTTATTATTTTTGCACAAAATCTAATGATTTATCCTGAAAACTTGTTTCTTTGATTTCTTTCTTCTTTAAGCATCCAATATCTTTCCATGTGTATTCACCTATAAAAAAAATACATAAAAAAATAATAAAAACAAAATTAAAATATAAAAATATAATCAAAATTAAGAATAAAACTAAATCAAAAAGATTAAAAGAGAATGAAAACCCAAGATTTTGAACCGTAAAAATATGAATTTTTGTAGGTTCATCAGACATCATCATCCAAAAGTTAGAAGTCCATAAATGATTTGGGTGGCGTAGTCTTTTTGTACAAGGAGAACGGACCTTAGACCTTGACAGGTTCTACGGCCAGCCTCTTCCTATGGTCCTCCATCTTATCGACTTCAGCTTTCCTCTTCCTCTTTTGAAGGGGCTGAGTATATTCTTCCTGCTGAGTTGGAGCCACCTCAGTCGTTGGGACTTAGACTGCAGGGGTCGAAGTAATGTGTGTCGAGGTGTTAGATAGTTCAGCATCCACTGCCCTTGCCTTCGTGGCTTTGAGGGCGACAAGAGTTGATCCCGATACCATGCTTTCCACAAAACAAAAATGAAGTCAATGATAGAAAAAAAGTATTATAATCAAAGGGTTAAAGGAGGACTATGACCTAAACTCTACCTAGAATGGCCTCAAGAGTTTCATCATCAGTGGCGTCTAATATATCCTTAACAAGAAATGAGGCCAACTTCCTGAGCCCATATATTCATGAAATCAACTCACTCATTGTCATCCCGATCAAGATCAAGTTTCTCCTTCTCAATCATTTTAATGAGGGTGTCCAACGCCCTTGTGGTCCAGTATAGGTTGAGCACCGAATCCCCACCAGCCTCTAGGAAGAATGGATGGGTCCTTGGTGCCGCCATCAGCTTAAAGAACTTTGTCTTATAGTTCTTGAAGTTGTCCTAGAAGACTCCGAAGACCTTTTGACTATTGGGAATTGCGGATACATCACGCAGTGGAAAACAGGGATTCCCACCGAGGATCCATGTGAAAAAGCCATAATCTGAGTTTTTTTAAAAGATTTACCTCTTGAAGCGTGATCAAAAGGAAGGGCATGAATCACCAACACCGTAATAGACATGATGTCTCTGCGGTATCCACACAAACAGACTCACGAACGTCCAACGCCTGCAAAGAGGAGTCTTATGTCTCTCACACAGTGCTAGCTACGAAGAGAAGAGAAGAAACCTATCGCTCTCTCACTCACTTTTCCTGTAGGTGCGGCTAGGGTTCTGAAATTATATACTTAGCAGCCCCTTAGTAGTACTATTTATAATTGTGACTGCCTTAAATGAGTGTGAGCAGCAACAAAGTAAGCTGTGTAACCATAGACCCATCGGTTATGAGTCTAGCCTATATTTGAATCCGAGTCCAACTTGGATCCATTGCTCTAATTTTAGTCTACTCTATATGTGTGACCCTGCAAGTTCTTATTACGTTAGCAGTAATATTAAAATCTCATTTTAATATTACAAGCAGTGAGTAGTATATAGCAACACATCGCTGCTACCCAAGTAATAAGAATGTCAGTGATTTGACATAACCTTTCCGTGACCAATGTTTCAGTGTCGTTTAGTCCCTTTGTCAAGATATCTAGATTGAACACAAGGCATGGAATGCATCACCCTTGTATAGTCCAATCATTCATTTCCTGATACTCGAGTAGACCTTGTAACAACAAATGAAATCAATATCTCATATTGACTCATTTGAGCATGGCCATGCATTTCGCAGTCTTACTCAATCAGGGGGCCCGAAGATCAGTTGGGAATTTTTGCGGATACAACACGCAACGGAAAATAGGGATTCCCATCGAGGATCCATGCGAAAAAGCCATAATCTGAGTTTTAAATGATTTACCTCTTGAAGCGTGAATCACTAACACCGTAATAGAAATGATGTCTCTGCGGTATCCATACGAACAGACTCATGAACGTCCAACGTCCGCAAAGAAGAGCCTCACGTCTCTCACACAATGCTAGCTGCGAAGAGAAGAGAAGAAACCTATCACTTTCTCACTCACTTTTCTGTAGGTGCGGCTAGGGTTCAGAATTATGTCAATTAGTAGCCCCCTTAGCAGTACTATTTATAATAGTGACTGCCTTAAGTGAGTGTGAGCAAAGAACAAAGGTAAGTCAGTGCAACCCTAGACCCATCTCGTTATGAGTCTAGCCCATATTTGAATCCGAGTCCAACTTGGATCCATTGCTCCAATTTTAGTCTGCTCTATGTGTGTGACCCTGCAGGTTCTTATTATGTTGGCAGTAATATTAAAATCCCATTTTAATATTACAAGCAGTGAGCGGTATCTAGCAAGACATCGCTGCTACCCAAGTAATAAGAATGTCAGCGATTTGACATAACCATTTCGTGACCAATGTTTCCGTGTCGTTTAGTCCCTTTGTCAAGATATCTAGATTAAACACAAGGCATGGAATGCGTCACCCTTGTGTAGTCCAATCATTCGTTTCCTGATACTCGAGTAGACTTTGTAACAACAAATGAGATCAATATCTCATATCGACTCATTTGAGCATGGCCATGCATTTCGTAGTCTCACTTAATCAGGGGGCCTGAAGATATCGCTCCTGTTATGTAGGAGTGACAAATTCCATCTAGGTCACTCACATCCCTCTGCATGATTTGCGGTATGTCCAATAACCAACTTTATAATCACCTTGTTACAGATGACGTTTGATGGCATTAAAACACACAACTCCTCATGTAGGAATCGTAGTGATTTCAGGTCAAAGGACCACAAACACCATTGTCACTATGAGAATCGCTTATGACACTCACGTAACGATCCATGTAGCATTCTCATGGTGGGTCAATCCAGTACATCATTACTCTAATATGTACCCATGTGAAGACTTGATATCTCATATCCATGATCCGTGAGATGCGGTCATCAGTCGCTACACATACTAGTCTCAATGTATTATTGTTGTCCTAATTAACAATAATACTTGACTAGGGACATTTAAGAATAGTGTTGTAACCAAAAGGATCTCACGATCAAGTCATCCACTTGATGTCCTATGGCATCAAACTTACTATTCTAAGGACTTTATTATGTTTATAAAAAAGAACACAATAAATGAAATGCCTCATATATAAAATAGCATAATAGAATGTATGTAAATACAAAAAATGTATTAGCCTCTAGGGCATGCACCAACAATCTCCCACTTGCACTAGAGCCAATCAGGCATATATCTAATGCCTAAAGACCTAGTATGACCCTCATGCTTCTGCTGTGCAAGAGGCTTCGTCAGTGGATCAGTAATGTTATCATCTGTTGGTACTCTGCATATCTTCACATCTCCTTTATCGATGATCTCTCGAATGAGATGGAAGCGCCTAAGTATATGTTTGGATCGCTGGTGAGATCTAGGATCCTTAGCTTGTGCAATGGCTCCATTATTATCACAATAGAGGTCCACTAGGTCCACAATGCTAGGAATAGTGCCAAGTTCAGTAATGAACTTCCTGATCCAAACGGCCTCCTTTGCTGCATTGGAGGTAGCAATATACTTAGTTTCTGTGGTAGAATTGGCGACTGTCTCCTGCTTTGAACTCTTCCAGCTCATAGCCCCACCATTTAGGCAAAAAACATAACCTGATTGCGATCTGGAGTCGTCCATATCGGTTTGGAAGCTAGCATCAGTGTAACCTTTTACAACTAGCTCTTCCTCACCTCCATATACCAAGAACGAATCCTTCGTCCTTCTTAAGTACTTAAGGATGTTCTTGATAGCAGTCCAGTGACTTTCATCGGGATCAGACTGGTACCTACTCGTCATGCTCAAAGCATACGATATGTCTGGTTGAGTACATAACATGACATACATGATAGATCCAATTGCAGATGTATATGGAATCTTGCTCATGCGATCGCTCTCATCCTGGGTGGAAGGGGATTGAGCCTTAGATAGGCTTACACCATGTGACATAGGTAAGAGTCCTTTCTTGGATTCATGCATGTTAAATCGTCTTAACACTTTGTCTATGTATGTACTCTGACTTAGGCCAAGCAGTCTCAGTGATCTATCTCTATAGATCCTGATACCTAATACATAGGTGGCTTCACCCATGTCCTTCATAGAGAAGCGGTTCCCAACCAAGTCTTTACAGATTGTAGGGTAGGGATGTCATTTCCAATAAGTAGTATGTCATCAACATACAATACCAGAAAGACAATGGTGCTCCCACTAACCTTCTTGTAGACACAAGATTCTTCTTCATTCTTGATGAAACCAAACTGTTTTATTGTATCATCAAAACAAAGATTCCAGCTTCTGGAAGCTTGCTTTAATCCATAAATAGATCGTTGCAACTTGCATACTTTTCTAGCATCCTCTGGAGTGGCAAAACCCTCAGGTTGTGTCATGTACACATCTTCAAGAAGATTTTCATTAAGGAAAGCAGTTTTGACATCCATTTGCCAGATTTCATAATCATGGTATGCTGCAACAGCAAGCAAGATCCGAACAGATTTAAGCATCGCAACTGAGGAAAAATTCTCATCATAGTCTACACCATGAATTTGTTTGAAACCTTTAGCCACCAATCGCGCCTTAAAGGTATGCACATTACCATCCATGTCGGTTTTCTTCTTCAAAACCCACTTGCACCCAATGGGTTTTACCCCTTCAGGTGGGTCAACCAAGGTC
Organism: Ormosia semicastrata; assembly: GCA_029884595.1. Classification (NCBI taxonomy): domain Eukaryota; kingdom Viridiplantae; phylum Streptophyta; class Magnoliopsida; order Fabales; family Fabaceae; genus Ormosia; species Ormosia semicastrata. The sequence continues at coordinate 44,868,784 of JAQQTO010000048.1, read as the reverse complement.
CATACCTGGTTGGCATACATGGAATCCATTTCAGATCTCATGGCCTCAAGCCATTTCTTAGATTCTGGGCCAATAATGGCTTCTTGGTAAGTCATAGGCTCATCTTGATCCATGAGCAATACATCACCTTGTTGGGTCATGAGAAATCCATATCTCTCTGGTTGATAACGTATCCTGTTAGACCTACGCAGGTCCCGTGCTACTAGAGCAGGTTGCTATTCCACAACATTTTGTGGAGGCTGCTCTATGTCCACCATTGGTTCATTGCTGCTTTGTGAAACTTGAACTTCTTCAAGTTCTACTTTTCTCCCACTGGTTCCTTTGGAGATAAACTCCTTTTCTAGAAACACAGCCGTCCGTGCGACAAACACTTTGCCCTCGGTAGGATTATAGAAAAAGTATCCCTTGCTTTCCTTTGGATACCCCATAAAGAAGCATTTATCTGATTTAGGTCCAACTTATCAGAAACTTGACGTTTCACATAAGCTTCGCAGCCCCAAATCTTCAAGAAAGACATACTGGGCCGTCTCCCAATCCATATCTCATATGGTGTCTTTTGAACCATCTTAGATGGAACATGGTTAAGTGTGAAAGCTGTTGTTAATAGAGCATGTCCCCAGAAGGAGCCTGGAAGGTTTGCATGACTCATCATGGATCGGACTATGTCCAATAAGGTTTGGTTCCTCCTTTCAGAGACACCATTCCATTGTGGTGTTCCTGGTGGAGTGAGTTGAGATATTATCCCACACTCTTTCAGATGATCATCAAATTGTTGGCTCAAGTATTCTCCTCCTCGATCTGATCGAAGGATTTTAATACTCTTGCCAAGTTGGTTTTGTACTTCATTCTTGAACTCTTTAAACTTTTCAAAGGATTCTGATTTGTGCTTCATAAGATATACAAATCCATATCTACTGAAATCATCAGTAAATGTAATGAAGTATTGAAAACCGCCTCTAGCGACTGTGTTTAGTGGCCCACATACATCAGTATGTATAAGGCCTAAAAGATCACTAGCCCTTTCACCTTGTCCAGTTAATAGGGCCTTTGTCATCTTCCCCAATAAACACGATTCACATATCTCATATGGTTCGAAATCAAATGAGTCCAGGAATCTATTTTTATGGAGTTTGGAGATGCATTTCTCAATTATGTGGCCCAAACGATAATGCTAGAGAAAAGTTGGGTTCAGATCGTTTGATTTAAACCTCTTTGCATTTATGTTATAAATGGGCGTTTCGAGATCAAGTACATAAAGTCCATTACTCAATTGTGCACTACCATAAAAAATATCATTCATATAAATAGAACAACACTTGTCCTTTATTATAAAAGAAAAACCTTTCTTGTCCAAACAAGAAACAGAAATGATATTCCTACTAATAGCAGGCACAAAATAGTAGTTCTCTAACTCTATTACAAGCCCAATGGGCAAAGATAATAAATAAGTCCCTACAGCTAATGTAGCAACTTTTGCTCCATTTCCAACTCGTAGGTCGACTTCGCCCTTCGTCAATGGTCTACTGCTCTTTAGATCCTGCACATTTACACAAATGTGAGATCCACATCCAGTATCTAATACCCATGATGCAGAAGTAGATAAATTGACTTCAATAACAAAAATACCTAAAGTGGAAGTCTCACTTCCCTTTTTCTTTTTGAGCTCCTCCAGGAACTTGGCACAGTTCCTCTTCCAATGTCCGGTCTGACCGCAATGGAAGCATGTACCTTCCTTAGGCACTCCACCCACTGGTTTCAAGCCAGAAGTGCTGGGCTTGGACTTATCCTTGCCCTTGCCCTTCTAGTTATCCTTGGGCTTTTTCTGCTGTTTCTTGCCCTTATTCTTTTAGACCATCATTATGGCCTTCCCTTTGCCTTTGTTAATGTTCTGCTCAGCAGTTCTCAACATGCCTAGCAGCTCTGGTAGTGATTTGTCAATCTCATTCATATTGTAGTTCATGACAAATTGACTGAAACTTTTCGGCAACGATTGCAAGACTAAGTCAGTGGCCAACTCTTGGCCCAAAGGAAAATCGAGTCTCTCTAGGTTTTCAATGTACCCAATCATCTTGAGTACATGAGCACCAACAGGGCTTCCTTCTACCAGCTTGCACTGAAACAGTGCTTTAGAGACCTCAAATCTCTCATGTCTGGCCTGCTCTTGATAGAGCTTCTTAAGGTGTACGATCATATCGTATGCATCCATGTTCTCATGTTGCTTTTGGAGCTCAGAGTTCATGGTGGCCAGCATTAGACATCCAATGTCCAAGGCATCATCTTGATGCTTCTTATAAGCATCTCTTTCAGTTCTAGGGGCATTAGTAGCAGGTGGCTCGGAATAGGTTATTCCAAAATATACAACTTTTTCTCTTGCTTGAGGACAATCCTCAAATTCCTGTACCAGTCTAGAAAATTTGTTCCAGACAACTTGTCCTTCTCAAGGACGGATCGCAATGATAAAGTACCCGATGTGTTTGTTGCCATGGTAATCTATTAACAGAAATATGCAAAATATAAGTATCATGCCATAAACATATTTAATGAGGTCTTTTAATTAAATATGTCTCCCACTATTTTATTCAAGTCAATGACCCTCAGCATTCACTCGGAAAATCCCATCGTAAGATTTCCTAGTAGGCCAAGATCCATATTTCACCTAGTTTTGAGTCAGCTTTGGCTGATCACCCAAAATTCAGTTATTTAGGTAGGAAATACTTTCCAATTACATCACATGCAACTCTTGGATAGTTGGGTGAATAACACTTATTCAAGTCCATCTAATGGACCAAAGCCTAACTTCATGCCCCTAAGCCTTCAATCCTATTGAAATGGCCTAGTTAAGTCAGACCCAATGGTTGGCAGTTGGATATTACCTTTATCCTATCGCATCTTACTAATATAGATAAAGGCATTTTGCTTTGGCAGACCTGCACTTGATCGATACTAGTCTTAACGAGTGCCACACATTGGAAGGCATCACATAATGACTTAATATTTGCTTTGAGAAATTTTTTTTTATTTATTAGATCTCACCATTTATTAAACTGTTTATCATACCATAAACAATATCCATGCATCTCATACATAAAAGGCATATAATAAAAGTGACATGGTTATGGCCCCCTAAGAGAGTAGCATTAACTAAGCCAGCTTCATCAAGCATCTCCCACCAACGTCCTCACTTGATGCTGCCTTCTTGTCTCCACATCATAATTACATTATATAGAAACCTCTTTTACATTTGAGGGGAGTTAGGTGAGAAGAGAATGTACAATCAGAATGTAGAGTGAAAGGCATGACACGTAGGTCGTATTTATTAAAACCAAAAGGCATAAAGAGAGGACTAAGATCATAACCATGCACCATGCATCACAAAGAACATATAAACTCATAACAATAATAATACATAATTATTTTTCGTGAGTTATAAAAGGATAAAAAATATTGCGCTTTCGAATAACACAATACGCAGAGGCAGCACGGGGGTTCCGCTAGTGCAGCATGTGCCGTGCGGAACCCTAAGCCCGAACAACATGAACACTTCATGTGCCGCAGGGAACCCTTGCGCCGTCGTTCAACACTTGAACCTCAGGCGCCTCGTTGGCAGCTTAACATCAACACTTGATGCTGCTGCCGCAAAACAAGAATAGGGTTTCCAAAACCCCTTGCGCTGCGCCTCTTGTGCTGAAACAAGGATTCCATAACCCCTGCCGCCGCAAGCCAAGAACAAGGTTTCCTAAACCCTTGCGCCGCGCATTGAGAATAAGGATTCCATAACGCTGTTTGTATCATATACATACCAGAAAGCTTCGCAAAAACATATATCTTAATACAAAACAGTTTTCACAGAACATATGAACATCTTCATGAAGTTTTAAAAACAACATCACAGTTTTGCATACAACATAAGAAACAGAATATGTTTTTGCAAAGGGTTTCATACGGTTTTCAGAAATAACATATTAAAGATCATATCTTTTGTCAAAAACAAGAACAGAAAACATGTTATCTCATGTAAATGAAAATAGAAAACTGAATCATGGTTTCGTAAGACTCTCTGATACCACTGTTGGGAATTTTTGCGGATACAACAAGCAGCGGAAAATAGGGATTCCCACCGAGGATCCATGCGAAAAAGCCATAATCCGAGTTTTAAATGATTTACCTCTTGAAGCATGAATCACTAACACCGTAATAGAAACGATGTCTCTGCGGTATCCACACGAACAGACTCACGAATGTTCAACGTCTGCAAAGAAGAGCCTCACGTCTCTCACACAGTGCTAGCTACGAAGAGAAGAGAAGAAACCTGTCGCTCTCTCACTCACTTTTCTATAGGTGCGGCTAGGGTTCAAAATTATGTCAATTAGCAGCCCCCTTAGCAGTACTATTTATAATAGTGACTGCCTTAAGTGAGTGTGAGCAAGCGGAAGGTAAGTCAGTGCAACCATAGACCCATCTGTTATGAGTCTGGCCCATATTTGAATCCAAGTCCAACTTGGATCCATTGCTCCAATTTTAGTCTGCTCTATGTGTGTGACCCTGCAGGTTCTTATTACGCTGGCAATAATATTAAAATCCCATTTTAATATTACAAGTAGTGAGTGGTATCTAGCAACACATCGCTGCTACCCAAGTAATAAGAATGTCAGTGATTTGACATAACCTTTTCGTGACCAATGTTTCTGTGTCGTTTAGTCCCTTTGTCAAGATATCTAGATTAAACACAAGGCATGGAATGCGTCACCCTTGTATAGTCCAATCATTCGTTTCCTGATACTTGAGTAGACTTTGTAACAACAAATGAGATCAATATCTCATATCGACTCATTTGAGCATGGCCATGCATTTCGCAGTCTCACTCAATCAGGGGGCCCGAAGATATCGCTCCTGTTATGTAGGAGTGACAAATTCCATCTAGGTCACTCACATCCCTCTGCATGATTTGTGGTATGTCCAATAACCAACTTTATAATCACCTTGTTACAGATGACGTTTGATGGCATTAAAACACACAACTCCTCATGTAGGAATCATAGTGATTTCAGGTTAAAGGACCACAAACACCATTGTCACTATGAGAATCGCTTATGACACTCACGTAACGATCCATGTAGCATTCTCATGGTGGGTCAATCCAGTACATCATTACTCTAATATGTACCCATGTGAAGACTTGATATCTCATATCCATGACCCGTGAGATGTGGTCATCAGTCTCTACACATACTAGTCTCAATGTATTATTGTTGTCCTAATTAACAATAATACTTGACTAGGGACATTTAAGAATAGTGTTGTAACCAAAAGGATCTCACGATCAAGTCATCCACTTGATGTCCTATGGCATCAAACTTACAATACTAAGGACTTTATTATGTTTATCAAAAAGAACACAATAAATGAAATGCCTCATATATAAAATAGCATAATAGAATGTATGTAAATACAGAAAATGTATTAGCCTCTAGGGCATACACCAACAGATATCACTCCTGTTATGTAGGAGTGATAAATCCCATCTAGGTCACTCACATTCCTCTGCATGATTTGTGGTATATCCAATAACTAACTTTATAATCACCTTGTTACAGATGACGTTTGATGGTATTAAAACACACAACTCCTCATGTAGGAATCGTAGTGATTTCAGGTCAAAGGACCACAGACACCATCGTCACTATGAGAATCACTTATGACACTCACGTAATGATTCATGTAGCGTTCTCATGGTGGGTCAGTCCAATACATCATTACTCTAATATGTACCCATGTGAAGACTTGATATCTCATATCCATGACCTGTGAGATGTAGTCATCAGTCTATGCACATACTAGTCTCAATGTATTATTGTTGTCCTAATTAACAATAATACTTGACTAGGGACATTTAAGAATAATGTTGTAACCAAAAGAATCTCATGATCAAGTCATCCACTTGATATCCTATGGCATCAAACTTACTATTCTAAGGACTTTATTATGTTTATCAAAAAGAACACAATAAATGAAATGCCTCATATATAAAATACCATAATAGAATGTATGTAAATACAGAAAATGTATTGGCCTCTAGGGCATACACCAACACTGACTAGGCCTTGACCGAAGTGTGAGCCAGTTCTTCTGCATTTCCCTCTCCCTTTGGGAGCACCACCGAGTGAAGAGGTAGAAATATGCCTTCTTAAAGTACCGTAGTCTGACGACCCGACAAAATCTTTCGAAGGTGAGAATGTTTCCCTAGCTATTGGGTGAAGTTGGGATAGAGCCATGTTGAGAGTGTGGAGGATAATAATTTGAAACCTGGTGAATGGGATCCAGAGTCCCAATCGAACAAAGAGATCTTCATATATAAACATATAGTGTGCGCTCGCCTCTCGGGCCGTACACACTCTCTTGTCCACCCTTCGAGCCAGGACCTGATACTCATGATCCCTTGTGCCACCCTCTATCAGCTCCAAGTAGCTCGCAAGATCAACTTTCTCTCTAGTCTGGAATTCAGACTCGTTCCAAATGTTCATCTCCAACCCAATAGTACATGCGCCTTCTGCGGACAAGTACCATGTACCTTTTCGCAACCGGTCTCTGGGGCCTAACCACTCATCTCCTGACCATTGAATCCTTGGAAACACCTATAGAGGCCAGTAATATAGCATCCTCTCTAACCAATTAGTCTTAATCATGATTATATAAGTCCAATAACTCTTGTAAGAGTTATTTGTTAACTTTGGTGACCTTTTTAAGTTAGTTGAACTATTTTGCTATAACATTGAATATGAAAAATATCTGTTAATAGCCTAGTGAGTAGCATAAATTGCTTAGATGAGGAAAATAAATAAGGATAATTTATTTCTAGATCATAAATAAATAAAATGTGATGTGGTTAATTTTTGGAGAATTAATGACTTTGTTTGGTATTTTTAATAACACTGAGTAAGCGTGTAAGGGTTAAATTAAATAGGCAGATATCTTGGAAAATTATGAAATTTTGTCAAGATATCAAGTAAAGAGTGAAAATTTTTCTAGTAATGATTACAGGTTAAGGCAGACATGTGAAGGCTTATTAGCTTAATTCCTAAGGTTCAACTCAACTTAAGGAAGAGTACTAGAGCATAGGTGACAGTTAATGGTGTATGAAATGATGAATCTAAGAATGAAATGAATCCTAGAAATTTCTATAACACCTATGAAAGTTAGGAAACTTAATTTTGGAATATTAAAGTGTCCTTAAGAGATATAATCTTTCCAAATAGATATCTCAGCTTAACCTTATTCCTTTGAATTTGTTTCCACCGCCTCCCTCTGTTCTAATCCATTTCTTTGACTTTTGTCACTCATTTCTCACCTTTTTCCATTCACTCACACAAGCTCAGTAGAAAACAAAAGAGAGAAAGAAAAGAGAGAAATAGAGAGAAAGAAACAGAGCATGTGAGAGGTGAAAAGAAGGGAGAAAAGGAAAAGGAAGAGAAGGAACTCATCAAGAACAAGTCAAGGCTAGATTAACAATCACATAGGAATAGAGGTAGGGGGTTGCATGATCATTTTGTTTCATTCTTTTCTCTTGTGAAACCATTATTTTGTGTGACTATGCATGGCTTAAGAAATCTTTGTGGTTGACCTTTGTTGTTTTTCCACTTATATATTACTTTGAATATGTGTGTAAATTGAGTTTTGAAGACAAGTTAGTGGAGATGATAGAAGGAATGAAAGGAGGTGGGTTATATTCTATTTTTTGATTTAGTGCACCACAAATATTCGGTTATTCAGGTTGAAGAATCGATTATTGGCTTACTCCAAAATGTGTTGTAATGGCAATAATTGATTAGCCAGGAAGAGATAATCGGTTATTTGATTCTTTCAGAGAGCCTCGAAGGTCATATAATCGGTTAGGGACAACGACTAACCAGTTATTTGCACTTCCAGAACGCATACTAGTTAGCCATAACTGATTACCCAGAGTTGATAATCAGTTATGGGTTTATAAAATGCCATTTATTACATATGATCATCGATTAGGCAAGAATGCTAATTGATTATCCTATAATAAAACATGAAGATATAAGGGAGGGAAGATACTGTTCTTCATACCCAGTCAGTTACATCTATTACAAATAATGGCCTCTATGTTCTAGAAGGTCCATGAGCTAGTGTGGGCGTCTCCGCCACTCACGGTGTGATAGAGAAGGTGCTCCAGAGAGCAACACTAGAGTTGGGACTAGAATTGTTAGTATCCCAACTCATTTTAGACAAGAAAAAAGGGAAATTGCCTAAAATACAGATGATAGAAACCCTCTGCCTTAGGGTGACACTAAAAATAATGAAAATAGAGGGTAGAAGGAGATATACCTTGAAGAAATGGAGAAAAAATGGTGACTGGAAGAAGCTAAAATGCTAGAACTATTGAGAACTGCTGCCAATTGCTAGAAACCACACTTCCCCATTGATAAAAGTCATCAAAAATTATTTCAGGTCATCAGAGATTGGAGAAGAACAATAAAAGTGTGGAAGAGGCAACCTTAGCCCCTATTTATAGAGGCAAGAAGGTTGAGAGGTAGTTCCATCCGAACATTTTGGATTTTAAAACTTCTCATCATGACATGCGAAACCTTAACCATGACTATCTAGTCAAAGAGCACCATATGGACTTCACAATTGTCATAGCAGTTGAAGCAACGATTGCTCAGAAAACCAAACGTCATATAATCCCCAATGTTTTGAGTACAAATTTTTTTTACAGACCTTGATTTAACATTGGAATGTCCCACCTTATCATCTAATGTATGATCGGTGTCCGGAACATAGTGCATCCATGAGTGTCAAATGACAATCATTAACACCTCTAGATTAGAGCTCTTAACCCTTTGAGGGCAGCACGAACTGCGGCTTCAAGTAAAGCACAGATCCCGTCACCTAGGAGCATTGAGACTTGCCTTGATACTTAGCTATATTAGCCCAGCATCAAGTTAGGGGCAACACGACATGACCAGATTAAGTATATTATTACAATGATAACCATTGGACTTATCTCAATGAAGGGAACAAAATGAAGCATAAAACATTCAAAGAAGCAAAAGGAGACTTTTTATTCACATTCCATACATCGTCAACCCTAACAAAAGAGCCTATAAACTACCCTAATACAAGAATGCCACTAGAGTAAGCCGGAAATGAAGCTAGATAAGACAGTGATGATGATGATGACCACTAACCATGACCACCTTGACGGTTCTTCCAGAAACCAGCACCTGTCTTTCCCCTGTTGCCCAACATGAGCAAAATGCTTCACTCTAAGAAATTGTTCCTTCCAACAATAGAATGCTTCATAATCCTACATATCCAGTTGTACACCGGGGTGAAACCAAGGCACTTGGCTAGTACCTTTAGTTGTAGTTTAGAGGGCAGAGGTGTGAGAGTAGTAAACCTCCATGCATCACAGGTGTAACATCCCAAATAATAATACTAATGAAGTATCCAGTTTATGCATCAGTAATTAGAATTTGGTACATTACTTATGAATATCCCCCCTTTTACCATAAAATGATTTAAGTAAATATCAAAATATAAGCCTTTTGCGGAAGCATAATATACATATAATATGAAATGAATAATATACAAATAATACATCGCTGTTCATTATATACATGAATCGCCTCATGGTACGAAACCACCATAACTAATTAGTAAAATCTAGACAAAAGCACTAACTAAATCTTCTTGCTAAAAGTTTCAAATTCATATAAAAGGATCTCATTCATCAAAATTCATGTCTTAAAATCATAAATCAAATCATCAAGTCTCTTGTCATCAAATCATAATTTCTTAGATTCTCCTATTACATTGCCCATTATATCTCAAGACATTAATTCTCATGATAAAATCATTTATTTCGTCAAATTTCAAGTCATAAAAAGAAATTCTTATTTCTCAAAATACATCATGTTTCAAATCTTCATAACTCATATCTTATCTAAAAATCAAAGGTTTGGAGCTCATTATACCATATTTTACTTAGTAGTAGCCTGCTTTCAGGTTAGTGCACATCAACCTATTCATGACGGTACATTGTCATATAGAACTACTCCGGGTAACTAGGTTATGTTTATCTTTATCTTGTAAAGAAGAGGTACGTTTCCTCGATACTTACCATGATAAGGAAGAGGTACGTTTCCTCACAATACCAATCGTCTGGGATAGAATGAGAAGTACGTTACTCAAACTATCTAGGATTTAGGATTGCCCCAAGTAGTAACTTCATCTACCACTTAATGACTTGGGAAACTCGGGTAAAGAGGGAGGTCTTCCTCTTACCTCAAATACTCTACTATAGAAAGATTCTCATATTCTCTCTTACCATTTTCCAAGACTTACCCTAAGTACAAAGTATATCCAAAACCCAATTAGCCTAGTTCCACAAAGGGATACCCATGAAAATCAATTGATTTCATCAAATCTCAATTATGCATTATGTCACATAAAAACATCATTTAAATTAATCATCAAGTATGCAGTACGTCCCATAAAAACATAATTTAAATCAAATCATCAAGTTTGAATTATGTCACATACAATAATCATTCTCATCAGTCATCAAGTATACAGTATGTCGCATAAAACATCATTTAAATCAAATCATCAAGTATGCATTACATCGTATAAAACATCATTTAAATCAAATCATCAAGTATGCATTACGTTACATACAATAATCATTCTCATCGATCATCAAGTATGCTTTCATTTCATTTCAATACTCAATAAAGGAGCATTTAATTAAATTTAAACCATAAGAGAATAACCACAATCTTACTATACTCTCTTAACGAAACTTTAACTGTTAAAGGAGCTACTAGTACTCCTACGGTTCAAATCATTACAAAAAATACCTCAATTTTAGCCTAAAAAGGCTATTTTTCATGAGAGCACCACATGTGCATTCTAACTTTAAAAATTTTGAAATTTTATAGGAAAATAGTCTTACCTCTTTTCTTTCAAATGAAACTAACCTCACTTCATTCGGCTAAGTGTGGCAAAAGTTATGCCACATAATGCAGAAGCTAAAACAGGGCACTAACTATTATGCTCAAAATTGGCCCTTCTTTAAATTGAAACTGGGAATGAATGAAGATTGTAAAAATTCTAAATTTTTTACCTCTTATATCCTTACATGTTAACTTCAAAATTCCATTAGTTTCATGTAATTATGACCTCGGATTCAAACAGAAACAAGTACCATTTGGGTTGGCCTAAAAATCTGAGATTTTTACTACATAAATTCTTATGTCTTAGCTTTCAAATGTAATAAGAAGCAAGTCATTTTGATGTCTGTAGCTCAAGTTATGCGACAAACATCACAAGCTGTCAGGATGTCCTATTCTACTTCTATTTCTTTGAAATAGAATAACCAATTATATGCTTATCATAATCAGGTATTCTTAAAGTTAGAACCAAAAATACTATTTGAACAAGCTCAATAACAGATTATTCATTAATGGTAATTAGTTATCTGCTATTCTTCTGCAGAAAATCACCATTTTCATGTCACAACTCATCCAAACCAGATTTTCATCCTTTTAAACCAATTTCTAAATGCTTTTCAACCACAAACATGCAACCCAAACTTATTGAAACTTTCATACAAGCTCACAAATCAATTAGCATGGAGATTCATGAATAAAAAACATCAAACAATTATGGGTTTCAAACCTCTTTGCAAATCTCAAGTTCTTTAAGAAATCAAAGGTAAAGCTTGAAACTTTATTCATAATCAAAACTCAAAAGCATAAATCTTTCATCATCAAGTCAAAATCTTAACAAAATCATCAAGTCTATAGATTTTGAAATATAAAAGATGAAGAGGAAAAAGTGAGAAAAACCCTACCTTACTTTCCATGGCTCCTTGATTTTATTACTCTTCCTTGTTTCCTAGCTTTTCTTTCCTTGATCTTCCTTCTTTCTTCCCCATTTTTTCTCTTTCACACCCTTCCACTTCCTCTGTTCTTAGTTTCTCTCTTTGGTATCTTTTTTTTTAATTTATGTCTTTGTTTCTTTCTTTGTTTCTTTTTCGTTTCTTTTTTATGGGTAGTCATATGAGTGTCATAAAAAGAAAGGGGAGTGGGCATGAGAGAAGAGTGAGAAAATATCAAGAAAGATAATGATGAGGGGTGGAGGATGGTGGAGAAAGAAAATAAAAGGGAAAAAAGTGAAATCCAGTTGAAAGTATTATATCTATTAAGGATGCTTTAGTACTCCCATAAAATATTTTCTAACCTTCATATGTGTTCCAAAAAATTCTAAGATTTCATTCATTTTCTAGTTTCATTTATTTTTCCACAAATATCATTATACACCTTTACTTGCCACTAAGCTTCACTATTTATCCTTGGGTTAAGTTAACCCTTATGGAAATGAACTAAGAAGCTTTTAGGTACTCATTCTAATATGTTTCCACTCTCCAATTAATATTCATCCTCTATTTGACAATTGCTCATAATCTTATGATTTTTTGAGCTACTTATCTGTTTAGTTTGGTCTTTAAACATTCTCAGTGTTATAAATTTATGCTCAATTCAATCCAAATAATTACCCAAATTATCAGGTAACCTATACCAGATTTATTGAGCTACTATAACACGAATTAATATCATTAGGTTGGGCAGAATGTTACATCAAGAACTACAGTAGAAATGACGAGTCCTCCCGGTGAGCGCAGAAAGGTTGCACTCTCTCGCATAAGCCTGGAAAGAAAGGCTTTTGCAACCCAGATGCATATTGACTAACTTGCGTAAGGCAGCTACTTAGTCCTCACAAAACCATTACGCTTGCTAAGAAAGGCCTCCATCAGAAGAATATAGTAGGGAAAAGGCAACACCTTTAAGAATTTGGGAAAGAAATGAAAGAAGATTTCAGAAAGAAACACGGCTCCCAATAAATGATAGCCTTACTACGAGCATCCCTTATTTATAGAGGGAATAAAGCTTTCTAATTGGCTCCTAATAAGGCTATCTAGATGCATGTTTGAGGCCATGTTTTAATGCCCCTTCCTCGTGATTAGCCACAAGAGTAGCGGGCAGTTGGAAAATAGTCTGAAACTGCCACCTTCATTGAAGCGATTTTCATTCCCAATAAAGTCAAAGCAATGGTTCCTAAGAAAGCTTATACTACTACAACCACAAAGTAAAGTAAAAAAGGATATCAAAGACCCTGCAAACTACACATATGGGCAACCTAACATGCCTCAAATGGCGGAATGACAACGTAAGCAAAGTGAACTAATTCGGATCCCGACCTTACTCGTTAACTCCGGAGGCATACTATGATGTATCACAGACCTTAGCCCTTTGGAAATAAACATTGCGAGATCCAACATTAACACTAACTTGGATCCCTTTGCCCATCGCATATCGTGCACTCCTATTAAACTTAAGTACCTTGACACTTCACTGTCTCATCTAAGCACCAAGCTATGGGCAACTATTTTGGATCGTGATCCGAGGTCCTATCCCATAGGTCAACTTGACATGCATTCGGCTGAAGTCTGTCGTTGACACCCTAACAAGAATTCATTCATGGTGCACAATTGAGATCCTGGTATTATGCATGTCGGACTATGACATTGGGTAGCAATAGCATTATCGTAAGATTTATGTAGTGGATAAATCCCATGAGTATCCATAACTGCTAATCATGATCTTGCATAAGAATAGCACCCATAACCGCCTTTAACTGCTCATAACTGCAGTATCAATATTCTGATTCTATAGGGATCCTTTGTAACTATTAAGGGAATGTATCTCCCTATCCAACCTCTATAAATATTAGACTCAATCACCTCTAACAGATATCTATTGCTTTTTAGCATAAACCCTAATTGTGCACAGCTTGACTTGAGCATTGGAGTGCTTTTGTAGGTACCAACCCCCCATCGTTTCAACACACTTCGCTACTGCACAAGGAGGAAAACATCAAAATGTGTCTATCTAGGTACAACTCAGTATCCACTGCTAAACAATATTATTTTTCCTTCTTCCTTTTAACCTTTGGGCTTGTACGACAAAATAAAATCAATGGCTTCATCTCAATCTTTGTTGCTTCATCTCATTATGACAATAATGGGGGAAGCTATGCAGTGGTGAGGTGTGATGGGTCTTTGAGTGGCATTTTGGTGAAGGTGTTGATGGTGATGGATTAAGGATAGGTTTAGTGGCTATTTGGAGTTTGACCCAGAGGTCGTGTGGGTGATGGTTTCGATGCTAAGGTGGTTAAGAGGTTGCAAGGTGCAATGACGATGATGGTTCAAGGTTCAGTTTGGTGGCTGGTGTTAAGGCTTGAGATGATGTGGTGGATTGGCTGGTTCATACAGTGATCTTAGGTGCAATGTTCTAACTTGATAGCTATGTGGGTTGTGGGATGGTTGATACTCTGTGATGAGTGGGTCTATTGATGGTAGCAGTAGGGTCTTACTTTGCGATGATGGGAGCTTGGTGAAGGTTTGATATTGGGTGCGGTATTACTAATGGGGTGATGGTGGTGTGGGTTTTATGTGATGTTGAAAATAGGGGACAATTGCTACTATTGCTTGTGGTTGATTTTGTAATATCCTAATGCCTGTAACCTAGTATGTCTGACATATACCTGGATAAGCAGTATTAGTTATGCTACTTCTAACTTAAAGCATCAACTAATATTTATACAAATCATTATGGAGAGCCATAACTAAAAGTTATACGCATATACATCAATAGCCCCAAGGGCAAAGTGTTATACATACAACTTTTACATCCTCAAAGTAATTATAAATAATTACATAAGCTTTGTCTATGAAAGAAACAAATAAAACTATACTACACTAGTTCTTCTATTTCTTTATCTTCTTACCCTTTGAAGGGTCTTGACATGAATTTACATAGAAACACAACAGGATGAGAAAATCATATATTCTCAGTATAAGCATTTCAAATCAGCATTAGCAATATCCATAAATAATAAATAAACCAACCTTACATAACATCATAAAACTAGAAGTTAATAATAACAAATTATGGTTGCATCAAGACATTAAATCTCTATTCAATATCACTAGAACATTCACATATTACTCTTATGTAAAGGTTTACTAAGCATAACATATAATAAGTAAACATAAGTTCATCTCTCATATAATAGAAATAACTATTTATATAGTTGCAACATATCACAACTAGTTCGTTCATAAACTTGTTATAAGTACTATACATATAACCTTCTTCTATGAATAAACTTGCTAACTTTGGATTTAGGATTTGCAATAGGCAATGAAGTCTTTACTCGATACCACTGGAATATTTACATTTTCTTACCCTATGTAAACATTCACTAAGCCAATCCATAACCTTAAATTCACATATATAACTATCAATGATATCAAACAACTGCCCATATAATTGTAAAATACCATCAATACTAGGCAATTGCCTATAAATTACCAGGGAAATAGAAATGAATATTTATGCAATATGCTCATATGTATGAAATGATTGAGAATGACAATTATGAAATGCAATGTAATTATATAAGTGTAGAATTGTGTGTGTGTCACTTGCATATTCCACGATCTCTTTAAACTTGTAGTTAAGAAGACTAACTCTTCAAACTACTTGGTAGTAAGTGGATTAGTTCCTACTCATACTTGTGAGAGTACTATTTCCACTACATAAAAACTAGTAATCCTGACACTAACGAGAAGCTAGGACTAAATCCTTACTCGAAGAGACTTTTGGACTTTTCCATTTATCTCCTTTGGCCAAATGATTGTACATCATTAAAGATTACTATACTTGGGAATTAGCAAGTACAGGAAATTTTGTAGCATTGTGTTTAACTTATACAAAATCAACACATTAACTCATCACATGATTCTCTCTAACCAAGTAAAGAACTAAACTCTAGCAAACATGTAATCTCAGCTCACTTCTAACTCATAAAGGAGCATATTTTATGTTTCTAGTTAAGTAATCATACTAATGATTCATGTATCTAGCTTGCCTTATTTTCACACCACAAGTGGTAACTTATGCCACACTGGTGTGCTCAAGGTCCTAGACACCTGCTTTAAGTAATTCCTAACTTATGGAATGCTTAAAGACTAGAACTTCTATAATATCTCTATACTAAGTCCATTCATGCATCACTAACTCCACTTTCTCTCTTAGGAGCAACTCATGCACTATGACCAGTGATTATTACCAATTGAACTTAGCTTACTTGTATCTAGTATACGTTGTCCTCATCGCCTCATATATGATACTAAATGTAACTCTGTGTTGCCTAAGGAACTAGACACTTACCTAAGGCAATCCATGTCTAATGGATGCACAAAGCTTTCTCCTTACTTTCCCATAAATGGTAGATGGTAATCCTCTCTAGGAAATACCCCTATTAGTGTCTCAACACACCCTAAAAGCCATATATAATGGATTCAAGAAAGTAGAAAACTCCAATTTCTCATAAAAACTATCCTAGGAGAAACCACTCTGGGCACCTAGAAAGGCTAACTTTTATGAATGTGCCAAATGTACATCCTAACTTCAAAAACTCTAGAATTTTATAGGCAAATATCCTTATCTTATATCTTTCAAATGAAAACAACCTCACTTTATTTGACTTAGTTTAGCTAAAGTTATGCCACAAAATGCAGTAGCTGAAACAGGGCAACTAGCTAACTTACCAGATTCTGACCTTACTTTAAATTGAAACTGGGAACTCATAGAGTGTTCAAAATTCTTGAAATTTTTACCACTTATAGCCTTACATGTTAGCTTCAAAATTCTACTAGTCTCATGTATTTTACACCTCATAACAAGAAGTTATGCAATTTGGTTTACTAGGTGTCAGTCTACCTATTTCTGCAGAATATGACTCAACTTCAAACCGAAACTGGTGCTACTTGGGTTGTTCTAAAAATATAAAATTTTTACTACATGAAGCCTTGTATCTTAGCTTTCAAAAATGACTTCAAGATAACTACCAAGGTTTGTTATAACTTCTTGATCTATTAAGAATACTTAGATTTTTCTAAATCAAGTTTCCTAACTTCCAACAACTTTAGAATAAATCCTATGATTCATCTAAATTTTTGTTTCACCATTATCCTATTTTTTCATATGTGCGACTAGTTAATCTGACATTAAAACACACAATTAGTGCGCTTAAAAATACCAAACTAACGCTAATTATTCTCAAATTTTAACTACATCCTCTTCCACCTATTTGTGACCTAGAAACAAATTCTCTAAATTTATTTCCCTTAACTTAGCAATTTATGCTATTATCTGAGTCATTTTAAGCTACTTTCCATCTTCTGTGTTGCAGCAAAGTGCCTAAACTAACTCAATTTGTCACAAAACTACACATGCATGTCAAACAAGTATTAGACTACCTCTATAACTATATACAAGCTTAACATGTTATTGAGGGTGTTACAGATTTCAAAGTAATTCATACTGAAGATGATTAGAGTTTTAGGTTCTTTGCATAAGGGGAATCATGAAATAAGAAAATTGGGGTAACGTTGATGCAATTGTGGGAATTAGGGTTTCTGGTTCTAATTACGATTCAATTAGAGAAAAAACAGAGTATGCCTAGGTCACGTTACATCATGTAGGGTTCCTCCATTAACTTTCTTGGATGGAACACTAACAGAGGGTGTGTTTTACTCATTTGGATGAGATTGAGGAGTCAGGTTTGAGACTTTTAAACCACAAGGAGTTTTTTGCACAACCCCTATAGTTGGAGGGGATAATTTGAATTTTTCCCTATAAAAAATTACTTCACATTAACTTATTTTTATTTTTAACAAACGAAAGTTAATATGTTCCAAGTTAACCTTTTTTTTCCACATAATTTGTTCTTCATAACTTTTGCACAACCCCTTTTAATTTTTGTTAAAGCTATTTTATTATGTGATGAAGGAATTCATGACAACAAAAAGATCTCACACAAATTTAAAGAAAGTGAATGAGTAGAGGATGAAGCAACAAGTATGCAAAACCAATAAACAAGCTTGAAAGTAAACAGATAAGGGTAGAGAATAGTGTAAACAAGATTTATACTAGTTCAATCACCTTTGTGATCTATGTAACATCCTAATACAGATATCTAGATATATCCTAGCTATACAGAGATATATAAAGATAACCAGTACTAGAGACATCACTTCTACAGACTACATACTAACATATATCCATAATCACAACTAAGTAATTATAAAAAGCCTTGAGAGAATGCGAAAAAACTTAAACTCATACATATGTATATATATACAACACTTGCCACAAAAAGGCATATTGTAATACATACTACTAGATACATACAAAGCAAATACAAACTTATACATAAGCTTTGTCTACTAAAGCATATAAAACTAATCCAGTCTTCATGCTTCATCTTTTTTCCCTTAGCAGGGTCTTTACCTGGATTTACATGGAAGAACAACTGGGGTGAGAATTATAATTCTTAGTAAAAGCAATTCCAATACCAGTTAGCTATAACATTGTATAACAAATATAACAATTGCTATAACTTCTAACATAGGAGTTTTCTCCCTAATTCTCATAACTGCACACTACTAAGTAGTGTAATCTAAACCGATAGCCTATATACTGTTAGATATAAACAATTGCCCATACAATTATAAATACCAACAGCAACAGACAATGCCCATACAACTGTCTGTAAATGCAATGCAAATTATATGCAATATGATTATGCCTAAGAAGATCCTAAAGATATGCTTATGTAATGTTTTGTTTTGAAATACATGCTGAGGTTTATTTTGAAAACACGAAAATTCATTAGGAATTGGTTCAGTATATTATCCTGTGGTGAATAGAGGAAAAACTCATCATCACATCAAACATATCCTGGCACGCTGAGAAGTTCGGGCTGAATCATTATTCAAAAGAACCTTACGGACTCCCTACTTATCTCCTTTGGCCTTGGCACTATCGAGATATCAGGATTATGTCCTTACTCACTAAGATCAATACTACTAGACCATTTCCATAGATATACATACTTACTTATATCTAAACACCACCTTATCACTCATAACTCGTAAGTGATCTCAATGCAACACTATGTTGTTGAGGTGTTAGATACTTACCTATAGCAAACCATTACTCTTGGATGCACTAAGGTTCTTACTATTCACATACAAACTAGATTAACTAACTAGTGTGTGAAAAGTGTAGTGTTATGTTTACCTCTTACATAAACACCACCTTAACTTTCCTATAGACTCAACTCATCCTAGTGAAAGAGTCTATCTTAACTAATGCCTCATTCGAACCTTATTTAGGGAAACAAATGAACATTTCTCTAGAACTTTGCATATCCAACCACTCTTATGGATATGACAAGCTTACTAGTATCAAATCATCCTTTTGTGTATTCTACAATGTACAAGGTCCTACATAACTAGAGACTTAGTACATAACATTCCCTCTTTGGAACTAAATACACAACCTTATCTCCACTTAAGTGAATCTAACACAAGAGTGGTTCATACTTGCAACCATTTGTTGCTTAAGGTTCTAGGTACTTTCCCAAGGTAATCTATTACTCTTGGACATCCTAAGGCTTATACCTTCCATATTCTTACTAGAGTGAACCATACAATTCATCTTAGTATACTCATCATCATTGCACCATCTCATCACATCTTGAGTGATATCTAATGCAACACTAGGTTGCCTAAGGTGCTTTGTCCTTACCTAGGGCAATCCTTCAGTTTAGGTTGCTCAAAGGCCTTATACTTTATCATACTCACTAAGTGATAATTTTTCTCATAAAATATCCCCATTTTGTTAGATTTATTTTAATCTTAAACTTAGGTGGTCCCACATTTCCTACCCACTACCTTGTCAATTTTATTAAGTTAGTTTCTACTAGCTAGTTAGTCAAAAGATAAGGACTAATTTTTGACTTATGGTTTGTTAAGAAACTAATAGGATAGTGGGGTTATCCATTATCAAGATATGGGAGTTAGTTTTTCTGATGGAGAGAAACCAACCTCTATAAAAAACCACCAGAGTCCCTAGTCTAAGTAGTTCTTAGAAAATCAGTACCCATTCCATCTATGGTTAAATTACTTTAGACTAGAAGCATTCTGATCTGGTATATGGGCTGTGTTCGTGTGTTGCTGTATTCATGTGTCACTGTGTTCGTGTGTTGCTGTTGGTGTGCAGTGAAGTCTCTGAAATTTTTGTGCAAACAAAGCTATGGCTGGAGGTTAGTAAAAGGAATCCTATTTATTTTTGTCTTATGAAATTATTAAGTGCAATCAAATACACGATATGGCAGTATGTTAATATAGAGACATTGTATTTTTACATTTGGTATCAGAGCCATACATAATCTCTACCTAGCCATTTAGATTTATGCATATGAACAAACTACATGAATTGTATGCTTCTAGTTTTCCACGCTTCAGTATTTGAATTTGTGAAAACTTGCCATCCAATAATTTGTGAAAAATCTAAGTTTGTTGTTATGCTGTTCTTTTAGTAAATCAGAATGTAAAACATCTAGAAAAAAACCTAATAGAGAACTCGTTATCAATCTAATAAATAAATAAATAAATAAATAAATATTTATTTACCTTAACAAAGTCTGATATGAGTTTTTGAATTCATTATTGACCGTATTTTCCCTATACAATTGACTATGTGTTTTCTATTATCATCTTGTTTCCAAAACTGAGGAATTGCAAGGAGTCACCGATTAGCAATAACAATTAAGGAAAAATCATGTTCTGGGTCGTTGATAAGGATCCCGGTGGCTGGGTTTTTGCTTTTTTGAGCACCACCATAAGAGTTCAAGGGCTCTGTCCTTTAAGGCAAACTGTCGTAGATCTGGTAACTACTAGATTTAATGGGTGGTGCTTATGCAATGCCATGGCCGTGGTTAGTATGCCTACTTCATAATGTAATCTTGCCCTTATAAAACCTCCCTGTTGATCTCGTTGCAGCGGGGAGTGAAGGGTAGTGGTATCTTAGTCGTGGCAGAGGGAAGGAAAAGCAACTATAGCATCTCACCTGCATCTCTTGCTAGAGATTTGCTTCCAAAACATTTTATAGAAGAGAAGGGGAAGAGATGGAAAATGCCGACTATGGAGTGTGGCGACTAGAATAGAAAAAGGGAAAAGATAAATTTTTAGGGTTTAATTTACCCTTATATGGTTTTTGGGCTTTAAGCTCGTAACATATTGTAATATATATATACATATATTTGTGCTTTGTTCTTCACTAACGTTGTAGGTACATCAACATCCAGAATCTAAATCTGGGTGAATTATTTTGTTTGGGCTGCAAGCCCAACGTCATTAAAGCATGCAGGTTGTAGGAAATTTAAAAAAAAAAAAAAAGGGTTGCACTTGTAAGCTAACGTTGTAGGATGCAAGAATTGAACCCAAGCCTGCTGGGTAAAATGCCAGCAATTTACCACTGCACCAACTATTATCTTCTAAAATTATGTGACGCGTTTTATATTTGTATGTTCTAGATGTGTTATATGTGAAAATTATTATATGATCTTTAATTTTATTCTGCTGCATATCATATTTGTGATAAGTTCATTATATATTGAGGAGTAGCCACAGCATCCTTAGTTATAATTTTACTTAAAGAAAATCACATATGGTTTAATATGATATATTGTAATTAATTGTGATTAGTATAGCATATTTACCCACAGGGATTTATTATAATTTTCAGAATTAATTAGGATGAAATAATTAAATTGATTTATCTCTTAAGTTGACCACGGGTATTAGGAGATTATGGTAATTTATTAGTTTCATCATAAGGAATTTTTAATGAATCTATTTTGTGTTAAAATCTTCGCCCACAGGTAGATTTTGATGACATATTGATTTGTATATGAGTTTAATATTTGCCTTGAATTATTATATGATGTAAGCATGTTATTTTCATTTATTTGCGGCAATTCATTCTTTAGTTATCTCTGATGCAAAAATGAAGTTCCTATTTTGACTGGTGACAACTATAAGGATTGGAAGGAGAGAATTCTTCTTCATTTAGGGTGCATGGACCTTGACTATGCTCTCTGTAGGGATGAGCCTGCTGAACTCACTAATACGAGTACTCCGGAAGAGGTTACGTTGTACGAACGATGGGAAAGATCTAACCGTCTTTCAATTATGTTCATTAAGACACGTATTTCTACTAGTATTCGTGGTTCAATTCCTAACTATCAAAATGTCAAGGATTTCATGAAAGCCATCGATGAGCAGTTTGAGACATCTAACAAGGCATTGGCTAGCACTCTAATGGCAAAGTTGTCTTCCATGAAGCTCATTGGAGTCAAAGGTGTAAGAAAACACATCATGGAAATGAGGGACATAGCAGCTCAACTTAAGCCACTTGAAGTTGATATTTCTGATTCGTTTTTAGTGCACTTGATTCTGAACTCGCTCCCACCACAATATGGTCCTTTCAAAATCTCCTACAACACACATAAGGACAAATGGTCAATTAATGAACTTTTGACCATGTGTGTTCAAGAGGAGGAGAGGCTTGCTCAAGAGATTGGTGAAGGTGCACTTACAGTGACTCAAGATCAGAGTCAAGGGAAGAAGAAGAAGGATGTAAAACCCTTGTGAGGATGTCACATTTTAATGCGATAAAATAAAATAAAATAAAATTCTTACCCAAGTTGTAAAACGTTTGGTACATAAATAATATTAGTGGTAAATTTTTTCCTTTTTATACTTATAATGTTAAATAAAATAACACAGAACACAAAATAAGATAAAACATCATCACACACCATAATATACATATGATTTTTATCTGAAGTATACTATTAATTTACAATTACAAATATTTAATAAAGCAGTAAAAAGTCAGTATAATACTAAAACATAATACCTAAGACATGAGCCCTTGTCAGAAGACAAATTCCCTAGTTGGGAATGTCTTGACCAATAGAAATTCGACCCAAAAATGTATCGAAGTTCTCTCTAGGAGTGTGGTGAAATTCATTCCACAACTCCCTAATAGGTAAAATCACCTCTACGAAAGCAACCGTATAAAATGAAGTAACAAACCCATGGCGAGTCCAACTTACTGATAAAGTAATGTCACCACTATATTCTATGTGTCTTGTATCCCAATGGATATACCAAGCCTCAGCGCCTTCGAGAAACTGTAGTCTAAAGAAACCTAATTGACCTCTCCTTGCCGCCATAGTCTTTGATGATATAAACATAAAATAGAAATAGACAAAGCAATACAATAAAGAGGTGAGACAATCTACATCATTATCGGCATGGCAATAAAGAAAACGACAATACAAATAAATATTATAATAACACATACCATTATATCATATACAGTATAGCAAATTAATACATCATGCAATTTATCACAAATTATAATAAACATTAAAATGCAGATAATGAATGATACACACACTGACTCGTTCCTACTCCATGGAGCTAAACACAGATATCTGAGAGAATGATTCGGAGAGAACTAATAGTACCTCAGGCTGCCCAACCAAACTATTACACTGTCCAATGTTGTGTCTATAGCCCACAGTCCAAAACATCGTGTAGCATTACACAGTCCAATACATCGTGTACTACAGGCATTGCACTAAATAGTCTCCATAAAATCTCAATTAAGTATAGTGCTTGTCGAGATCATTAGTGTGTTACCCGTTACCACGACCCAGAGGCGCTACCAACTGTCCACATATAGGATTCTCAGCACACTAACGCCTCCAAGTTCAAATAATGAACCACACAACGCCTATCACACCCACAACACGGTATAATTAATCTCGTTAATCAATCGCCAATTATCAACCAAATTAACAAAACTCTCAAAGCATGATAAAAATTACCAAAATACCCTTAGTTTCAATATTTTACCATATATACAAAAATACCCTCAGTCTCAATATACCAAAATATAGTATGTCTCCACTTGACAGTACTATCTCACAACATGTTCGGGTCCACCACTTTAACCTGACAGTAAAACTCACTGTATCATTTAGTCGCATAGAAATTTTATCGTGTTTTCACAATCGCATCGCTTTTACAAATGTTTTTAAATCGCGTAAATATATTTTGATGTTTTTGAATATCGCATAATGTTTTTAAAACATTTTCTCAATTGCGTAAAATTTTTAAATCATTTTCTTAACCATATAACTTAAAATCATCATTTTAAATATGTGTAGACTATATCTAGTACTTTTAAACTACGTAAAGTATTTTCCTTACATCATAAATATATCATGGAATCTCTTCATTTTATTTATCTGATTTTAGTAAATTTCGGCAGCATTTTGCCTAGAAAATCAATATATGGTATTTTTAACATTTTTCTCTAAATATAGTTAATTTTAACCTTACCCATCATTTATATCTTGAAACTTGCTAATGCGCTTCAAAACTCAGAGAGTGAGCTCTACGTTAGTATTTTTCAATTGTTTCTTTATTTCTTACTTCTAACAAATTCTGCTAATTTAGAATTCTAGAACTAAGTTCATTCATTTTATTTCTCAAAGATTCATTGGAATCAAATTCTTTTGTAGATTAGTTACTTAACCTACCTTAGAAAATAACTTAGGAAATTAATTGTATATTAAATGGCATGTTGGCCATAGTTAACCTATCCTTCACAACTAATCATTAAATCATTATCTAACTTCTAAATTATTTCCAAACTCATTGTTTTACCTAGATTCTTTAAATCATTATTTTAGAAAATAGTTGAGAACATTTTGGTTCTCTTTTTCTTGGAGAAGCCGTGAGCCTCTATTGTGTTCTTTGGAACACTCATGCAATCCGTACATGTTATTCACATCCTACATTAATAATCATATATCTCTAAACACATGCAATATATTTTAAAACTATAAACACATGCAATATATTTTAAAAACTATAAATGCATGTAATATATTTTAAAAACTATAAACATGCTTGCAAATAAAATCAACAACAAATAGGAAAACAATAAACAACCACACAAATGAATCATTATGGATTCTTCACGCACATACAATCCATTTTCTCATCACCACACAAGGTTGATGAGATTAAATCTCCCTCTTACCTCTCGAAGACAAGGATCTCCTAGTCTCCTCCTCCTCTTTGATTTTCGTTTGGACTCCAAAACAAATCCCTAAAATTCTTAAACAATAAGTAAAATCACATACAAGGCTTGATAAAGGAAAACCATGGAACAAATATGGTTTAGAAAATCACAAATCAAATTTTAAACCATAAAAACAAAAGCTTACCCTTAGGGAAGTCAACAAAAGCTTGGATTTTGAAGTAGAAAGAATAGGTTTCTGACAAAACCTTGTAAAGGAAAAGTGTTTAGGAGATAGCTTTGGTTTAGGAAAAGCTAAGAGATAAAATTATAGAAGATTGATGGTGGGTTTAGGGTGAGAGGCCGAATTTGAGAGAGAAAATGGAAGAGAAAAGTTGCTTGGTGTTCTTGGGAATTTTGGAGAGAAAATAAGCAAAGCTTTTAGATAAGTATAAAAGTGAATATTAAGTGTAAAATGGAAGGGTGGCTGTCGTGAGTGTATAGGAGAGATTGAGTGTTTAACTTGGATAGTAAATATCCATTTGTGTTCATACTTGAAGCACATGGCTTATGTCACCATTTGGCCACCTAATGTGCATGCAAGATGGTTCAAGAACAATGGAGAACATGGTGAATTTGGCCTTCTTTGGCCGTGGGGTGTCTAATGCGTTTAGGGCTTAATTTGTTTTCAATTAAAGTCTATTTATATGCTAATTAAATAGGTAATTAATTAGGCTAAGTCTTCTAACAACACTTAATTTACATTCTAATTACATAACTAATTAGTTTAATATATAATTGCATATATCATAGCCTCTAAATAAAATTAGGGTATCTAATTAATAATTAGATTATAACTAATTAATAACTAGGCTAGCTTACTTAGTTTGCTAATTAAGTAATTAGATTAACCAAATTAGGTTTAATTAGCTTCTAAACAAAGTCAAGCCACTATATTTGACTTAATCTTAACCATTGAATTTAGCTTTAATTCTTAGCCCTTGATTTGATTTAAGGTGGATATTGCTTAGTGATTAAACTAGAATTGCTTTCACACCATTGATTTGATCAACGGTTAAGATCAAAGCTTCCAAAACAATCTTTTACATCTAACGATCCACAAAGAAGTCTTTGCCACTTTGTTTGACTACTTCTTATGTGAAGTTTTTGAGACAGTAGGTACTGTCAAATAAAATAATATTATAATAATATAAAATTATTTTATTACATAGTTAAATCCTAAAAATTAAAAGATTAATATATATATCAAACAGAATTGGGTTTAGTAAGATTCCCCAACTCTAATTAATTAAAATAATATTTTTTTAGCTAGAAAATTATTATTTCCCTGGCTCGGAGCAAATCATACACAACAATCAAATACACACACAAAATAGTCAAATTCATTTTACTACTCACAGAAATTACAAAAACAGTACATTTCAGGACTATATTGTAATTAACCTAAAAGTTTGGGTGTTACAACTCTCCCCTACTAATAAGAATTTCGTCCCAGAAATTCATCATACCTCAGAAAAGGTGAGGGTATCGCTCCCTCATCTTATCTTCTTACTCCCATGTAGCATCTCCACTTACATCGTTCCAGACCACTTTACCTAATGTGATCTCCTTTCCTCGAAGTTGCTTTGTCCTTCGATCTTCAATCTTGACTGGAAACGTCTCATAGGTTAAATTCTCCTTCAGTTGTATAGTGTCTGGTTCGATGACGTGAGTCAGATTATAAATATATTTTCGTAGTTGTGATATGTGAAATACATTATGAAGATTCGATAAGAATGGTGATAGTGCAATCTGATAAGCTACTGGACCTACCCGACGAAGTATTTGATACGGTCCGATAAACTTCGCAGTGAGTTTCCTCTACTTAATCACTCGTCCACTCCAGTCATAGGTGTCACACATAGAAACATATGATCATCTTCTTCAAATTCAAGCGGTCTTCGTCTTTTATCAACATAATTTTTTTATCGCGTCTGAGTTGTCCTCATTTTGTCTTGAATCATCTTCACTTGCTCAGTTATCTGCTGCACAAATTCGGGTCCTACAATATTACTTTCACCAGTACGATACCAACTCAACGGCGTTCTACATTGTCTCCCATACAATACCTCATAGGGTGTCATCCCTATGCTCGAACGAAACTATTGTTATATGTGAACTCTATCAATGCTAGAAATTCATCCCAACGAGTCCTTTGAAAATTCTAACTATTCGTCTATTCCTTATATCCAAGTCCCTCTTGATTGAACAGGTACTTTAAGCCCTTGAAATTATTATGAATTTTATAGGAAAGAAAATGTCTTCAGATCTTCTTTGCATAATGACTATCCCGTATCCTAAAACGTAAATCGAATGATTCCTCTCATGCACGCTTCACTACCTTGAAGTATACGCCACAACCTTTTTATTCGATCTCAACACTCAATCTAAATCCACGAGTTGAACTCTTTCTAACAGAATTTGTATTTGATTAGCTTCGCGCATAACTCCTTCTTCTTCTTCAGAAATTGAAGAACTGCTTTAAGATCTTCAGTATGTTCCTTCGAATTTCGAGAATAGGTCAAAATATCGCCAATAAGGATAATGACAAGTTTGCCTAGATGAGAAAGAAAGATCCTATTTATATAGTTCGTGAATATCACCAAAAACATTCTTTACTCCCAATGGTAGTACTAAATACTCATAGTGCCTGCAACGCGTCTGAAAAATTGTCTTGGAACATTCTCTACCTTTACGCGAATCAGATAATAACTAGTACGCAAATCAATCTTGGAGTAAATAGCGATTTCCTTCATTTGGCCTTCTAGTTTCCCTATTGTCACATCATTCCAGATTTTCCTCATCAAGGTAAGTTGTTCTACTTGCCTATTTAATCTTAACAGAAAATATCTCATAGATCAAGTTTTCTTCTAATTGCACTGTATTTGGTATTATGACACAAGTTGAATGAGGAATGATCCTTCTTAATTGAGATACATAAAAGACACTACGAAGGTCATAAGGAAAAGTGATAAGACTATTTGGTATATTACTAGATTAGTCCAACAAAGAATTAGAGATGGTCTAATAGATTTCGAAATGAACATAGTCCAATAATTTTAGAAATGATCTCTCTGGATTCAAATCCAAAAATCTCAGGTCAAGGAAACACTAAAATTGAATTGCAACAATCTAGTAGGATATGGTTGGAAAATAACCAATCCATTTAAAAAGTTAGGCTCTCAAATAGATGTGATTTTAGATAAACAAATCAAATCAATAGAAAAGATTTGATATTCAATAAATATAGGGTAGAGTTAGAAAACTTGAGTATAAACAAGTTCAACAAGAAAAGTAGAAATACTTAGATCATACTATAACAAAGACACAAATAAATCAAATTGATTTACTCAGTCTATTTGAGAAAGAAATAGACAAACTAGATCAACAAAAAGTTTCAAACTCCTATAATAATAGGATAGTTTTAAATAGGCTCAAGTAGTAACAACAAGTTTAGAAGTTGAAGTAACATTATGAAAAGAAGTAAAACACAGATAACCCCAAAAGATTTACATAGTCATAGATCACAAGAGAATGGGTTACCTCGCGAATTATACAACACAGTTTTAAGATTACCCTCTATTGCACAACTTTCTCGCTTCTTAAATTTTTGTATTTGAACATTCTCATCACACTCTTTGCACCGACTCTTTCTTCTTTTTGATATTTTGAAACACGTGTTACTAATGGAAGTTTCCATCTTCAGCTGATCACATTCTTTGGAGAAATGTCCAAGCTTTCCATATTTATAACAAATTATACTCTTAATCGTGCAGTTTCTTGTCATATGATTCTTTCCACACTTCAAGCACTTCGTTGGTGACGCCACAGTTTGACCAAAATCGTTGCCACTAGTACTTCCTTTCTTTGTTCGTTGTTGCTTCCTCGGTGGTTGTACATACGACTTTCGCTGAAAATGATTGTCTTTACGCCTCCTTCTATTTTAGATCATCGAAGCTTCTAAGTTACAAATTCTCGCGTCCAGTGGCTGCTCCAATCCTAATAAGCTATTTCCTGCTGCTGAGCGATCATTTGTCCCTGTTGTACTACTACTTCAATCATCTTCTGCATTATACTTCTATCTGCGGTTATACGATCTTCATCACGTTTCGTGTCCACGTGCTCATGTTCGTAACATTCCATTATCTTTCTCTGAAGACAAACAAAATCAACACACAACGAACTAAATGTAGCGATTTCGCACAAAGTCGTTTCCCTTCAGAAACTGAAACATATCACTGTGTTCAATATCAGATATTCACACAGCACAAACAAGACAAACCCACCCACAAACCCAAAAGACTCTAACTTGGGCTCTGATACCAACTAAAGTAATACTCTTGTGGGGATTTCACATTTTAATGCGATAAAATAAAATAAAATAAAATTCTTACCCAAGTTGTAAAACGTTTGGTACATAAATAATATTAGTGGTAAAAATTTTCCTCTTTATACTTATAACGTTAAATAAAATCACACGGAACACAAAATAAGATAAAACATCATCACACACCATAATATACATATGATTTTTGTCTGAAGTATACAATTAATTTACAATTACAAATATTTAATAAAACAGTAATAAGTCAGTATAATACTAAAACATAATACCTAAGACATGAGCCCTTGTCAGAAGACAAATTCCCTAGTTGGGAATGTCTTGACTGATAACAATTCGACCCAAAAATATATCAAAGTTCTCTCTAGGAGTGCGGTGAAATTCATTCCACAACTCCCTAATAGGTAAAATCACCTCTACAAAAGCAACCGTATAAAATGAAGTAACAAACCCATGACGAGTCCTACTTACTGATAAAGTAATGTCACCACTATATTCTATGTGTCCTGTGTCCCAATGGACATACCAAGCCTCAGCGCCTTCGAGAAACTGTAGTATAAAGAAACTTAATTGACCTCTCCTTGCTGCCATCGTAGTTTTTGATGATATAAACATAAAATAGAAATAGACAGAGCAATACAATAAAGAGGTGAGACAATCTACAACATTATCGGCATGGCAATAAAGAAAATGACAAAACAAACAAATATTATAATAACACATACCATTATATCATATGCAGTATAGCAAATTAATACATCATGTATTTTATAACAGATTATAATAAACATTAAAATGCAGATAATGAATGATACACACACTGACTCGTTCCTACTCCATGGAGCTAAACACAGATATTTGAGAGATTGATCCGAAGAGAAGTAATAGTACCTCAGGCTGCCCAACCAAACTAATACACTGACCAATGTTGTGTCTATAGCCCACAGTCCAAAACATCGTGTAGCAGTACACAGTCCAATACATCGTGTACTACAAGCATTGTACTAAATAGTCTCCACAAGATCTCGATTAAGTGTAGTGCTTGTCAAGATCATTAGTGTGTTCCCTGTTACCACGGCCCAAAGGCGCTACCAACTGTCCACATATGGGATTCTCCGCACACTAGCACCTCCAAGTTCAAATAATGAACCACACTATGCCTATCACAACCACAACATGGTGTAATTCATCTCGTAAATCAATCGCCAATTATCAACCAAATTGACAAAACTCTCAAAGCATGATAAAAAATTATTAAAATACCCTTAGTTTCAATATTTTATCATATTTATGAAAATACCCTCAGTCTCAATATACCAAAATATAGTATGCCTCCACTTGACAGTACTATCTCACAACATGTCCGGGTCCACCACTTTGGCCCGAAAGTAAAACTCGCTGTATCATTTAATCGCGTAGAAATTTTATCATGTTTTCATAATCGCATCGCTTTTACAAATGCTTTTAAATCGCGTAAATATACTTTGATGTTTTTGAATATCGCGTAATGTTTTTAAAATATTATCTCAATCGCGTAAGATTTTTAAATCATTTTCTTAACCATATAACTTAAAATCATCATTTTAAATATGTGTAGACTATATCTAGTACTTTTAAACTACGTAAAGTATTTTCCTTACATTATAAATATATCATGGAATCTCTTCTTTTTATTTATCTGATTTTAGTAAATTTCGGCAGCATTTTGCCTAGAAAATCAGTATATGGTATTTTTAAAATTTTTCTCTAAATATAGTTCATTTTAACCTTACCCATCATTTACATCTTGAAACTTGCTAATGCGCTTCAAAACTCAGAGAGTGAGCTCTACGTTAGTATTTTTCAATTGTTTCTTTATTTCTTACTTATAATAAATTCTGCAAATTTAGAATTCTAGAACTAAGTTCATTCATTTTATTTCACAAAGATTCCTTGGAATCAAATTCTTTTGTAGATTAGTTACTTAACCTACCTTAGAAAATAACTTAGGAAATTAATTGTATATTAAATGGCATGTTGGCCATAGTTAACCTATCCTTCACAACTAATCATTAAATCATTATCTAACCTCTAAGTTATTTCCAAACTCATTGTTTTTACCTAGATTCTTTAAATCATTGTTTTAGAAAATGGTTGAGAACATTTTGGTTCTCTTTTTCTTGGAGAAGTCGTGGGCCTCTATTGTGTTCTTTGGAACACTCATGCAATCCGTACATGTTATTCACATCCTACATTAATAATCATATATCTATAAACACATGCAGTATATTTTAAATGTATAAACACATGCAATATATTTTAAAAACTATAAACACATGTAATATATTTTAAAAACTATAAACATGCTTGCAAATAAAATCAACCACAAATAGGAAAACAATAAACAACCACACAAATGAATCATTATGGATTCTTTACACACATACAATCCATTTTCTCATCACCACACAAGGTTGTTGAGATTAAATCTCCCTCTTACCTCTCGAAGACAAGGATCTCCTAGTCTCCTCCTCCTCTTTGATTTTCAATTGGACTCCAAAACAATTTCCTAAAATTCTTAAACAATAAGTAAAATCATATACAAGGCTTCATAAAAGAAAACCATGGAACAAACATGGTTTAGAAAATCACAAATCAAATTTTAAACCATAAAAACAAAAGCTTACCCTTAGGGAAGTGAAGAAAAGCTTGGATTTTGAAGTAGAAAGAATAGGTTTTTGACAAAACATTGTAAAGGAAAAGTGTTTAGGAGATAGTTTTGGTTTAGGAAAAGCTAAGAGATAAAATTATAGAAGATTGATGGTGGGTTTAGGGTGAGAGGCCGAATTTGAGAGAGAAAATGGAAGAGAAAAGTGGCTTGGTGTTCTTGAGAATTTTGGAGAGAAAATAAGCAAAGCTCTTAGATAAGTATAAAAGTGAATATTGAGTGTAAAATGGGAGTGGGGGCTGCCGTGAGTGTATAGGAGAGATTGAGTGTTTAACTTGGATAGTAAATATCCATTTGTGTTCACACTTGAAGCACATGGCTTATGTCACCATTTGGCCACCTAATGTGCATGCGAGATGGTTCAAGAACAATGGAGAACATGGTGAATTTGGCCAACTTTGGCCGTGGGGTGTCTAATGGGTTTAGCGCTTAATTTGTTTTCAATTAAAGTCTATTTGTATGCTAATTAAATAGGTAATTAATTAGGCTAAGTCTTTTAACAACACTTAATTTACATTCTAATTACATAACTAATTAGTTTAATATATAATTGCATATATCATAGCCTCTAAATAAAATTAGGATATCTAATTAATAATTAGATTATAACTAATTAATAACTAGGCTAGCTTACTTAGTTTGCTAATTAAGTAATTAGATTAACCAAATTAGATTTAATTAGCTTTTAAGCAAAGTCAAGCCACTATATTTGACTTAATCTTAACCATTGAATTTAGCTTTAATTCTTAGCCCTTGATTTGATTTAAGGTGGATATTGCTTAGTGATTAAACTAGAATTGCTCTCACACCATTGATTTGATCAACGGTTAAGATCAAAGCTTCCAAAACAATCTTTTACATCTAACTGTCCACAAAGAAGTCTTTGCCACTTTGTTTGACCACTTCTTATTGGTTCAAAGTAGTCAAGCCACTTTCGTTGACTTGTTCCTATTGGCTTAGAATCTGGTCCAGTCAGAATCATTGACTGCTTTTCTAAACACGAGTCCTACAGACTTTTCAGGCTCCATGGTCATTTTGAAGTAGTTTTCTACTATTTTTGAGATAAGAGGTATCGTTAAATAAAATAATATTATAATAATATAAAATTATTTTATTACACAATTAAATCCTAAAAATTAAAAGATTAATATATATATCAATCAGAATTGGGTTTAGTAAGATCCCTCAGCTCCAATCAATTAAAATAAAATTTTTCCGGCCAGAAAATTATTATTTCGCTAGCTCGAAGCAAATCACACACAATAATCAAATACACTCATGAAACAGTCAAATTCATTTTACTACTCACAGAAATTACAAAACAGTATATTTTAGGACTATATTATAATTAACTCAAAAGTTAGGGTGTTACAACTCTCCCATACTATTAAGAATTTCATCCTCAAAATTCATCATACCTCATAAAAGGTGAGGGTATTGCTCCCTCATCTTATCTTCTAACTCCCATGTAGCATCTCCACTTACATCGTTCCAAACCACTTTAACTAATGCGATCTCCTTTCCTCGAAGTTGCTTTGTCCTTCGATCTTTAATCTTGATTGGAAACGTCTCATAGGTTAAATTCTCCTTCAGTTATATGGTGTCTGGTCCGATGACGTGAGTCAGATCAGAAATATAATTCCGTAGTTGTGATACGTGAAATATATTAAGAAGATTTGATAAGAATGATGATAGTGCAATCTGATAAGCTATCAGACCTACCCGACGAAGTATTTGATACGGCCCGATAAACTTCGGACTGAGTTTCCTCGACTAAATCACTCGTCCACTCCAGTCATAGGTGTCATATGTAGAAAAACATGATCACCTTCTTCAAATTCAAGCGATCTTCATCTTTTATCAGCATAATTCTTTTATCGCGTCTGAGTTGTCCTCATCTTGTCTTGAATCATCTTCACTTGCTCAGTTATCTGGTGCACAAATATGGGTCCTGCAATATTACTTTCACCAGTACGATATTAACTCAACGGCGTTCTACAGCGTCTCCCATACAATGCCTTATAGGATGTCATCCTTATGCTCGAACGAAACTATTGTTATATGTGAACTCTATCAATGCTAGAAATTCATCCCAACGAGTCCTTTGAAAATTCTAACTATTCGTCTATTCCTTATATCCAAGTCCCTCTTGATTGAACAGGTACTTTAAGCCCTTGAAATTATTATGAATTTTATAGGAAAGAAAATGTCTTGAGATCTTCTTTGCATAATGACTATCACGTATCCTAAAACGTAAATCGAATAATTCCTCTCATGCACGCTTCACTACCTTGAAGTATACGCCACAACCTTTTTATTCGATCTCAACACTCAATCTAAATCCACGAGTTGAACTCCTTCTAACAGAATTTGCATGTTACTAGTTTCGCGCATAACTCATTCTTCTTCTTCTTCAGAAATTGAAGAACTGCATTGAGATCTTCGGTATGTTCCTTCGAATTTTGAGAATAGGTCAAAGTATCGCCAATAAGGATAATGACAAATTTGCCTAGATGAGAAAGAAAGATCCTATTTATATAGTTCGTGAATATAACCAAAAACATTCTTTACTCCTAATGGTAGTACTAAATACTCATAGTGCCTGCAACGCGTCTGAAAAACTGTCTTGGAACATTCTCTACCTTTATGCGAATCTGATAATAACCAATACGCAAATCGATCTTGGAGCAAATAGTAATTTTCTTTATTTGGCCTTCTAGTTTCCCTATTGTCACATCATTCCAGATTTTCCTCATCAAGGTAAGTTGTTCTACTTGCCTATTTAATCTTAACAGAAAATATCTCATAGATCAAGTTTTCTTCTAATTGCACTGTATTTGGTATTATGACATAAGTTGAATCAGGAATGATCCTTCTTAATTGAGATACATAAAAGACACTACGAAGGTCATAAGGAAAAGTTATAAGACTATTCGGTTGATTACTAGATTAGTCCAACAAAGAATCGGAGATGGTCTAACAGATTTCGAAATGAACATAGTCCAATAATTTTAGAAATGATATTTCTGGATTCAAATCCAAAAATCTCAGGTCAAGGAAACACTAAAATTGCATTGCAACAATCTAGTAGGATATGGTTGGAAAATAACCAATCCATTTAAAAAGTCAGGCTCTCAAATACATGTGATTTTAGATAAACAAATCAAATCAACAGAAAAGATTTGATATTCAATAAATATAGGGTAGAGTTAGAAAACTTGAGTATAAACAACAAGTTCAACAAGAAACGTAGAAATACTCAGATCATACTATAACAAAGACATAAATAAATCAAATTGATTTACTCAGTCTATTTGAGAAAGAAATAGACAAACCAGATCAATAAAAAGTTTCAAACTCCAATAATAATAGGATAGTTTTAAACAGGCTCAAGTAGTAACAACAAGTTCAGAAGTTAAAGTAACATTATGAAAAGAAGTAAAACACATATAACCTCAAAAGATTTACACAGTCACAGATCACAAGAGAATGGGTTACCTCGTGAATTATACAGCACAATTTTAAGATTACCCTCTATGGCACAACTTTCTCGCTTTTTAAGTTTTTGTATTTGAACGTTCTCATCACACTCTGTGCACTGACTCTTTCTTCTTTTTGATATTTTGAAACACGTGTGTAACTAATGGAAGTTTCCATCTTCAGCTGATCACATTCTTTGGAGAAACGTCCAAGCTTTCCATATTTATAACAAATTATACTCTTAATCGTGCAATTTCTTATCATATGATTCTTTCCACACTTCAAGCACTTCGTTGGTGATGCCACAGTCTGACCAAAATCGTTGCCAATAGTACTTCCTTTCTTTGTTCGTTGTTGCTTCCCCGGTGGTTGTACATACGACTTTCACTGAAAATGATTGACCTTACGCCTCCTTCTATTTTAGATCATCGAAGATTCTAAGTTACAACTTCTCGCGTCCAGTGGCTGCTCCAATCCTAATAAGCTATTTCCTGCTGCTGAGCGATCATATGTCCCTGTTGTACTGCTACTTCAATCATCTTCTGCATCACACTTCTATCTGCGGTTATACGATCTTCATCACGTTTCGCGTCCACGTGCTCATGTTCATAACATTCCATTATCTTTCTTTGAAGACAAACAAAATCAACACACAACGAACTAAACGTAGCGATTTCGCACAAAGTCGTTTCCCTTCGGAAACTGAAACATATCTCTGTGTTCAATATCAGAGATTCACATAGCACAAACAAGACAAACCTACCCACAAACCCAAAAGAGTTTAACTTGGGCTCTGATACCAACTAATATAACACCCTTGTGGGGATGTCACATTTTAATGCGATAAAATAAAATAAAATAAAATTCTTACCCAAGTTGTAAAACGTTTGGTACATAAATAATATTAGTGGTAAAAATTTTCTTCTTTATACTTATAACGTTAAATAAAATAACATGGAACACAAAATAAGATAAAACATCATCACACACCATAATATACATATGATTTTTGGCTAAAGTATACTATTAATTTATAATTACAAATATTTAATAAAGCAGTAAAAAGTCAGTATAATACTAAAACATAATACCTAAGACATGAGCCCTTGTCAGAAGACAAATTCCCTAGTCGGAAATGTCTTGACCGATAGAAATTTGACCCAAAAATATATCGAAGTTCTCTTTAGGAGTGTGGTGAAATTCATTCCACAACTCCCTAATAGGTAAAATCACCTCTATGAAAGCAACCGTAAAAAATAAAGTAACAAACCCATGGCGAGTCCTACTTACTGATAAAGTAATGTCACCACTATATTCTATGTGTCCTGTGTCCCAATGGACATACCAAGCCTCAGAGCCATCGAGAAACTGTAGTCTAAAGAAACCTAATTGACCTCTCTTTGTCGCCATCATAGTCTTTGATGATGTAAACATAAAATAGAAACAAACAGAGCAATACAATAAAGAGGTGAGACAATCTACATCATTACCGGCATGGCAATAAAGAAAACGACAATACAAACAAATATTATAATAACACATACCATTATATCATATACAGTATAGCAAATTAATACATCATGCATTTTATCATAGATTATAATAAACATTAAAATGCAGATAATGAATGATACACACACTGACTCATTTCTACTCCATGGAGCTAAACACAGATATTCGAGAGAATGATCCGAAAAGAACTAATACTACCTCAGGCTGCCCAACCAAACTATTATTGTTGGTGTATACCCTAGAGGCCAATACATTTTCTGTATTTACATACATTCTATTATGCTATTTTTAAATATAAGGCATTTCATTTATTGTATTCTTTTTGATAAACATAATAAAGTCCTTAGAATAGTAGGTTTTATGCCATAGGACATCAAGTGGATGACTTGATCGTGAGATCCTTTTGGTTACAACACTATTCTTAAATGTCCCTAGTCAAGTATTATTTTTAATTAGGACAACAATAATACATTGAGACTAGTATGTGCATAGACTGATGACCACATCTCACGGGTCATGGATATGAGATATCAAGTCTTCACATGGGTACATATTGGAGTAATGATGTACTGGACTGACCCACCATGAGAACGCTACATGGATCGTTACGTGAGTGTCACAAGCGATTCTCATATTGACAATGGTGTTTGTGGTCCTTTGACCTGAAATCACTACGATTCCTACATGAGGAGTTGTGTGTTTTAATGCCATCAAATGTCATCTGTAACAAGGTGATTATAAAGTTGATTATTGGACATACCACGAATCATGCAGAGGTATATGAGTGACCTATATGGGATTTGTCACTCTTACATAATAGGAGCGATATCTTCGGGCCCCCTGATTGAGTGAGACTACGAAATGCATGGCTATGCTTAAATGAGTCAATATGAGATATTGATCTCATTTGTTGTTACAAAGTCTACTCGAATATCAGGAAACGAATGATTGGACTATACAAGGGTGACGCATTCCATGCCTTGTGTTCAATCTAGATATCTTGACAAAGGGAATAAACGACACGGAAACATTGGTCACGAAAAAGTTATGTCAAATCACTGACATTCTTATTACTTAGGTAGCAGTGATGTGTTGGTAGGTACTGTTCACTGCTTATAATATTAAATTGGGATTTTAATATTACTACCAACGTAATAAGAACCTGCAGGGTCACACACATAGAGCAGACTAAAATTAGAGCAATGGATCCAAGTTGGACTCGGATTCAAATATAGGTCAGGCTCATAACAGATGTGTCTAGGGTTGCAAAGCTTCCCTTGCTGTTGCTCACACTCACTTAAAGTAGTCACTATTATAAATAGTACTGCTAAGGGGTTGCTATGATACACAATTTTAGAACCCTAGCCGCACCTACAGAAAAATGAGCGAGAGAGCAACAGGTTTCTTCTCTTCTCTTCGCAGCTAGCACTGTGTGAGAGACGTGAGGCTCCTCTTTGCGGATGTTGGACATTCGTGAGTCTGTTCGTGTGGATACCGCAGAGACATTGTTTCTATTATGGTGTTGGTGATTCATGCTTCAAGAGGTAAATCATTTAAAAACTCGGATTATGACTTTTTCGCATGAATCCTTGGTGGGAATCCCTGTTTTTCGCTGCGTGATGTATTCGCAAAAATTCCCAACAGTGGTATCAGAGCGACTTGCGAAACCATGATTCAGTTTTCTGTTTTCATTTACATGAGATAACATGTTTTTTGTTTTTATTTTTGACAAAAGATATGATCTTTAATATGTTATTTTAGAAAACCGTATGAAACCCTTTGCGAAAACATATTATGTTTTATGTGTTGTATGCAAAACTGTGATGTTGTTTTCAAAAACCATAAAGATGTTCATATGTTCTGTGAAAATCATTTTGTATTAAGATGTATCTTTTTGCGAAGCTTTCTGGTATGTATGTGATACGTACAGCATTATAGAATCCTTATTCACAATGCGCGGCGCAAGGGTTTGGGAAACCTTGTTCTTGGTTTGCGGCAGAAGGGGTTATGGAATCCTTGTTTCTGCACAAGAGGCGCAGCGCAATGGGTTTTGGAAACCCTATTCTTGTTTTGCGACAGCAGCATCAAGTGTTGATGTTCTGCGGCGCAAGGGTTCCTCGCGAGACATAAAGTGTTTATGTTGTTCAAGCTTAGGGTTCCGCGCGACACAAGGGTTCAAGGGAGGCGCAAGAGATTCAGCTCTTGTTTATGGTCCAATTTTTCAGGCCGGGGCGCTGCCCCGTACCCCGCAAGGGGCGGCCTCCCATTGACCCTCGGCTGCATACCGGGATGCGACACTCCTGCCCGCTGACCGAGCAGAGGGAACCCCGTGCTACCTTTGCGTAGTGTGTTTTTTCGAAAGTGCAATATTTTATATCCAATTTATGACTCGTGAAAATAATAATGTATTATTGTTATGAGTTTATATGTTCTTGGTGATGCATGGTGCATGGTTATGGCCGTAGTCCTTTTTTATGCTATTTTGTTTTTATAAATATGACCTGCTTGTCATGCCTTTCTCTCTACATTCTGATTGTATATTCTCTTCTCACCTAACTCCCCTCGAATGTAAAAGAGGTTTCTATATAATATAATTATGATGTGGAGGCAAGAAGACGGCATCAAGTGAGGACGTTAATGGGAGACGCTTGATAAAGCTGGCTTAATTAATGTTCCTCTCTTAGGGGGGCATAATCATGTCACTTTTATTATATGCTTTTTATGTATGAGATGCATGGATAATGTTTATGGTATGATAAACAGTTTAATAAATGGTGAGATCTAATAATAATAATAATAATAAAAATTCCTTCAAAGCAAATATTAAGTCATTATGTGATGCCTTCCAATGTGTGGCACTCGTCAAGACTAGTATCGATCAAGTGCAGGTCTGCCAAAGCAGGATGCCTTTATCTATATTAGTAAGATGCGATGGGATAAAGGTAATATCCAACTGCCAACCATTGGGTCTAACTTAACTAGGCCATTTCAATAGGATTGAAGGCTTAGAGGCATGAAGTTGGACTTTAGTCCATTAGATGGATTAGAATAAGTGTTATTCACCCAACTATCCAAGAGTTACATATGACGTAATTGGAAAGTGTTTCCTACCTAAATAACTGAATTTTGGGTGATCAGCCAAAGCTGACTCAAAACTAGGTGAAATATGGATCTTGGCCCACTAGGAAATCTTACGATGGGATTTTTCGAGTCAATGCTGAGGGTCATTGACTTGAATAAAATAGTGGAAGGCATATTTAATTAAAAGACCTCATTAAATATGTTTATGGCATGATAATTATATTTTGAATATTTCTGTTAATAGATTACCATGGCAACAAACACATCGGGTACTTTATCATTGCGATCCATCCTTGAGAAGGACAAGTTGTCTGGAACAAATTTTCTAGAATGGTACATGAATTTGAGGATTGTCCTCAAGCAAGAGAAAAAGTTTTATGTTTTGGAACAGCCTATTCCTGAGCCACCTGCTGCTAATGCCCCTAGAACTGAAAGAGATGCTTATACGAAGCATCAAGATGATGCCTTGGACATTGGATGTCTAATGATGGCCACCATGAACTCTGAGCTCCAAAAGCAACATGAGAACATGGATGTATACGATATAATCGTACACCTTAAGAAGCTCTATCAAGAGTAGGCCAGACATGAGAGATTCGAGGTCTCTAAAGCACTATTTCAGTGCAAGCTGGTAGAAGGAAGCCTTGTTGGTGCTCATGTACTCAAGATGATTGGGTACATTGAAAACCTAGAGAGACTCGATTTTCCTTTGGGCCAAGAGTTGGCCACTGACTTAGTCCTGCAATCTTTGCCAGAAAGTTTTAGTCAATTTGTCATGAACTACAATATGAATGAGATTGACAAATCACTACCAGAGCTACTAGGCATGTTGAGAACTGCTGAGCAGAACATTAACAAAGGCAAAGGGAAAGCCATAATGATGGACCAAAAGAATAAGGGCAAGAAATAGCAGAAAAAGCCCAAGGACAACTGGAAGGGCAAGGGCAAGGATAAGTCCAAGCCCAGCACTTCTGGCTTGAAACCAGTGGGTGGAGTGGCTAAGGAAGGTATATGCTTCCATTGTGGTCAGACCGGACATTGGAAGAGGAACTGTGCCAAGTTCCTGGAGGAGCTCAAAAAGAAGAAGGGAAGTGAGACTTCCACTTCAGATATTTTTGTTATTGAAGTCAATTTATCTATTTCTACATCATGGGTATTAGATACTGGATGTGGATCTCACATTTGTGTAAATGTGCAGGATCTAAAGAGCAGTAGACCATTGACGAAGGGCGTAGTTGACGAGTGGGAAATAGAGCAAAGGTTACTGCATTAGCTGTAGGGACTTATTTATTATCTTTGCCCACTGGGCTTGTAATAGAGTTAGAGAACTGCTATTTTGTGCCTGCTATTAGTAGGAATATCATTTCTGTTTCTTGTTTGGACAAGAAAAGTTTTTCTTTTATTATAAAGGACAAGTGTTGTTCTATTTATATGAATGATATTTTTTATAGTAGTGCACAATTGAGTAATGGACTTTATGTACTTGATCTCGAAACGCCCGTCTATAACATAAATACAAAGAGGTTTAAATCAAACAATCTGAACCCAACTTTTCTCTGGCATTTTCGTTTGGGCCACATAAATGAGAAATGCATCTCCAAACTCCATAAAGATGGATTCTTGGACTCGTTTGATTTCGAATCATATGAGACATATAAATCTTGTTTATTGGGAAAGATGACAAAGGCCCCATTCACTGGACAAGGTGAAAGGGCTAGTGATCTTTTAGGCCTTATACATAGTGATGTATGTGGCCCACTAAACACACTCACTAGGGGCGGTTTTCAATACTTCATTACATTTGTTGATGATTTCAGTAGATATGGATTTGTATATCTTATGAAGCACAAATCAGAATCCTTTGAAAAGTTCAAAGAGTTCAAGAATGAAGTACAAAACCAACTTGGT
The DNA here is from genome assembly GCA_029884595.1 of Ormosia semicastrata. NCBI lineage: Eukaryota > Viridiplantae > Streptophyta > Magnoliopsida > Fabales > Fabaceae > Ormosia > Ormosia semicastrata. The sequence goes on along the minus strand of JAQQTO010000048.1, from coordinate 44,826,588 downwards.
AAGAGTATTAAAATCCTTCGATCAGATCGAGGAGGAGAATACTTAAGCCAATATTTTGATGATTATCTGAAAGAGTGTGGGATAATATCTCAACTCACTCCACCAGAAACACCACAATGGAATGGTGTCTCTGAAAGGAGGAACCGGACCTTGTTAGACATGGTTCGATCCATGATGAGTCATGCAAACCTTCCAGGCTCCTTCTGGGGACATGCTCTGTTAACAGCAACTTTCACACTTAACTGTGTTCCATCTAAGACGGTTCAAAAGACACCATATGAGATATGGACTGGGAGATGGCCTAGTATGTCTTTCTTAAAGATTTGGGGCTGCGAAGCTTATGTGAAACATCAAGTTTCTGATAAGCTTGGACCTAAATCAGATAAATACTTCTTTGTGGGGTATCTAAAGGAAACCAAGGGATACTTTTTCTATAATCCTACCGAGGGCAAAGTGTTTGTCGCATGGACAGCTGTGTTTCTAGAAAGGGAGTTTATCTCCAAAGGAACCAGTGGGAGAAAAGTAGAACTTGAAGAAGTTCAAGTTTCACAAAGCAGCAATGAACCAATGGTGGAAATAGATTAGCCTCCATAAAATGTTATGGAACAGCAACCTGCTCTAGTAGCACAAGACCTGCGTAGGTCTAACAGGATACGTCATCAACCAGAGAGACATGGATTTCTCATGACCCAACAAGGTGACGCATTGCTCATGGATCAAGATGAGCCTGTGACTTACCAGGAAGCCATTATTGGCCCAGAATATGAGAAATAGTTTGAGGCCATGAGATCTGAAATGGATTCTAAGTATGCCAACTAGGCATGGACCTTGGTTGACCCACCTGAAGAGGTAAAACCCATTGGGTGCAAGTGGGTTTTCAAGAAGAAAATTGACATGGATGGTAATGTGCATACCTTTAAGGCGAGATTGATGGCTAAAGGTTTCAAACAAATTCATGGTGTAGACTATGATGAGACTTTTCCCCAGTTGCGATGCTTAAATTCGTTCGGATCTTGCTTGTCATTGCAGAAGATACCATGATTATGAAATCGGCAAATGGATGTTAAAACCGCTTTCCTTAATGGAAATCTTCTCGAAGATGTGTACATGACACAACCTGAGGGTTTTGCCACCCGCAGGATGCTAGAAAAGTATGCAAGTTGCAATGATCTATTTATGGATTGAAGCAAGCTTCCAGAAGCTGGAATCTTCGTTTTGATGATACAATAAAACAGTTTGGTTTCATCAAGAATAAAGAAGAATCTTGTGTCTACAAGAAGGTTAGTGGGAGCACTATTGTCTTTCTGGTATTGTATGTAGATGACATACTACTTATTGGAAATGACATCCCTACCCTACAGTCTGTAAAAACTTGGTTAGGGAACTGCTTCTCTATGAAGGACTTAGGCGAAGCCACCTATGTATTAGGTATCAGGATCTATAGAGATAGATCACTGAGACTGCTTGGCCTAAGTCATATTACATACATAGACAAAGTGTTAAGATGATTTAACATGCATGAATCCAAGAAAGGACTCTTACCTATGTCACATGGTGTAAGCCTATCTAAGGCTCAATCCCCTTCCACCCAGAATGAGAGGGATCGCATGAGCAAGATTTCATATGCATCTGCAATTAGATCTATCATGTATGCCATGTTATGTACTCGACCAGACATCTTGTATGCTTTGAGCATGACGAGTAGGTACCAGTCTAATCCCGGTGAGAGTCACTGGACTGCTATCAAGAACATCCTTAAGTACTTGAGAAGGACTAAGGATTCATTCTTGGTATATAGAGGCGAGGAAGAGCTAGTTGTAAAAGGTTACACTGATGCTAGCTTCCAAACCGATAAGGACGACTCCAGATCGCAATCGGGTTATGTTTTTTGCCTAAATGGTGGGGCTGTGAGCTGGAAGAGTTCAAAGCAGGAGACAGTCACTGATTCTACCACAAAGGATGAGTATATTGCTGCCTCCAATGCAGCAGAGGAGACCGTTTGGATCAGGAAGTTCATTACTGAACTTGGCACTATTCCTAGCATTGTGGACCCAGTGGACCTCTATTGTGATAATAATGGAGCTATTGCACAAGCTAAGGAGCCTAGATCTCACCAGCGATCCAAACATATACTTAGGCGCTTCCATCTCATTCGAGAGATCATCGATAGAGGAGATGTGAAGATATACAGAGTACCAACAGATGATAACATTGCTAATCCACTGACGAAGCCTCTTACACAACAGAAGCATGAGGGTCACACTAGGTCTTTAGGCATTAGATATATGCCTGATTGGCTCTAGTGCAAGTAGGAGATTGTTGGTGTATATCCTAGAGGCTAATACATTTTCTGTATTTACATACATTCTATTATGTTATTTTTAGATATGAGGCATTTCATTTATTGTGTTCTTTTTGATAAACATATTAAAGTCCTTAGAATAATAAGTTTGATGCCATAGGACGTCAAGTGGATGACTTGATTGTGAGATCCTTTTGGTTACAACACTATTCCTTAATGTCCCTAGTCAAGTATTATTGTTAATTAGGACAACAATAATACATTAAGACTAGTATGTGTATAGACTAATGACCACATCTCACGGGTCATGGATATGAGATATCAAGTCTTCACATGGGTACATATTAGAGTAATGATGTACTGGACTGACCCACCATTAGAACGCTACATGGATCGTTACGTGAGTGTCATAAGCAATTCTCATAGTGACAATGGTATTTGTGGTCCTTTGACCTGAAATCACTACGATTCCTACATGAGGAGTTGTGTGTTTTAATGCCATCAAACGTCATCTGTAATAAGGTGATTATAAAGTTAGTTATTGGACATACCGCGAATCATGCAGAGGGATGTGAGTGACCTATATGGGATTTGTCACTCCTACATAACAAGAGCGATATCTTCGGGCCCCCTGATTGAGTGAGACTACGAAATGCATGGCCATGCTTAAATGAGTCAATATGAGATATTGATCTCATTTGTTGTTACAAAGTCTACTCGAATATCAAGAAACGAATGATTGGACTATACAAGGGTGACGTATTCCATGCCTTGTGTTCAATCTAGATATCTTGACAAAGGGACTAAATGACACGGAAACATTGGTCACGGAAAGATTATGTCAAATCACTGACATTCTTATTACTTGGGTAGCAGCGATGTGTTGCTAGATACCACTCACTGCTTGTAATATTAAAATGGGATTTTAATATTACTACCAATATAAATAAGAACCTGTAGGGTGACACATATAGAGCAGACTAAAATTGGAGCAATGGATCTAAGTTGGACTCGGATTCAAATATGGGCCAGACTCATAACATATGGGTCTAGGGTTGCACAGCTTACATTGCTGCTGCTCATACTCACTTAAGGCAGTCACTATTATAAATAGTACTACTAAGGGGCTGCTAAGATACACAATTTTAGAACCCAAGCCGCACCTACAGAAAAGTGAGCGAGAGAGCGATAGGTTTCTTCTCTTCTCTTTGTAGCTAGCACTGTGTGAGAGACGTGAGGCTCCTCTTTGCAGACGTTGGACGTTCGTGAGTCTGTTATTGTGGATACTGTAGAGACATCATTTCTATTACGGTGTTGGTGATTCACGCTTCAAGAGGTAAATCATTTAAAAAATTGGATTATGGCTTTTTCGCTTGGATCCTCGGTGGGAATCCCTATTTTCCACTGCGTGATGTATTCGCAAAAATTCCCAACAATTACACTGTCCAACGTTGTGTCTATAGCCCACAGTCTCAAACATCGTGTAGCAGTACACAGTCCAATACATCGTGTACTACAGGCATTGTACTAAATAGTCTCCACAAGATCTCGATTAAGTATAGTGCTTGTCGAGACCATTAGTGTGTTGCCCATTACCACGGCCTAGAGGCGCTACCAACTGTCCACATATGGGATTCTCCGCACACTAACGCCTCCAAGTTCAAATAATGAACCACACTACGCTTATCACACCCACAACACGGTGTAATTCATTTCGTCAATCAATCGCCAATTATCAACCAAATTGACAAAACTCTCAAAGCATGATAAAAAATTATTAAAATACCCTTAGTTTCAATATTTTACCATATTTATGAAAATACTCTCAGTCTCAATATACCAAAATATAGTATGTCTCCACTTGACAGTACTATCTCACAACATGTCCGGGTCCACCACTTTAGCCCGACAGTAAAACTCGCTGTATCAATTAGTCGCACAGAAATTTTATCATGTTTTCACAATCGCGTCGCTTTTACAAACGTTTTTAAATCGCGTAAATATATTTTGATGTTTTTGAATACCGCCTAATATTTTTAAAATATTTTCTCAATCGCGTAAGATTTTTAAATCATTTTCTTAACCATATAACTTAAAATCGTCATTTTAAATATGTGCAGACTATATCTTGTACTTTTAAGCTACATAAAGTATTTTCCTTACATTACAAATATATCATGGAATCTCTTCATTTTATTTATTTGATTTTAGTAAATTTTGGCAGTATTTTGCCTAGAAAATCAGTATATAGTATTTTTAACTTTTTTTTTCTAAATATAGTTCATTTTAACCTTACCCATTATTTATATCTTGAAACTTGCTAACGTGCTTCAAAACTCAGAGAGTGAGCTCTACATTAGTATTTTTCAATTGTTTCTTTATTTCTTACTTATAATAAATTCTGCTAATTTAGAATTCTAGAACTAAGTTCATTCATTTTATTTCTCAAAGATTCATTGGAATCAAATTCTTTTGTAGATTAGTTACTTAACCTACCTTAGAAAATAACTTACGAATTTAATTTTATATTAAATGGCATGTTGGCCATAGTTAACCTATCCTTCACAACTAATCATTAAATCATTATCTAACTTCTAAATTATTTCCAAACTCATTGTTTTACCTAGATTCTTTAAATCATTGTTTTAGAAAATGGTTGAGAACATTTTAGTTCTCTTTTTCTTAGAGAAGTCGTGAGCCTCTATTGTGTTCTTTGGAATACTCATGCAATTCGTACATGTTATTCACATCCTACATTAATAATCATATATCTATAAACACATGCAATATATTTTAAAACTATAAACACATGCAATATATTTTAAAAACTATAAACACATGTAATATATTTTAAAAACTATAAACATGCTTGCAAATAAAATCAACCACAAATAGGAAAACAATAAACAACCACATAAATGAATCCTTATGGATTCTTCACACACACACAATCCATTTTCACATCACCACACAAGGTTGATGAGATTAAATCTCCCTCTTACCTCTCGAAGACAAGGATCTCCTAGTCTCCTCCTCCTCTTTGATTTTTGTTTGGATTCCAAAACAAATCCCTAAAATTCTTAAACAATAAGTAAAATCACATACAAGGCTTCATAAAGGAAAACCATGGAACAAACATGGTTTAGAAAATCACAAATCAAATTTTAAACCATAAAAACAAAAGCTTACCCTTAGGGAAGTGAACAAAAGCTTGGATTTTGAAGTAGAAAGAATAGGTTTTTGACAAAACCTTGTAAAGGAAAAGTGTTTAGGAGATAGTTTTGGTTTAAGAAAAGCTAAGAGATAAAATTATAGAAGATTGATGGTGGGTTTAGGGTGAGAGGCCGAATTTGAGAGAGAAAATGGAAGAGAAAAGTTGCTTGGTGTTCTTGGGAATTTTGAAAAAAAAATAAGCAAATCTCTTAGATAAGTATAAAAGTGAATATTGAGTGTAAAATGGGAGGGGGGCTGCCATGAGTGTATAGGAGAGATTGGGTGTTTAACTTGGATAGTAAATATGCATTTGTGTTCACACTTGAAGCACATGGCTTATGTCACCATTTGGCCACCTAATGTGCATGTGAGATGGTTCAAGAACAATGGAGAACATGGTGAATTTGGCCTCCTTTGGCCGTGGGGTGTCTAATGGGTTTAGGGCTTAATTTGTTTTCAATTAAAGTCTATTTGTATGCTAATTAAATAGGTAATTAATTAGGCTAAGTCTTCTAACAACACTTAATTTACATTCTAATTACATAACTAATTAGTTTAATATATAATTACATATATCATAGCCTCTAAATAAAATTAGGATATCTAATTAATAATTAGATTATAACTAATTAATAACTAGGCTAGCTTACTTAGTTTGCTAATTAAGTAATTAGATTAACCAAATTAGGTTTAATTAGCTTCTAAGCAAAGTCAAGCCACTATATTTGACTTAATCTTAACCATTGAATTTAGCTTTAATTCTTAGCCCTTGATTTGATTTAAGGTGGATATTGCTTAGTGATTACACTAGAATTGCTCTCACACCATTGATTTGATCAACGGTTAAGATCAAAGCTTCCAAAACAATCTTTTACATCTAACGGTCCACAAAGAAGTCTTTGCCACTTTGTTTGACCACTTCTTATTGGTTCAAAATAGTCAAGCCACTTTCATTGACTTGTTCCTATTGGCTTAGAATCTGGTCCAGTCAGAATCGTTGACTGGTTTTCTAAACGCGGGTCCCACAGACTTTTCAGGGTCCATGGTCATTTTGAAGTATATTTCCACTGTTTTTGAGACAGTATATACTATCAAATAAAATAATATTATGATAATATAAAATTATTTTATTACACAGTTAAATCCTAAAAATTAAAAAATTAATATATATATCAATCAGAATTGGGTTTAGAAAGATCTCCCAGCTCCAATTAATTAAAAAAAGATTTTTTTGGCCAGAAAATTATTAGTTCCCTGGCTCGGAGCAAATCACATACAACAATCAAATACACTCACGAAATAGTCAAATTCATTTTACTACTCACAGAAATTACAAAATAGTACATTTCAGGATTATATTGTAATTAACCAAAAAGTTAGGGTGTTACAAAGGACAAGGGAAGGAAATTCATACTTGCAATTGCCAAGATTAAGAAGGAGTCTAGGTGTTTCTTCTGTAGAAAGAAATGGCACATGAAGAAGGACTGCTACATGTATAAGGCTTAGCTTGGAAAGGAAGGTAATGCTTTATGTTATGTATGTTATGAATCTAATATGGCTGATATTTGTCATAACACATGGTGGATTGACTCTAGTTCTACAATCCATGTTTCTAATACCATGCAGGGCTTCGTAAGCTAGAGGGAGCCGACGAAAAGTGAACAATTCATCTACTTAGGAAATAGGATGCGTTCGCATGTGCAACTGTTGGCACATGTAGACTTATTTTAGAATCCAATTTTATTTTAGAATTGAATAATGTCTTTTATATTCCTGGGTTTTCTAAGAATTTAATTTCAGTTTCAAGACTTATACCTTTGGGTTATTCAATAAATTTTAACGCATCTAGATTTGATTTATCGTTTAAGTCTACTATTGTTGGAAATGGTGTGTTGAATGATGGTTTATTCAAAATTAATTTATCCAACACGATTCCATATAATTTAATGGCTACATAACAAAATACTAGTATTAATCGTTGTGTTATGAATGAAAAATCCTCGATGTTATGGCATAGGAGATTAGGACACACCTCCATAGAAAGAATTAAGAGGTTAGTGAATGATGGAGTACTTGAGACTCTTGACTTTATTGATTTTGACACTTGTGTGGATTGCATAAAAGGGAAAGCAAACTAACACGACAAAGAAAAATTCTAAGAAGAGTTCAGAAATATTTGAAATCATACATATAGACATTTATTATCCTGATATGGACTCACACGGTCAAAAATACTTCATCTCTTTCATAGATGATTATTCACGATTCATGTATCTTTACTTACTTCATAATAAAGATGAAGCTTTAGACGCCTTTAAAGTTTTCAAGGCAGAAGTAGAGAAACAATGTGGAAAATAAATTAAGATTGTGTGATCAGACAGAGGTGGAGAATTTTATGGTAGATATACTGAGAGTGGACAAGCACCTGGTCCATTTGTAAGGTTTCTCGAAGAGCGTGGTATTGTGGCTCAATACACCATGCCTGGCTCACCAGATCAAAATAGTGTGGCTGAAAGGAGAAATCATACTTTGATGGACATGGTGAGGAGTATGCTTGGCAACTCCAAACTTCCTTGTTCGCTATGGAGCGAAGCTTTTAAAACAGTAGTGTACATATTAAATTGGGTTCTAACGAAGGCAGTTCCTAAAACTCCTTTTGAGTTATGGAAAGGTTGGAAGCCAAGTTTAAAACATGTACGAGTCTGGGGTTGCCCAGCTAAGGTTAGGATTTACAATCCAAATGAGAGGAAGTTAGACCCAAGGACTATTAGTGCATATTTCATCGGTTATGTAGAAAAATCCAAGGGTTATAGATTTTATTATCCAACTCATAGCACTAGAATTGTGGAATCAAGAAATGCAAAATTTCTTGAGAATGACGTGAATAGTGGGGGTGATCTACCTCAAAACTTAGATTTTGAGAAAAATCACTATAAAGAAACTACTCCCACATCAAGTTATAAACTGGTAGTTTTTTATGACCCTCACCATAATCAAGTGAACTTGGAACCACCAGTAACTAAAGTTCTATGTCAAGATGAACTTATTCTAGAATATCTAGTTGAACAACATCAAACACAAGATGTTGAACAGCTTGTTGAACAACACCCTCCCCAAGAGGTTGTAGATGCAACATTAAGAAGATCAACTAGGATAAGGAAACCAGCCATTTCTAGTGACTATCATGTGTATCTGCAAGAGTCTGAATATGACTTAGGAGCTGAGAATGATCCAGAGACATTTTCACAAGCTATTAACAGTAGTAATTCTAAGTTGTAGTATAATGCTATGAAGGATGAATTGTATTCCATGGTAAATAATAGGGTTTGGGATCTTGTTGAGTTGCCTGATAGGGTAAAGACCATCGGATACAAATGGGTCTATAAAACCAAGAAGGACTTATTAGGCAACATTGAGCGATACAAGGCCGGCTAGTTACCAAGGGATTCACTTAAAGGGAAGGAGTTGATTCCGGAGAAACCTTTTCTCCTGTATCTAAGAAAGATTCTTTTCACATCATAATGACATTAGTTGCCCATTTTGACTTGGAATTACATCAAATGGATGTGAAAACGGCATTTTTTTAATGGTGACTTAGAGGAAGAGGTTTATATGATGCAACCTGAAGGTTTTTCCTCTGGTGATGGGGCTCATTTGGTTTGTAAGCTCAAGAAATCTATATATAGACTAAAACAGGCCTCCCATCAATGGTATTTGAAATTCCATAATGTGATCTCTTCATTCAATTTTGTTGAGAACACTATGGATCAATGCATATACCACAAGGCTAGTGGGAGTAAGATAATCTTTTTGGTCTTATATGTGGATGACATCATTCTTGCAACTAATGACTTGGGGTTGCTACATGAGGTGAAATAATTCCTCTCCAAGAATTTTGATATGAAAGATATGGGTGAGGCATCTTACGTCATTAGCATTGAGATCCATAGAAACAGACCACAAGGAATTCTTGGTTTGTCTCAGAAAGCCTATATTAACAAAATTCTATAGAGATTTCAGATGAAAGATTGTTCGCCAAGTGTGGCACTTATCGTGAAGGGTGATAGGTTCAATTTGAACCAATGCTCAAAAAATGAGCTTGAAAGGGAACAAATGAAGAATATTCCATATGCTTCTGCTGTCGAAAGCCTTATGTATACTCAGGTTTGTACAAGACCTGATATTGCATTTGTTGTTGGAATACTTGGAAGATATCAAAGTAATCCAGGTTTGGATCATTGGAAGGCTGTAAAGAAAGTGTTGAGGTACCTTCAAGGAACCAAGGACTACATGCTTATGTATCGAAGATCCGATATTTTGGAAGTTGTTGGTTACACAGACTCAGATTTTGCTGGTTGCATTGACTCTCGTAAGTCAACATCCAGATATATCTTCATGTTGGTTGGCGGAGCAATATCTTGGAGAAGTGCAAAACAATCATTAGTTGCTACTTCTACTATGGAAACTGAGTTCGTTTCTTGTTTTGAGGCAACATCACAGGGTATCTGGTTGAAGAGTTTCATTATGGGTCTACGAATGGTTGATTCCATCTCTAGGCCATTGAGGATATATTGTGATAATTCAGCTGCTGTCTTTCTGGCTAAAAATAACAAAAGTGGAAGTTGAAGCAAACACATCGACATAAAGTATTTAGCCATGAAGGAACGTGTTAAAGTAAATGAGATCTCAGTTGAACACATTAGCACTGAATTGATGATTAAAGATCCTTTGACGAAAGGCACGCCACCAAAGTTGTTCAAGGATCATGTAGTGCATATGGGACTTGACATAGTTATTTAGAGTCCCCTTTGATTGTATTGAAACTCTAGTTTATTTGTTTGTCTTCTCGTTTTGATGTATACATATTGTTTTGAGAAAGACATGTATTTGGACTCAGAATAAGTATTGAACATGTTCATTCAGTTAAATCGTGGCTTTTACTAGGAGGAGATTACATTATAATACATGGAAGGTAATACTCATTTTTAATAGAGAACCTACTATCATGATTCATATTATTAACCTCTTAGATGTAAGTATAAAGATGTCAATGTTATGGATATCTTAAAGTATAAGGAAATGTTGGACCAAGTGGGAGAATGTTACATTTATTTTAATCTTAAACTGAAGTGGTCCCATATTTCCTACCCACTACCTTGTCAGTTTTATCAATTTAGTTTCTACTAGCTAGTTAGTCAAAAGATAAGGACTAATTTTTGACTTACGGTTTGTTAAGAAAATAATGGGATAGTGGGGTTATCCATTATTAGGATATGGGAGTCAGTTTTTCTGATGGAGAGAAACCAACCTCTATAAAAAACCACCAGAGTCCCTAGTCTAAGTAGTTCTTAGAAAATCAATACCCATTCCATCTATGGTCAAATTACTTTAGACTAGAAGTGTAACACCCCTCGATTTAATAACCAATGCACAATCGTCATTATGTCACGGTCACTAAATGTCGGCATGCTAACATTGTCAAATAACAAATTTACCATAAATATTAAACATTTTACATATGAGGAAAATAAGAGCCACGAATGAGTAGTTACATATACAACCGTTTATGAATTATAATATGTACTCCCGGATAATTGCCTTGAAGCATACATGTACTCAAAAATACACTTTATATAGGTAATGCAAAATAAAATATAAACTACCCATAATATATCTACGACTAAGGAGTTGGGCACTCCATCGTATCCCGAATGCGTGAGGCAATTCCTGTTCACCTGTGTAAGAAATACAAGATAAGGTCTTCAATCACAGTTCTTCATGGTCAAAGTCGATCCCGAGCATGTCACATACGCTTGTCGGTCCGACTCGACTATAGGTCTTGGTATCAAAGCGAACACAATTCGAACAAACCCCAAAAAGAGCTCCCTTCGCGACGCATCACCGAATGCAGTCAAACCAATAAAATCCAAAGGAATCCAACTTCGTTCCCACTTATAGTCTTTAACCAAAAATTAACATAGAGCAAGAAAAGTACAAGAAAGAGGTAAGACATCCTACCATCATTACCATAGCATCAAGAAACCAAACCAAGCAAGGCGCCCACATAGCATTTATGATAGCAATAATGGTAATAAACATTTATGCAAAATCAACCGGGCAGCTAATCATATATATATGTATGGATATATCGGAGATGTTATAATTCATGGACTCAATGAATCCTCATTTATTTTGTCTTATGAAATTATTAAGTGCAATCAAATACATGATATGGCAACATGTTAATATAGAGACATTGTATTTTTACACATTTTTGTCTTAAGACATCTTAGGAAACATATACTAATGTTCTCATCTAGTTCTATTCGCACCCCTTGCACTAAGGTGTTATTCAACTTCTAAAACATCAAACACAACTCTCTTTCTCTTTTTATATGTTGAATTCTATGATGGGCACCTAAGAGATCTCTCCTTGAGTGTCTGGGCGCTCCATTTACAATGCATAATATGCTTCAAAATTCCATCAATTTCATAATATGCCACATGCCTCAATATACAAGCATTCACGTGGACCCTTACCATCATAATATTAAGGTCAAACATTAGGTTCATTATGTTCCTCTACCTCACCCATACTCCGATTCGTTCTCATAAAAATCTTCCTAGGCATTTGCATCTAATGCGCTTTATACTAAGTGTCTATTAGCGCAAAAGTCTCATCCAAGGCCGGTATGCTAACATTCAAATCCCTTATCATTTCACGAGCATCTAGGAGAAAGCTCGGAGTCGCCGTTCGACGAGTAGTAGCACGACGACAGATCAAGGTAAATGGAAAACAATCGCAGTGGGATAAACTCTAAGTGCTATCGAATTGGGAACGAACTTCGACCGCATGAAGTATATAACTGTCGAATATGCTACCACATTTACGTAAAACATGATTCGATGGACACGACATTAGGTCGGCCTCTATTAAACCTTCGAGAATTCTACTCGACGGATTTGGAGAAAATCTCTCTATTTAATAATCGTGAACTCCACTCGACGGGCATTCACATCCTAACTCGACGGATATAATTCTCAGCCTAACCCGATGGATTTTCACATCTTAACTCGACGGATTTCCACACTTTAGTTCGATGGATATTCTCATCCTAACTCGACAGATTTTCACATCTTAACTCGACGGATACGATTCATAGCCTAACTCGACGAATTTTAACTTTGAAGGAGTTTCACTCGTGTTCCGACGAATGGTTCAAATCTTAATGGGAAAGTCCCGTTCTGTCGAATCATCTAAAATTAGTTTCTTGGTGATTTATAACACTTACCCATCCCCTTAAACTTGTTGTAACTCTTATACAACCTATGGATTCTCTTAGCTAATGATTTAGGTCCAAGACCACTTAACTCCAACCATTGTCCAATTCTTAAATCTATGGATTCTAATAGTTGATCTTGAGCCATAAATGACCATTTTACACTTACTAAGCTAAAACTATCCTAACCTAGTCCTTGGAATCAAGAACCAAGCGACAAGTTTTATCATCTTAATTCGACGGACATGGCTTACTCACTCTGGATTTTAACATTTACTTTAGAATGGATCTCATTACCATTTTCAATATAGGATCTCTGCTTTTCGGGTTCAAAACCGTGACCATACGAGAACCAAAACGGGGCTCATTTCTTTCCATATTACACATTCCAAATATATATATATATACATACAAAACTCCAAAGAATCGCCTAGCATTATACATCACAAACAACATTTAAAAACGGACCCTCATACAAATTAACGTTCCTAAATGCTAAGAGAGGTTTGTCCCTCTTACCTTGGAGAAGCACAAAGAAAGGTCGCAAAATCACGTTTTCTAGCCTCCCAAGACTTGATTCAATGAGAATCAAAGGAGGTCAGAAAATGACAAGCTACGAAAATGAATAGATGAAACCCTTACCTTAAAGTTCCAACCTTTAAGCTTGAAGAAAACATTGGATGATCAATCTTCAAGCTTTGATCCTTGATCTTGATCTTTCTCTTCTCTTTAAGTCCCTTAATCTTTCTAATAAAATAATAGTTGGAAGAAGCTTCTTCCTTTCCCTATTCTCTTTCTTCAAGAGAATTATTTTCTCAATTTTTTCTTTTTCCCTCGAAAATTACTTCTTTATTTTTCTTTTATCTCTTCTCATTTTGCCTCGGGTTTAGTAAGATCCCCGTTGACACGTTGACAAATGCTTATACGTGAGAAGGGCAGAGAAATATTAAAAGTTTACCAAAATATCCTTAGATATTTTGCTCTAACTTTCTTATGTTACAAGAATACATTCTCGAATTATTATAATTCAAGTTTTTGAGCTTCCAACAACTTTAAAATTTTTATGCAAACAAAGCTATGGCTGGAATCATAAGAATCATCTAAATTATGGTTCAAATACATGATATGGCAACATGTTAATATAGAGACATTGTATTTTTACACATTTTTGTCTTAAGACATCTTAGGAAACATATACTAATGTTCTCATCTAGTTCAGAACTTCAAAACATCAAACACAACTCTATGTTGAATTCTATGATGGGCACCTAAGAGATCTCTCCTTGAGTGTCTGGGCGCTCATTAGGCAGAACACGCTATTTCCCGCCGCATGCCTAAGCGCTCTGGCCTGAGTGTCTAGGTGCTCTGCGCTTTGATGCGCATAAAAACTTCCTAGGCATTGAGCATCTAAGCGCTCTATACTAAGTGTCTAAGCGCTCTCATCCCTGGTATGCTAACATTCATCCCTATCACACGAGCATCTAGGTGCTAGAATTTCTACAGAATCATGGCACTGTTCCATGGTTCAAATCTTACTTCCAATCATCTAAAATTAGTTTCTTGGTGATTTATAACACTTACCCATCCCCTTAAACTTGTTGTAACTCTTATACAACCTATGGATTCTCTTAGCTAATGATTTAGGTCCAAGACCACTTAACTCCAACCATTGTCCAATTCTTAAATCTATGGATTCTAATAGTTGATCTTGAGCCATAAATGACCATTTTACACTTACTAAGCTAAAACTATCCTAACCTAGTCCTTGGAATCAAGAACCAAGCGAAGAACATGGATTTGGCTATCTAAACTACTATTTCCATTCAAAATCCCAAACTTGATTCAATGAGAATCAAAGAGGAGAATGATGAATAGCTTACCTTTGTGACCTAGAAACAAGGTTTTCAAAATATCCTTAGGATATTTTGCTCTAACTTTCTTATCCACTTTCAACTTAACAAATCATAAGAATCATCTAAATTAGGGTTTCATCATTTTTATGATTTTTCATATCTGTTGTTAGTCAATTTGGTATTAACTACACAACCAGTAAACCTAAAAATACCAAACTAACTCAGATTCTCTTGAAACTTTAACTGCATCTTACTTAGCTTATTTGTGACCTAGAAACAAGGTTTTCATACCTGTTTCCCTCAACTTAACCTTATAATCTATTATCTGAGTCATTTTAAGCTACTTTTTAACTTCTGTGTTGTACCTAAGTACCTAAACAAACTCAGATTATCACAAAACTTCACAGGCATGTTAAGCAAGTTATATGCTACCTTTTGTAACCACATCCAAGTCTAACATGTTACTAAGGATATTACAATTTACGTCTAGTCCCTAAGATTATCCACCCAGGAGTTTCCACTATTCTTCAAGTTTCAATAGATGATTGACAAACCCTTATAAGATTTGAGCCCTTCTTACACTTCAAGGATCATCCACCCTTATGTGTAGAAGCCTTTTTGTTTCCTAAAGGGATCCTCCACCCTCACAAGTGTTGATAATAAAGATTGAATGAAATAAACTCTCTCAAAGAGCATATTATACAAATTGAATCATTGTGAAGCTCTCAAAGATATTTCAAAAGAGGTTAAAATAGAGCAAGATTGATGAAAGGATTAAATCATGAATTTATTGCTTAGGAATAAGTTGTTAGATGTTCAAGAGTTAGCACTAAGTGTCCCAAGGCTTGTATTTATAGCCCATCAATGAAGTAGAGCCATTAGAGAGAGTTGGTGTAACATTAAATGCATTAAAAACTAGTTGTTGCTGGTTTCAGAGGAGTGGTAATCGATTACCATGCCTTAAAAATGCATTCTGGTTGTTTGAAGCTCTTGGTAATCAATTACAACAAATGGTAATCAATTACAAGTTTTAGAAAAATAGTTCATGGGCTCATGGTAATCGATTACCAATTTTCTATTTTGAGGAAAACTAATTTTTGAAAGCTTGTAATCAATTACAAGCTCATGGTAATTGATTATGAGCTTTCTTATATGCTTATAATGAATTACTAAGCTCTTATAGGAGATTACAACCATTCTAAAACTAACTTTTGAGCCCTAAAAAGCTTGGTAAACATTTCCAACAACTAAAACTTGGATTTTTCAAAGATTCAAAGAAGATTTTCATAACCCAAGTTAAAAACATGATTTTGTGTAAAATCACCCAAAATTTTCAAATCCAACAACTACCAACTAGAATACTTCATAATGGACTTTGGAAAAAACATTTTACACTTTTTGAGATATCTTAGATCACTTCTCACAAAAAGATCCTAAGTCCTAAAACACTATTCTTTTAGAGCTTCCTTTGGACTTGGTCTTTGTCATGACTTTTTTATCATCAAAATCTTCATGAAATAAGCATTCATATTCTCCTCTTTTTTGATGATGACAAACCAACAAGGTTAAAGAGTAGCATATTTAGAATGTTTAGAGATAAAAGCGTAGCACTCCCCCTTAAGCCATTCATGAGATTCAAGTAGAAGAGTTCATGCAAAAAGATTTATGATAATTAATTCACATGCAATTCTCTCCTTTACTTATGCAATTCATACTCTCCCCCTTTTCAAATTATCAAAAAGAAAAGGCATAATGAAATAAGCAAGATAAATAGCCCAAGAACATAACAAGGTTAACATAATGATCAACACCTAAAAAATATCAACCCAAATATCAGAGTTATGTTAAACATAAGTAATAAGTTATAAAAATGTATCAATAAGGTCAAGATAAAGACTAAGAGTTAGACAAGAGTATAAAATATAGATAAAACAAAAAGATCATCATGATTAAGCTTTATCTCCTCACTCGGTCTCCTCATTGTCAGCATCATCATCATGCTCAGAACCATCATCATCATCATCAGCTGGTTAAGGCTTAGTAAGGGGTAGAAGAAGTGGTGGGGTAGTAGTAGTCTGCTCAATGTCAGTACTTTCCACTATGGAGCGGATGAAGGCTATTTCTCAATTGACATAGTTCATGTATTGGAGCACATTTCCTTCAAATTGATCCAACTAATCATAAACTCCTCCAATGGTCAGACCAATGTATGTTCGAAGGCTTCTCATTTCTTAAAGTAGTTGATCCATTGTGACTTGTGATAGAGCACCTTGTTGTGCTGCAGGCATAATCGGTTCTCCAGTATTCTCCTCATCATCCTCATTGCCTTGGTAATGTTTCCATCCATGCCATGGTCAGCATAGAACCACTCATCACTAATCTTTTTCATCTTAATCTTGGTAAGGGTGTACTTATCTTTTTCATCTTAATCTTGGCAAGGGTGTGCTCATTAATGGACTCAGAACCATCTGTGCTTTGATCCTTAACTTCTCTAATGAGAGGAACATGAAATTACTGGAGAATTTTAGTGATAAGCATGGCATAAGGTAAAGGATGGGTGCCCTTTTGTTCCTTGAGCATGTGCTTAATGACATAGTATCCCCAATTAATCTGCTGGTGTTTAATGCCCAAAGAGTCACCACATCATCAAATTGCACTTGGGAGTAGTTTCCTCCTCTTGTAATAAGAGCTCTGACTAGATGTAATGCAGCAAGCAATTCTTAAGGGTTAGTCCATTGGCCATAACTCTATTTTTTTCCTGATAGCTAGCCCAAAGCAATGTATTCAATGCAGATTTATACTCATACTCATCAGCCCAAACATCAGTACTACCAGTAAAATTTACCCCATCAAACTTCAGCCTATTTAACCTTGTCCATATTTCATGATTTATCATTATTTTCACGTTCTTGACTTTAGTGATTAGAGTGGCATTTTCATACTTCAAATTAGCATAGAAGACACTCACTAAGTCATGATAGATATCTCTTTCTAATGCTCAGAAACATAATCAAACCAATATCTTATAGTAATTAATAACACTAAAAAGGCTCATTAGAGAAAAAATGTATATCCAAATACCTTGGTTGGATGCTTTTTCTAATTTGAAAGTTCATTTTGTATTTCTGCACTTGTCGTGGACTACTGAATAGATGGGAGAGATCCATACTCGGAAGGGGTACCTGTGGAGCTTTGCCAGCAACATTCCATACTCTTGGCCTCTTTGTACCCTTTGATGATTCATCCATTTTAGGGTGATTTTGATGTGGAATAGAGGTAAGGAGAAGGGAGGAAGTGTTTTGGGATTGATTGGGACAAGAAAGAAGGAAATTGATGGAGATTTGAGTGGGATTTGGAGAGTGAGTTATAGTTTCTAGAGAGAGAGAGGAGAGAGATGATGAGGATGAATTTGGATGATGCAGAGGTGTTTTTGATGAGTGGGTTGTTGGGGGAAAAGCAAGGATGAGTGTTTGTGATGATTTGGAGGTGGAATGGAGGAATTTGGTAGAGAAATAAGGTAGGATTTGATGGAAGAAGAGTTAGGTTTTTAGAATTTTAGAGAGAGAGGGGGGAAGAGGGGCATTAAAAATGGCAGAAAGGAGCGTCTAGGGCTTTAAAAAACCAAGCCTTAATCGATTATAGCAAGCCCATAATTGATTACGAGGCTACTATGTCCTTGTAATCGATTATCGTGAGTGGTAATCGATTACCACATTGAGATCTTTAGTTATGGGCTTCTCGTAATCGATTACTAGATGGTAATTGATAACCATTCTTCTGCCTTCCTTTTGAGCATATTTTAGGGGTTGTGCAATCGATTGCACACCTTTGTAATCAAGTACCATAGTGTTGTCTTCAAAAATACCATATTCTAGAGCCCTTGTAATCGATTATCAACTCTTATAATCATTACTTCATTCCAAAACCTCAATTTTCTTCATTTTATTATGTAGAAACTAGATTTCTAACTATTCCATTAGCTTTGCAAACCATTATAACTCCTTGTAATACATTGCTTTAAATCAAAAGCCACATCTTTCGTAATTCCACAAACTTGTAGATTTTCACACTCCATGTAATCCATTGCTTAGCAGAAAACTTGAAGTCTTTGCAACCAATCTTCAGTAAACTTTAGCAAAATACTTCTTCAGCAAATTGAAGACTTAATTATGATGAGGGCACTTGCAAAACAAATTTAGGGGAACCTTCGATGCTCAAGTCAGTATAGGATTCATGAAAATCAACAAGAAAAATTATGTAGCAAACACATACATTCGCTTAAAATGCATGATTGATCAATTATGCCAAGTTCACCTCTTATATTAAAGAAACTTTCTTTTGCTAAAGGTTTTATGAAGATGTCAGCTAATTGTTTTGATGTTTCTATAAATTCAAGCACACAATCTTCTTTTTGTATATGGTCTCTTATAGAGTGATGTCTAATCTCAATATTCTTAGTCCTAGATTACAAGATTGGGTTCTTAGTTAAATTGATTATACTAGTGTTATCACATCTTATAGGGATGTAATCAAGCTAGAGTCCACAGTCCAAAAGTTGTTGCTTCATCTAAAGGATTTAAGGATAACAACTTCCTATTGCTTTAACTAAAGGATTTGAGCACGATAACTTCCGGCTATAACATACTCAACTTTAGCCCGTAGACAATGCCACACTATTTTGTTTCTTGTTATGCCAAGAAACTAAAGAGCTTTCAAGCAAATGGCATGTTTCACTAGTATTCTTCCTATCCACTTTGCATCCAGCAAAGTCAGAATCAGAATAACTAATCAAACTACATGAGGCACCCTTGGGGTACCACAAGCCTATTTGTATAGTGCCAATAAGATATTCAATTATTCTTTTTACAACACTTAGATGATATTCTTTAGGACAAGCTAGAAATCTAGCACATATACATACACTAAACATTATATCTAGTCTACTTGTAGTAAGGTAACGGAGTGAGCCAATCATATCTCTATATTTAGTGATTTCTATGAGTTTACCTCCTTCATCCTTGTCCAAATAGCAAGAGGTGTTCATTGGTGTAGCCATTTGTTTAGCATTGTCCATCCCAAACTTCTTAAGCAACTCCTTGCAATACTTGGTTTGACTAATGAATGTTCCATCCTTTGTTTGCTTTATTTGAAGTCCAAGGAAGAAGTTAGGCTCATCCAGCATAGACATTTCAAATTCACTTTGCACAGTGCTATCAAACTCCTTACATAAAGATTCATTAGTAGCACTAAATATAATATTATTAACATAAATTTGTACAAGGAGAATGTCATGCTTTTTGTTTTTAATAAAAAGTGTTGTGTCAACCTTGCCTCTTGAAAAACCTTTTTCTAAAAGAAACTTACTCAACCTTTCATACTAAGCTTTAGGAGCTTATTTTAAGTCATACAAGGCCTTTTTCAATTTGAAAATATGGTTGGGCAGCTCATAGTTTTCAAAACTAAGAGGTTGTTCCACATATACTTCTTCTTAAATAAAATCATTTAGAAAAGTACTTTTTACATCAATTTGGTAAAGCTTAAAATCCATGATGCAAGCAAATACAAGTAACATTCTATTGGCTTCTAATCTAGCAACAGGAGCATAAGTTTCTTCATAATCAATTCCTTCTTCTTGATTATATCCTTTAGCATCTAACCTAATTTTATTTCTTATTATTACTCCCGTTTCATCAAGTTTGTTCCTAAAGACCCATTTGGTGCCAATAATAGGATGATTATTGCGTCTTGGAACAAGTTCTCAAACTTGATTCCTTTCAAACTGACTTAACTTTTCTTACATAGCCAAGATCCAATGTTCATCATTAATAGTCTCATCTATGTCTTTGGGTTCAACTTGGGAAACAAAAGCTATATGATTACATACATCTCTAAGTAAGTTTCGAGTTGTTACCCCTTATGAAATATCACCAATAACCTTGTAAAGAGGGTGGTATCTTGAAGTTTTTCATTTTTTGGAAGATCATTGGATTGTTGCTCCTCTTATTGTGATGGTGTCTGCTCACTTTGACATTTTTTCCTTTGCTCTTCCTCTTTGTTTTTCAAGTGAGTATTAGTCAAAATCTCTGCAACATCATCAACATCATCTTTTCCCAATCTAATGAGGTTAGTCTCATCAAATGCAACATGCATAGATTCTTCTATGGTCATAGTTCTCTTATTATAGACTCTAAAAGCTTTATTACTAAGAGAATAACTAATAAATATCCCATCATTAGATTTTGCATCACACTAGCCCAAGTTATCTTTTACATTGTTCAAACAAAGCATTTGCATCCAAAGACATGAAGATTTAGACTATAAATCTTCTATGGTCATAGTTCTCTTATTATAGACTCTAAAAGCTTTATTACTAAGAAAATAACTAATAAATATCCCATCATCAGATTTTGTATCACACTTGCCCAAGTTATCTTTTACATTGTTTAAACAAAGCATTTGCATCCAAAGACATTAATATGGGAAATGTTTGGTTTCCTTTCTTTGTATAATTCCTAGGGGGTCTTCTTTAAAATTGTTCTCGTTAGGGCCCTAATCATTACATAACAAGTGATACTAACTGCATCCACCCAAAAAAACTTAGGATGATTTGTTTTATTGAGCATAATTATAGCCAATTCTTCCAAAGATCTATTTTTTCTTTCAACTACTCTATTTTGTTGTGGAGTTCTAGGGGTTGAGAAATTATGTTCAGTGCCATTTTCATTATAAAATATTTCAAACTCTTGATTTTCAAATTCCCCATCATGATCACTTCTAATAGATGTAATGCAACAATTTTTCTTATTTTGAATAACCTTGGCAAGTTTTCTAAATGCATTGAAAGCATCACTCTTGTGAGCAAGAAATAGAGTCCATATGTATCTAGAGTAATCATCCACAATCATAAGAGCATAGTAATTCCCACCAAAGCTCATAATTCTTGAAGGTCCAAAAAGATCCATGTAAAAAAGTAGTAAAGGTCTAGAGGTAGAAACAACATTTTTAGCTTTGAAAGAGACTTTTACTTGTTTTCCTTTTTAACATGCATCACAAAGTTTATCTTTTTCAAAATTGAGCTTAAGTAGTCCAATTACCAATTCTTTTGAAACCAATTTGTTTAGATGATTCATGTGAATGTGGGCAATTCTTCTATGCCAAAGTCATGAATCATTTTCCTTACTCATAAGACATTTAGCAGCTTGAGAGGTTATATCTTCTAGGTTAATCATGTAGATATTATCTTGCTTGTCATCCTTATCTTCAATTATATAGCAATTAGATTCAAAGGTAACTCTATTTCCCTTGTCACATAATTGACTTGTGCAAAACAAGTTATGTTTGAGTCCTTCTACAAACAAAACATCATCAATTGAGGTAGAATGGTTTTTATCAACTTTTCTAACTTCAAGGATTCTTCCTCTATTGTTGTCCCCATAAGTGACATGTCCATATTTCTTAGGAGCAATAAAGGAGAACTTAGATTCATCACTAGTCATATGTTTGGAGCAGCCACTATCAAGGTACTAATTTGAGCTATTGGCCTTCAAGCATACCTACAAAGCATGCTCAAGTTTTGATTATAGGCACCCAAATCTTTTTGGGTCCTTATGTGTTAGTTTTGGGTAAAGAGCCCTTTGGGACCTATATTTTCTTTTGGCCAATGTAACATGCTTCCTAACCTAATAACCCTGATTATTGTTATAGAAGCTCAATAACACTTGTGTAAGTTACCGGTTAATTCTAATGACTTTTTGAGTTAGTTTGGGCATAATGTTATAACACCCAATGTGAAAAAATAGCTCATATTAGCTCAGAACTTAGCATAAACTACTTATATGATAGAAACATGTAACGTCCTAATTTCTAGCGTATGTAAATGTCTTAATTTCTAAGATATTGATTCCTTTTAAGGTTTACCATAAATGAATAAGAGTCATAAGATAGAGGCTGATGCCAATAACCACAAATAAAGCTTAATTTAAAATAAATCAGTCCACGATGTTCAAACAAGCACCGAGTTCAAAGTAGTCCAACAAAATTTGACCATCTCGGTTATATACAATCATCCGAAAAAGTGAAAATAAAATAACAACCAACAACAACAATCCTCCATTTCAAGTACTACTACGGAGGTAAAGACCCAAAATAGAGAATCCTTCAACATCGCCGCTCGTGCCATCGCCAAGGCAGCAGAATTAACTGAAAGGTGAAGTACCCAGTGATGGTGACCGTCCCGTATTCTGGGTGGGAGGACACCTGAACCTATATAGTAATTTGCCCTGCGAAAGTGAAGAGTTGTATCTCCGTGTCAAAACAACGCCTGCCCTCGCCAAGCCAAATGATAATAGTATTCATATTTACTAATCTAGAATACCATGACAATAAAGAAAATGGCATGAGAATAAAAATTTCTCAGTAGGAAATAAAAGAAAACACAAAACGAATAGCATTCCAGGGGAATTGGTTTTCGCAACTTTTTCAATAATAAGAAAATAACCCATAATCGAAGTCTCTGATTACCAAAACGTTTTATTGTTACCTTTCGAAAATGCTTCTCGATAGATAAGAACAATGGCCAAGAGATAAGAATAATAAGGAAATAATTTTGAGAAATGAGATATAAAGGTATACATAGTTTACTATGAATAAAAAATACAGGAATACACTCATGTTGAACCAAACAGAAGATAAAACCAGGATTCAATTTATAATACAAGCACTCAAAATAATTCAAGCATGAAAGTACACATGCGCCCTCGGCATGTTCTCCAATTGTAACACCCTGAAAATTATTTGTTTCATCATAAATAGTCATTTTATAATATTTATGATTTTTGAGAATTTTTCTGGATTTTTTTGAAAACGTTGAACATTTTAATATATTCCTTGTTTTGCATGCGCGCTGAGCAGAGCTAGCGTAACACCCCAAAAATTGTTTGTTTCACGATAAATAGTTATTTTAAAATATTTGTGATTTTTTTGGCAATTTTTGGGTGCACGCTGAGCGGAGCCGAGAAAATGAAATATTTTCCCCGAGGCTGGTAAACCTTAAACTGTGAAAACGTCGATGGGAGATCTTACTAAACCCGAGGTCGAGCACAGTTTACGATGATTATGTTTTTTGAGATTTTATCTGATAAATAAAATCGCAGTACGTTTTGTTAAATAAAATTCTGCAGAATGCTCTATTATCTGTTGGATAATAGATACTGGCTTTGTGGACTATAGCAATTGTCCATTTGATAATAACTTGTAATGAAAATCCTAATCACCTTATCACCTAATCTCTTTATCTAAAGGAAATCTACTTTATGTCTAATCAAATTTGCTTTTGAAAATATAACAAGCTCAACCCTAGTTTCTAGAAGCAATTTTCCATCCTTTTCTCTCCCATACTCCACGGCCATGAGGCCCAATTAGGAGCCAAATATTCACTTTTCACTTAATTAGTTTTTCATTCTAATTTCAAACCTTAAAAGTTCACTTCATTCTACTCTCACTTTCTCTCTCTACACTATTCTTCTTTCTCTTCCTTCTTTTTTCTCCTCCTCCACGGCCTCACCCTCCTCCATACCACCATGGATTACAAAAATTTCAAGTAAACATATTTTCTTAATCTCCATCACATTCTAAGCATCTTTCTAGTTGGAATATACTTGAAAAGCTTCCATCTTCATCATCTTTTTCAAGCCTCAAAGTTTGAAGCTTTTAGATAATATTCTTGATTTCTCCTCTTCTCTTCTTCATTTTTGTTTTAATGGCCATCATCATGACCATTTATCCTCTTTTTTCTCAAGCCTTGGTGTTGATTTGGTGAAGTTGTGATTTTTAGGGTTTTGAAGGTGTTTGACCAAATTCATCAAGGAGCAAACAAAGAGGTTCCTTTTCTTGATGTCTCTTGGGTAACAGGGAGATTGTCCACTTCAACCTCTATTGGTAGTGAGAGACTTGATTGTGTGTTAGTTGTAAGGAACCCATGTTAGGGTTACTCTTTTTGATGTGTGATTTTGATGACAATGTATTGATTTTATCTTGCATGATTTATTTGATTAAATGTATATATATATTGATGATCTTGGATTAGTTTTGGTGGATTGGAAAAATGAAATCGAAGCAAGGGTTCCTTGCTCTCCTTTATGTGGCTCACGGCCATACCCCTTGAATAGGGTGATCATGGTTGAAATTTTGTAATCAAGTTAGAGACATAATTAGCCAAGTGACTAAAATGTAATAGAGTAATGGAAAATTTTTGGGTTTTTAACCCTTGGGAGGCTCACGGCCTCTAGGGCTATTCTTGGGTCCAAGCATGTAACTTGTGTAACAATTAGGGAATTTGGATATTGGTAGGTGATAATTAATGGATTGATGAAAAATTTGGGTCCCTAGTTTCATTAGAGGGCTCACGGCCTCATAGGGAAAAATGGGGAAAATTGTTGTGTAAAATGGAAATTAGTTGATTGGATGATTGAAAAATTAATTAGGGATTCATAAAATGGAAAGAACCAAGAATGAGACTTTATCCAAAAACTTAGAATAATTCTTGATGGAAGAAAGAGCACGAGTGTAAGTAAAAATGTTGAATAACTCAAATTAAATTTATCTTAAGGGAATTAGGTTAAAAATTAAGTAATGAACTTGTTTAGCCAAAGTAATAAAGATTAGATGAAAAATGTGAAAAAATTTCCCTAGAGAGAGACTTAATAATGAGAACATAGAAAATTAAGGCATAATTCCATAATGAACCCTAAAAATGTAATATCTTATTTGAGGACTTGATGATGTTTATTTTGGTTTCATGAGCGAGACCTAGAAGTTGTTGATGTTTAACTTGTCCAAATTATGGTGTGATATTGATGAAGTATATCATTGTTGATTACACATGTTTATGCATTGAGTCATCATGCATTGTGGACGTCCGATGGACTATTGTTAAGGCTATGTTGCCTAGGAGATTGAATCACACCTTAGTACGAGTGCGAATAGACTAGTATAGGTCATATTGTTGACCTTGGGAGCGTCGGGGTGTGGGTGTCTCACAGTGGACAGTTGGCAGCCCCTCTGGGTCGTGGGATAGACTAATGCAAATGCATCGACGATTTGGACTGAGACACAGTCCTATAACGCGATCTTGTGGAAATGCCGCTGTATAAAGCCTTGTTGCACAAAATTATTATTTTTCTAGAAAGCACTTTTTTTAGGCTAACGAGATACTGGCATGTCTCCCTAATCATTCTCTCCGATGTTTGTGTCTAGCTCCATGGAGTAGGATTTTAATATTATGTACATGTGCATAGTGAGCTAATATATTATTTGGCATTTAATTTATATGATGATTGGAACTGCTATCTTATTAATGTTATAACTGCCTAGAATTGCTAAGTTGTTTAATATCTGCTTCTTGATACTGTATATTATTCTTGTAATGCTATATGGGCGTCCTACGCCGTTCGGTTTCTTTACTTCCATAATTGGTACTGAATGTAGGATATCTCACCTCTTTTCTATATGTCTACCATTTCTCTTTCTCTCTCTCTCTCTCTCTATATATATATATATATATATATATATATATATATATTTATATATGTATATATATATATATATTTCTCCAAAGACGTTAGTGAAGAGGAGGAAGTACACGAGTTCCCTGGCTTTTGGCTTGACTTTGATTAGTGTCTATTTGATCATGGCATCCCGTCTGTAAGGCTTTTTGGGTTACGTGAGGTTGACCTTCCTTGGATGTTCAGACTACTAGCATATCAACCTGGCTACGGATCGCTGCATTTACCTTGGAGACGTTACGGTGTCTCTAGCTTGGGGGCGTTATGATCCGCCTATTTTTACTTGTAGTTTTTGTTTGCATTTAGAATTTTATTTGCCCATACGAGATATGTGGGGTGAGCGTTACTACTCCCCACAGGAGGATTCATTCCTATCTACCACACGAGCCCCCGCTCGTAATTCGGTGGCTCCGATGAGGGTTTCCTCTAACGAGGAAGACCTTGAGGAGGACCCCTTCACGGTTCCTTCTCATTCTCTGTAGGGGCTGACGTAGTTGATGGCCACTGATGGCGATCTATATTTCTTTTTGGGGCCTGATGTTTTATCTCTTTTGGTGGCTGTATATGGGTAATTCTTTTAGGGCAAGTAAAGCTTTTACTTTTTGTATATAGCATGATGTATGGATGTATGTTTCATTTCTCTTGTTACTTTCTGTTGTAACTAAATATTATTATTTAATCGCACAAAAAAAAGACTTTCTCCAATTTATTTATACGACTACGACCAGGCAAGTTTATCTATATTATAATGAACTAGATCTTAATTTATACATTTTGTTTCCGTGTCGTATTTAATGGTGTGACATTTGCTTCTCAAAAAGGGGTGTTACACTAGTTTGGTATCAGAGCCCCAGTTTAAATTTTCTTTTGGGTCTTATGGTTAGGTTTGACTTGTTTATGCTTACTGATTCTCTGTGTTTGGTATTCTGAAAGGATACATCTAATTGTCCCTTGTGTTTTTTAGTTTGTCTAACTTGAAAAAGGGAAATGGCACGTGGTGGAGATATGGCCGCAGTAATTGAAGCAATGCAAAGAATGGCAGATGTTATTGCACAACAAACTGAGAAAGCTACTCAACAGTAGGAAAAGGCTGCTCAACAGCTAGAAGCTACAACTGATGCATAAAATCTGGCAGAGTTTTGTCATAACAACCCTCCCCAATTTAAGAGGGAATTTGATCCAGAGAAGGCTAGTCTTTGGATCAAGGAGCCAAAGAAAATTTTCAGAGGCATGGACTATGCTGATGATAAGAAGGTAACCGATGCTGTCTTTATGCTAATTGGAGACGCAAAAGACTGGTGGAACAGAGCGCAAAGATTACAGGAAGCTAATGGTTGAGTAATCACTTAGGCGACATTCAAGGATAAATTCTTGGAGAAGTATTTCCCAGCAAGTGCAAGGCATGCGAAAGAGATCGAGTTCCTTAGTTTGAGACAAGGGAACATGACTGTCAGTGAATACGCCACGAGGTTCGAGAGCTTATCCAAATTTTTAACATATTTCCAACACCAGCCAGACGAGGTGTGGAAATATCAGAAATTTGAGGAAGGATTAAGGCACGATGTGAAAAGAGCAGTCATAACCTTAAGGATTAACTAGTTTTTGGAGCTAATGGACACGTGTCACCGAGTAAAAGATGTGGATCAGGCTCGGGACATGAGAAATCGTAACTTTGGGCCTACTAGGTTCCAAAGAGGAGGTGGTAACAATGCAAACCGTTTCCAAAAGAAACCTTATTCCCGACCACCGAGAAGTCAGTAACAGACATCGGGTGGAGGTCCTAGTGGAGGTTCTAGTGGAAATCGAATCGGACAGAATGTGGCATTTCCTTCTAAATGTTTAAAGTGTGGGAATGATCACCTAACGAGAGATTGCGCCGTCAAAGGAATTATTTGTTTTTGATGTGAAAAACCTGGGCACATCTTTAGGGACTTCAATCAAGTTAAGGCAGAGCCTTCATTCAACTCTGCACGAGCTGCAAAATCACAGGCAGGAGGCCGAGTCTACACTATGAGTGGAGCTGAAGCCTCCAAATCTAAAGATCTGATACAAAGAGAGGGTACCATAGAAGGTAATCTTTTGATTGTAGTGTATGACTCTAGGGCAACTCACTTTTTCATTTCTTATGACTATGTGCGACAACTTGGTTTACCTGTGTCTTCCTTACCTTTTGACTTGACTGTTTCTACTCCTACTGCTAAACCTGTTGTTACCACCAAAGTTTGTTTAAATTATCCTTTAATTAATGAGGGTCGAATCTTTTCTGTTGATTTGATCTGCTTGCCTCTTTCCAAATTAGACATAATTTTGGGAATGGATAGGTTATCTTTTAACCATATCCTATTAGATTATTCTAGTAAAACCATAATTTTCCTTATGGATGAAGTTTCTAAATTTTTTATGGCCAACCAAGTTCGAGCATTCTTGAAAGAAGGAGCTCAAGGATATATGCTATTATCTTCCTTAAAGATCGAGAGCGAGGTAAAAATAAGGATGGTATTTCGCGATTATGTGTGGATTATCGCCAACTGAATAAGGTCATAATCAAGAATAAGTATCCACTTCCGAGGATAGACGACTTAATGGATCAACTGAAAAGAGCAGTAATGTTCTCTAAGATCGATCTGCTATCGAGCTACCATCAGATTTGAGTAAAGGCAGAGGATATTCTCAAGATGACTTTTCGTACATGTTACGGTCATTATGAGTACCTTGTGATGTCGTTTGGTATAACGAATGCACTTGCCATATTCATGGACTACATGAACAGAATCTTTCGTCCTTACTTGGACAGATTCGTTGTTGTCTTCATTGACGACATTCTGATCTACTCTCAAAATCAAGGGGAGCTTGCTGAACACCTCAGTATAGTTCTCCATATTCTGAAGGAGAAGAAACTATACGCCAAATTGTCGAAGTGTGAATTTTGGCTAAACGAAGTTAAGTTTTTGGGCTATGTAATCTCGAAGGAAGGGATTGCAATGGTTCCGTCAAAAGTGGAAGCAATTCTACAGTGGGAAAGGCCGAAGACAGTGACAGAAATCTAAAGCTTTGTGGGATTGGCTAGATACTATCGGAGGTTCATTGAAGAATTCTCTAAAATAGCAGGGCCTCTCACTCAGCTCACGAGAAAGAACTAAGCCTTTGAATGGACTAATGCTTGCGGAGAAAGTTTCCAAGAATTGAAGAGATGACTAACTACTTTACCAGTGTTAGTTTTACCTAATCCAAGTGAACCCTTCGAAGTGTATTGCGATGCTTCATACCAAGGATTAGGATCTATCCTTATGCAAAATGGAAAAGTGGTGGCTTACGCTTTGAGATAGTTGTGAGTGCATGAGATGAACTACCCAACACACGACCTGGAGTTAGCAGCTGTGGTATTCGCTTTGAAGATATGGAGGCATTTCTTTTATGGGGCGACATTCACCGTCTTTAGCGACCACAAGAGCTTGAAGTACCTGTATGACCAAAAGGAGTTGAATGTGAGATAACGAAGGTGGTTGGAATTTCTGAAAGATTATGATTTTCGACTTCTATATCACCCTTGAAAGGCAAACGTCGTGGCAGACACTTTGAGTAGAAAGATGCTCAGTATCTCTGCTATGATGATCAAGGAAAAGGATTTGATAGAGCAATTCAGGGATGTTTGGTCCTTTATGGAATTGGCACCGGGGAAGATTTGTATGAACATGGTCACAATTTCAAGTGAATTAATGGAAGACATCCGAGAGAAGCAGGAAGTTGATGAGTTTTTACAAGAACAAAGGGAGATAATAAAGTAAGGCGATGTGACAATATTTGAGGAAGGAACTGATGGAATCCTGAGATTCAGAGGTAGAGTTTGCATACCTAGAGATCAAGAACTCAGAAAGTATATTCTCTTACACGCTCACACGAGCAAGTTGAGTATGCATTTGAGAATAACCAAGATGTATCAAGACCTGAAATGATTATTTTGGTGGCACGGAATGAAGAGTGATATTTCCAGATGTGTGTCGTCTTGTCTAGCTCGTTAAAAAGTGAAGGTTGAGCATCAAAGACCATCAGGACTGTCGTAACTCCTAGCTATTCCTGAATAGAAATGGGATAGTATTATGATGGACTTTGTGGTTGGGTTACCAAAGACCAGAAAAGGTTATGATTCAATATGGGTAATTGTTGATCGACTCATGAAGTCAGCATATTTCTTACCAATCAATATAAGATACAACATGGAGAAGTTGACTCAGCTATACATTTGTGAGATCGTTAGGCTGCATGGTGTGCCT
This sequence comes from Ormosia semicastrata, assembly GCA_029884595.1. NCBI lineage: Eukaryota > Viridiplantae > Streptophyta > Magnoliopsida > Fabales > Fabaceae > Ormosia > Ormosia semicastrata. The sequence goes on along the minus strand of JAQQTO010000048.1, from coordinate 44,796,108 downwards.
ACCAGTATTATTTCTGATAGGGATCCAAGGTTCATATCAAAGTTTTGGCAAAGCTTACAAGGAGCATTGGGAACAAAGCTACGTTTGAGTTTCGCTTACCATCCACAAACCGATGGTCAATCGGAAAGGACAATTCAATCATTGGAGGATATGCTCAGAGCTTGCACTTTGGAATAAGCTGGAAGTTGGGATGAAGTTTTACCGTTGGTAGAGTTCACCTACAGCAACAGTTTTCATTCAAGCATAGGGATGGCACCATATGAAGCTTTGTAGGGACGATGGTGCCGAATACCTTCGTGTTGGTACCAAGACAGAGAGCGTCTTACTGTTGGACCTAATATTATACAATAAACGATTAAGAAAGTCAAGATGATTCAGGAAAAGATGAGGATGGCTCAGAGTCGACAGAAGAGCTATGCGAATAAAAGGAGAAACCCTCTTGAGTTTGAGGAAGGCAAGCATGTGTTTTTGAAAGTCAAGCCAATAGTTAGGGTCGGTCGAGTTCTAAAATCTAGAAAACTTACTCCTAAATTACTTGGACCTTACCAAATTCTTCGCCGGATAGGTCTAGTAGCTTACCAAATAGCCTTACCACATTTTCTTTCTAACCTTCACAATGTCTTTCATGTATCGCAATTGCGGAAATATATTCTTGACCCGAACCATGTCATAGCACTGGACATAGTACAATTGAAAGAGAACTTAACCTATAAGGAACCACCTGTAAGGATTGAAGATAAGAGAGTAAAGCAACTCAGAGGAAAAGAGATCTCATTAGTAAAAGTGATCTGGAACGAAATGACCGGAGATGCAACATGGGAGTTAAAAGACAAAATGAAGGAGCAACACCTACAACTATTATAAGGTATAAAAATTTCGAGGATGAAATTTCTTTTTAGAAGGGGAGGGTTGTCACACCCCAAAAATTATTTGTTTTATCATAAATAGTCATTTTATAATATTTGTAATTTTTGAAAATTTTTCTGGATTTTTTTGAAAATGTTGAATATTTTAATATATTCTTCATTTTGTGTGCGCGTTGAGTAAAGCTAGCGCTACACCCCAAAAATTATTTGTTTCATGATAAATAGTCATTTTAAAATATTTATGATTTTTGGTAATTTTTGTGAATTTTTTATGGAAATGTTGAATATTTTAATATATTCCTCATTTTACGTGCACGCTAAGCAGAGTCGGGAAAATGAAATATTTTTTCCAAGGTTGGTAAACCTTAAACTGTGAAAATACCGATGGGAGATCTTACTAAACCCGAGGTCGGGCACAGTTTATGAGATTTATGTTTTTTAATATTTTATCTGATAAATAAAATGCTGCAAAATGCTCTATTATCCGTTGGACAATAGATACTGGCTGTGTGGACTATAGCAATTGCCCATTGGGTAATAACTTGTAGTGAAAATCCTTATCACCTTATCACCTTATCACCTAATCACCTTATCTAAAGGAAATCTACTTTATGTCTAATCAAATTTGCTTTTGAAAATCTAACAAGCTTAACCCTAGTTTCTAGAAGCAATTTTCCTTCTTTTTCTCTCCCACACTCCACGACCATGAGGCCCAATTAGGAGCCAAATATTCACTTTTCACTTAATCAGTTTTCCATTCTAATTTCAAACCCTAAAAGTTCACTTCATTCTACTATCACTTTCTCTCTCTACACTCTTCTTCTCCCAAGTTTTCTCCTCCTTCTCTCTTCTCCTCCTCCACGACCTCACCCTCCTCCATACCCCCATGGATTACAAAAATTTCAAGTAAACATATTTTCTTAATCTCCATCACATTCTAAGCATCTTTCTTGTTGGAATCTACTTGAAAAGCTTCCATCTTCATCATCTTTTTCAAGCCTCAAAGTTTGAAGCTTTTAGGTACTATTCTTGATTTCTCCTCTTCTCTTCTTCATTTTCGTTTTAATGGTCATCATCATGACCATTTATCCTCTTTTTTCTCAAGCCTTGGTGTTAATTTGGAGGAGTTGTGATTTCTAGGGTTTTGAAGGTGCTTAACCAAATTCATCAAGGAGCAAACAAGGAGGTTCCTTTTCTTGATTTCTCTTGGGTAAGAGAGAGATTATCCACTTCAACCTCTATTGGTAGTGAGAGACTTGATTGTGTGTTGCTTGTGAGGAACCCATGTTAGGGTTACTCTTTTTGATGTGTGATTTTGATGACTATGTATTGATTTTATCTTGTATGATCTATTTGATTGAATGTATATATATATTGATGATCTTGGATTAGTTTTGATAGATTGGAAAAATGAAATGGAAGCAAGGGTTCCTTGCTCTCCTTCATGTGGCTCACGACCATACCCCTTAAATAAGGAGATCATGGTTGAAATTTTGTAATCAAGTTAGAGACATAATTAGCCAAGTGACTAAAATGTAATAGAGTAACGAAAATTTTTTGGGTTCTTACCCTTAGGAGGTTCACGGTCTCTAGGGCTATTTTTGGGTCCAAGCACGTAACTTGTGTAACAATTAGGGAATTTGGATATTGGTAGGTGATAAATAATGGATTGATGAAAAATTTGGATCCTTAGTTTCATTAGAGGGCTCACGGCCTCTTAGGAAAAAATGGGGGAAATTGTTGGGTAAATTGGAAACTTAGTTGGTTAGATAATTAAAAAATTAATTAGGGATTCATAAAATGGAAAGAACTAAGAATGAGACTTTATCCAAAAACTTAGAATAATTCTTGATTAAAGGAAGACCATGAGTGTATGTAAGAATGTTGAATAACTCAAATTAAAATTATCCTAAGGGAATTAGGTTGAAAATTAAGTAATGAACTTGTTTAGTCAAAGTAATAAAGATTAGATGAAAAATGCAAGAGAATTTCCCTAAAGAGAGACTTAATAATCAGAACGTAGAAAATTAAGGCATAATTCCGTAATGAACCCTAAAAATGTAATGTCTTATTTGAGGACTTGATGCTGTTTATTTTGGGTCCATGAGCAAGACCTAGAAGTTGTTGAAGTTTAACTTGGCCAAATTATGGCGTGATATTGACGAAGTATATCATTGTTGATTACACATGTTTATGCATTGAGTCATCATGCATTGTGGATGTTCGATGGACTATTGTTAAGGCTATGTTGCCTAAGAGATTGAATCACACCTTAGTGCGAGTGCGAATAGATTAGTGTACATCATACTGTTGACCTTAGGGGCGTCGGGGTACGGGTGTCTCACAGTGGATAGTTGGCAGCCCCTCTGGGCCGTGGGACAGACTGACGCATACGCATCGACGATTCGGACCGAGACAATGTACTATATTATAATCTTGTGGGAATGCCGCTGTATAAAGCCTTGTTGAGCAAAATTATTATTTTTTTGGAAAGCACTTGTTTTAGGCTGACGAGATACTGGCATGTCTCCGTGATCATTCTCTCTGATGTTTGTGTCTAGCTCTATGGAGTAGGATTTTGATATCATGTACATGTGCATAGTGAGTCAATATATTATTTGGCATTTAATTTATATGATGATTGGAACTGCTATCTTATTGATGTTATAACTGCCTAGAATTGCTAAGTTGTTTAATATCTGCTTCTTGATACTGTTTATTATTCTTGTAATGCTATGTGGGCATCCTACGCCCTTCTGTTTCTTTACTGCCATAATTGGTACTGAATGTAGGATATCTCACTTCTTTTCTGTATATCTACCATTTCTATATATATATATATATATTTCTCCGAAGATGTCGGTGAAAAGAGGAAGTACACGAGTTCCCTGGTTTTTGGCTTGACTTTGATTAGTGTCTGTTTGATCATGGCATCCCGTCTGCAAGGCTTTTTGGGTTACGTGAGGTTGACCTTCCTTGGAGGTTCGAACTGCTGGCATATCAACCTGGCTACAGATCGCTACATTTGCCTTGGAGTGTTACAGTGTCTCTAGCTTGGGGGCGTTATCATTTGCCTATTTTTACTTGTAGTATTCGTTTGCATTTAGAATTTTATTTGCCCATACGAGATATATGGGGTGAGCGTTACTACTCTCCACAGGAGGATTCATTCCTATCTACAGCACGAGCCCCCGCTCGTAATTTGGTGGCTCCGATGAGGGTTTCCTCTGATGAGGAAAACCCTGAGGAGGACCCCTTCACGGTTCCTTCCCATTCTCTGTAGGGGCTGATACAGTCGATGGTCATTGATGGTTATCAGTATTTCTTTTTGGGGCCTGATGTTTTATCTCTTTTGGTGGGCTATATATGGGTAATTCTTTTAGGGCAAGTAAAGCTTTTTCTTTTTGTATATCTGATGATATAACTAAATGAACATGATATAAGTATATATATATATATATATATATATATGATATATATATATATATATATATATATATATATATATATAGCATGATGTATGGATATATGTTTCATTTCTCATGTTACTTTATGTTGTAACCAAATATTATTATTTAATCACACAAAAAAAAGAATTCACCAATTTATTTATACGACTACGACCAGGCAAGTTTATCTATATTATAATGAACTGGGTCTTAATTTATACACTTTGTTTTCGTTTCGTATTTAATGGTGTGATGTTTTCTTCTCAAAAAGGGGCATTACACCAATCACCGGCGAGAAAAAGGGTTTATCGGACGTAACTCCATTCCGGAAGCTATCTTCACGATAAAAAAAAAAAAATCATAGTCCTACTTGGACAGTCCTAACTGGACCCGTGATGTCACAATGGCATGTTACTCCCAAAGGATTCTAGCACCCTCCCAATTTACTCCACACCTATCCTCGTGTCTGCTCATCCCGAGGAACTTTGTGTTTATAGTTTTTTCTCATTTTAGGATTAAATATTATTAAGTTTTGCAAAATTTTCCAAGGCTCACGACCATAAGCATAAGAACATGTCAACTTAGTCCAAAAGGTTTCCAAGGCTTACGACCTCCATCATCATCATGTCCAAGGTCCATAGGTTCCATCCAAACATAGGTATCAAATCCAAAGCAATTCCAAAATAAAGCATAGTTATAGTCAAGTCCATACAAATCCAAGAACTCTAAAGTAAAGCATAGGTAAAAATTTATAGTTCCATGTCAAGATTGAACATCATCAATCCGTAAGCCATTAATACATATAACTTCTCGATTAACCCTCTAATATCATAGTATAAATTAGTCTACTTAGCAAGAAAAATAATTTAGGACAGCATAGTCTTTCTTTGAAAAAAATGATTACTTAAGCTCATATACTTATTCATAGCTTATATTAAGATAAAAATATATCATAATTAGAAATTTCAAAACATCTTTAAAGTAACTTAATAGACAAAAATAGTAGCTTTAACCAAACAAATAAAGAAAGAATAGAGGTAGAAATTGTTTCAATCGAAGTTTAAAGTTAAAGAAATTAGTAGAGAAGATTTAACCCTCATTTGCTACCTTACTTGACCCTTCACAAAGAGATGAAACCACTCAGCTAGCTCCTCCAAAGGAACATGAAATAAGCAAGGAAAATGAAGAGGATTAGATGAAGAAGAAAAGAGGAATATGGCTTAGGGTGGTCTCGAGTTAAAGGAAGTTTTGAGAGTAAGAAAGACATTGTGTGTGCTAGTTGCATATGAGATTCCTTACCTTTAAGTTTGCTCCTTCTAGCCATGAATACCTTTTTCCTAGGTAGCTCTATAGCCATCATGATGTCAAGCAAGACTACAGTAGGCTTAGGCTTAGTGTTGTGGCAATTTGCATGCATATCTTTGCAACTTCAAGGTGTTAGCCGAGAGGACAGCTTGGAGGACATCACAAGGTGTCTCTCCATTGAAGTGAAGTGAGGGATTGATGAGGTGAAAGGAGATGGCAACACGGCAGTCTAACCTTTTACATGGTTGGTAATGATTTCTCTAGGTTGAAGATGTGTCATATTGCATGTGAAAGGGTGTGCATGCTTCCCATTTGTCTTGTCACTTTGAAATGCTTAGATAGGTGTCATTTGCATGCTTGGACGAGTGCATGCTACTACCCACATGTCTTAGCTGTGTTGAAATGGATTTTATGGGCGAAGATGTGTCATTTTCAATGCTTGAAGGAGTGCATGCTACACACTTGACTTTGGCACTTTGAGATGACTAGAGAGATGTCAATTTGCATGATTTGAAACATATGTAGCAGCCCACTTGTCTTGGCCATATGAGGTGTCATTTTGCATTCCTTGGAGCTGCACAAGTGTCTTTGGCTGTGGCACTTTGCATGGATGGGAGTGTGCATGCTTGCACACTTGTCTTAGTATTCTAGCTTAGAGAGGTGTCATTGCATGCTTGAAAGTGAGCATGTAGGTGCCACTTTGCTCCAGTCATGGCATTCCCTTGTAAATTGAGGGAATATTTTCCTTACTTAATTCGCTAATCATCTTACTTTGTTTGCTAATTTTATGGTTACATTAATTTCCTTTATTAAGTTATGTTAATCTTTGACACTTTGCTTCCTAATGGTCACATTCTTATATTAACCCTCACTAAAGAGATGACACTTAGTCTTATGTATGCATGCTACCACATGCCCCCTTTTTGCATGATTTCCTTCTTCCATTTCGTTGCCAAGTAGCAACATCACCTAGCCATATGTGTGCATGCTGCCACATGTTCTCTTGCATGAGTTTTTCTCTCTTCCTTTGCCAAGCCATTAAGCATCATGATGAGGTGCTTCACTTTGTGTTGGCAGTAAACATTGGAAAGATTTCTCCCCTTGGAAAATGATGAGGCAGCATGAAGTTCTTGGTATAAGGAGAACTATACTTGTCAAATCATGGATCCAAATAGCTAATTTCCTTGGTCTTGTCGTGAACTCACTAATGATTACCAAGGAAACTTGAATTAAAGCTTCTTAATCCATCTTAATTTAATCTTTGCTTACTAGCTACTAATTCTTAGTTCTCTAATCTAATTAACCAAGGAATTCTTAAATTTACTAAACAATATTTAAGAATTTGGGGTGTTACAAAGTAAATATGAAAAATTCAATTCTAGGTCACAATTACTTAAAATGAGTTATGGTAAATTTCTGAGAATCAACTACAATAGTTTAGTATTTTTAACTACACAGGAAGAGTATTATTGCTTAGTGGCTGTTAATGGTGTATAAGGATAATCATTAATGTTGGGAATTGCGGATACATCACGCAGTGAAAAAATAGGATTCCCACCAAGAATCCATACAAAAAGCCATAATCTGAGTTTTAAAATATTTACCTCTTGAAGCGTGATCAAAAGGAAGTGACGTGAATCACCAATACTGTAATAGCAACGATGTCTCTGTGGCATCCACACGAATAGACTCACGAACATCTAATGTCCACAAAGATGAGCCTTACATCTTTCACACAGTGCTAGCTGCGAAGAGAAGAAAAGAAACCTGTCGCTCTCTCACTCACTTTTCGGTAGGTGCGGCTAGGGTTATGTAATATGTGTGTCTTAGTAGCCCCTTACCAGTACTATTTATAATAGTAACTGCCTTAAGTGAGTGTGAGCAGCAGCAAGGTAAGCTGTGCAACCCTAGACTCATCTGTTATGAGTCTGGCCCATATTTGAATCCGAGTCCAACTTGGATTTATTGCTCCAATTTTAGTTTGCTCTATGTGTGACCCTACAGGTTCTCATTACGTTGGCAGTAATATTAAAATCCTATTTTAATATTACAAGCAGTGAGCAGTATCTAGCAACACATCACTGCTACTCAAGTAATAAGAATGTCAGTGATTTGACATAACCTTTCCGTGACCAATGTTTCCGTGTTGGTTAGTCCCTTTGTCAAGATATCTAGATTGAACACAAGACATGGAATGCGTCACCCTTGTATAGTCCAATCTATCATTTCCTGATACTCGAGTAGACTTTGTAACAACAAATGAAATTAATATCTCATATTGACTCATTTGAGCATGGCCATGCATTTCGCAGTCTCACTCAATCAGGGGGCCCGAAGATATCGCTCCTGTTATGTAGGAGTGACAAATCCCATCTAGGTCACTCACATCCCTCTGTATAATTCGTAGTATGTCCAATAACTAACTTTATAATCACCTTGTTATAGATGACATTTGATGGCATTAAAACACACAACTTCTCATGTAGGAATCGTAGTGATTTTAGGTCAAAGGACCACAGACACCATTGTCACTATGAGAATCGCTTATGACACTCACGAACGATCCATGTAGCTTTCTCATGGCAGCTCAGTCCAATACATCATTACTCTAATATGTACCCATATGAAGACTTGACATCTCATATCCATGACCCGTGAGATGTGGTCATCAGTCTACGCACATACTAGTCTCAACGCATTATTATTGTCCTAATTAACAATAATACTTGACTAGGGACCTTTAAGAATAGTATTCTAATTATATCCAATAGGATCTCACGATCAAGTCAACCACTTGATGTCCTATAGCATCAAACTTACTATTCTAAGGACTTTATTATGTTTATTAAAAAAGAACACAATAAATGAAATGCCTCATATATTAAAATAAGCATAATAAAATGTATGTAAATACAGATAAATGTATCAACCTCTAGGGCATACACCAACAATTAAATGATGAGTTTGGTAATTGGAATAAGTCCTAGAATTTTTTGTAACACTTATGGAAAATAGAAAACTCATTAATATAAGATTAAAGTATACTTAAGAGATACAACACTTCTAGTTAAACACCAAAAGTCAAACCTTATCCCTCCAACTCCTTCTCCACCGCTCTTCATTCTTCTTTTCATCTTGTCACTTTTGTTTTCTTTCCTTTCACATGACACTTGCAATAGAAAAAAGAGAAAGAAAAGAAAAAGGAAGAAGATAGAAACAAAGGGAAAGCAAGAAAAGCAAAAGGTGAATCAACAAGAAGGAGAGAACAAAGGCAAGAAAGAAAAGGAAAAAGCACCATCAAAAGAGAGTTGAGGTAAGGGTTGTGATGTTTCTTCACTTCACTATTTTCTCTTTTGTTACCAAGAGTTTGTATAGATGAACTTAGTATAGAAGAATTGATTGTTGAAGTTAAATTATATATGTATATTTATGTTTATGGTTTTGAGTTTAGGAATAGCTTTGAGACTCCATGAACATGTGGTTGATGCTTCTTTATTCTTCCTCTCCTTGCTTCCAAAGCTTGTGTTAGTAAACTTGAATGGAATTGAGAAATGGTATGTCAAAGTGTTGACACATGTATGTTTATAAATTTTGAACTTTTGTGTATCCATATAACTCTATATTCTTGAGGTTGTGAAAATGAGTTTGATGAGTTATTCATTATTCATAGACCCTTATGATGATGATTTGATAATGTATATGTGAGTTTTAACATGTTTAGGAACCATGTTTTGGTGTTGAAATCATTTAAAAATTGAATATGGGAGTCAAAAATTGGTTACCAACTTATAGAGGTTGATTCTGGAAAGTTTGCCTCTAAGCGATTCGGCGCCCAAAAAGTGACTGCTGAATCGGTCAATGGCAGAAAGGAAATTGGCATGGGCGATTGATCGGTTAAAAAGTGTCTGCTTAATTGCTCAATGATAGATATGATTTTGGTTGAGCGATTAATCACTCAAGAAGGGACTAACTAATCGATAAATGAAAGAAAACTAGTGGGTTCTCTACTATCATTGGGTGATTAATCAGTGGGTTTTGGGTGATTAATCACCCAAAGACAAAAACTCACCAGTTCAGTGTTTTGAGAAAACGCAGTCCTCTGCTTGATGGGATTACATATTTATGCTATATAGTGTGAATTGTTAGCCATGGCAACCATTACCCAAGAGGGGGGTGAATTGGGTGATGACTTGTTTTAATGCAACTTTGACAAACTATGCATTTTAAATCACTCAATAAATAAATGCAGCAGAATATACACAATAAATGTACAACTATTATAGATTACTCAACTATAACTTGAGATATAGGATAAATCAAGCAAATAAGCTAAATATCAAGTTCAACTCAAGCATGTATAATTAAGGTGCAAATGTAAAGAGATAGAGTTTAGAAGATCAAACACAATAGTTTATCTTGGTTCAATCACCAATCCACTTGTGATCTACATCCAGTCCTCAAGCAACCGCTAGAGATTTTCCACTATCTTCAAGCTTCAACAGGTGCTTGATAACCTTTACAATTGAGAGCACTCAACACACCTTGCGATACCTCACCCTTGTGCTTGAGCCTCAAATAAGGATACCTCACCCTTTACAACTTTTGAGGGATGCCTCACCCTCAAGGGATACCTCACCCTTTACTAACTTTGAGAGATGCCTCACTCTCTAGGGATACCTCACCCTTTACTCTAGAGGGATACCTCACCCTCTCTTTATAGATTACACAAAGTGTGGAAGATAGAAACTCTCTTGAAGAGTAGATAATACAACTTGAAGCTTATGGGTATAAAGGATTTACACACTTAGCTCAAAACAAAGATTTGGTGAAAAAGATGATGAAATTCATTTTCAATGCTCAAGGGTAATTTTCAAAATGTTCTCCAACTTATTTTTGATGCCCAAACACTTGTATTTATATCCCAATGAGTTTTAGAGCCGTTGGAGGGTTTTAGAAATGATTTTCTATGAAAACTAGCCGTTTATAGCCGTTAGAAACGTTCCTAGGCACTTTGTAATCGATTACAAGCTTCATGTAATCGATTACAAGCTTTCTGGGTACTTTGTAATCGATTACATACTTTGTGTAATCGATTACAAGTTTTCTGGGCACTTTGTAATCGATTACATACTTTGTATAATCGATTACACAGCTTCTGTCAACGTTGTAATCGATTACATGACTCGCGTAATCGATTACACCATTTATGGTTTTCGAAACCGACTTTAAAAGGTCATAACTTCTTCATTTCTTATCCAATTAAAGCAAATGACCACTCATTGGAAAGCTCTTTGAGTCTATTTTCATATGAAAGAAGTTTCAGAACAAAACTCTGAAAGATATGATCAAAATAGTAACCAAAGATCAAATTTTCAAAACTCAAACTTTAATTAGTCATAACTTTTTCGTTTCTTATCCGTTTAAAGCAAATGACCAGTCATTGGAAAGATCTTTGAGTCTATTTTCAAATGAGATATTTTAAAGTAAAACTCAAAGTATTTTGAAAGTTATGATCAAAAGAGTAACTATATGTCAATTTTGTAAAACACAAACTTGACTATTTTTCATAGATTTGAACTATTACCATAACTAGCTTTCCAAAACAGTTTGTTGGGCATTTAAACATTTTAGAAACACTTATAAATATGTTTAAAACTTGTTTGAGCTTAGTGTGATTCCTTTTTACCTTTACACAAGATCTAAGTCCTATAAGCTAAGCTTGAAGAGTCTTAGGACTTTATCTTTGCACTTCCATTCCTTTCTTGTTTGTTATCATCAAAACCATTGCTTTAATCAATGCCAATTACATGAATTAATCTACTCTTAGGAGTATTTTGTGATGTTAACATACACCTAGCATATCTATGATGGATGATAACATTGTGCATTCAATTTATTTATGAAGTCACAATGCTATACATCTAATTCATCAAAGAAAAATGATATTGTACACTAAGTTCACTTATGAAGTGGTAACATTGTGCACTAGATACATGCATAATGAGATACATTTGCATTATACATTTTTCATATTCATGAAGTGTACTAGAAAAGTGAATAACTCCTTTAATTAATAAAGTTGAGCCAATAATGAATGATTATTGTGATTTGCTAGATGTGCTCAAGTTAATTGGCTTTGGATATGGACCTTGAGTAGAAGTAATCCATGCTTGCTATTCCTTGAGTATTGTAACCTCATTATGATGTGCATAATCATTTGGCTAGAGAATTGTAGGAGATGACCCGCGGTAAGGAAAGTGATCCTAAATTCTCAGTGTGGGATTTCTCATTCATTTCCTTATTAGAGATGTGAATTTGAGGAGATGAACCTCGATGGAGAAGATGATCCTAAATTCCTAGTATGATACTTCCTAATAGTTTCCTCATCAATAGGGCCAGGGTTACCTGTAGTGTGAGGAGATAATATTCTCTCCCTACCTAATAGTGTGAGGAGGTAATATTTTCTCCCTACCCAAAGATACAAGGAACTGGGTTCCTAGGAATATGCATAGAAATTTGACATTAAATGAGCACTATTATAAGACTTTCACTTGTGTGAGCATTTTTATATGATCAAAAAGTTGTTAGCTATATATAGATCATGGATTTGAATTATGAATGTTTACACAAAGAAAGTATGTAAATATTCGAGTGATAGTGAGTTGTAACTCATATCTAATTCATGTACTTGTGATTTCAATGATATATTGATACTATGATGAATTGATATGAATGGTTGATTTTGAGTTATTGAACCATAGCAATAATTGAATTTTTTGCCTCGGAATGGGAAAGGAATAGTTTTGACTTTTGCCACCTTTCTATATGATATTTAAGAAACTGATTTGATTGCTCCGAAATAGCTAAAGTTATTGTGATGACATTTTATGTATTTAATCTACTGAGGATTTTTGAATTCTAACTCGTTTGCTTTATTTCCATGATAATTCTAGCTCGAGATCCACCCAAGGAGAAGAGGTAAAAGTTGATGATGTAGTGTAGACTTATCAACTCTTTTGACCATTGCATTATTTTTATAGTGGTTGTAATGACTTGTATTAAGTTTTATTGTACATATGCCTTCGAGGCTTAGTTTGTATATACTTAAACACTAATATACTAGTTGGTTGAACTTGTTTTATCAAAAGAGAAATAGACTTTTCAGATGTATATTTATTCTTATACATGTTACATTTCCCTCATAAGGCTCTATATAATAACTTGGTATAGTTATTGTTAAGGTCGTAAGTTTCTTATATGTTGGAAGTGACGTGCCTAATCCTATTTACTCATGTATATTTCGGATATACTATAGTATTAGTATTGGGGTGGTACAACCAACATAAGAGTTCTTCCTAATGCTACATGTGGATGCATTATGACTTTTTCTTCCATAATAAAAACATGTAACAAAATGACTACTTGACATACTTGAGGAAATAAAGAAGTTCTTATAACTTAGGATTGTAACCCAATCTAGCCTTGTCAAACACACATCTTTGTTTCTCAAGTACAATGTTCAAGTCATCCCTTCCCAAGGTAAACTAAGCAATGGTATTTTTCAAATCTTCAACTTCTTTTTTCAAAGATAAACATGAATGACATGAAGAAGATGAAGAATGAGCATCTTTTGAGAAAAGCAAGTAGAGCATGAGCAATTTGCATCAATTAATCCAAGAGTCTCATTTTTTAACTTCAATTCATCAATTTCTTTGTTTAAAGAAGAAATTTGACTTTCAAGAAAGAAAATTTTTTTCGTTGAAGATGAAAACACTTTTGCAAGTCTCATGGATTCTTTATGCAATTCCTCAAAGCCATCTTGCAATTCCTTATAAGAAGGTTAAGATTCATGAGTTTGATATTCTACCTCTAGGTCATCTTTGATCATGAGACAAAGGTTAGCTACTTCATTATCCAATCCATATGAAGAGTCCATGCCATTATCTTCCCAAGAAACATATGCTCTTCTTCCTTTCTTCTCTTTGTTTGACCTTTTCTCAAACTTCTCTCCCTTCGTTTGATTTAGAAGGCAATTCATCTTTATGTGCCTAGATTTCCACATCCAAAGCAAGTGGGAGGAGTTGGAGTTGAGCTTTCACCCTTCACATAATTTTTCTTTAGAGGAAAGTGTAACATCCTAATACTGGTAACCTAGTATATCTGACATAGACTTGGGTAGTAGTATTAGCAATGTTACTCTTAACTTAAAACAACAGTCTAATCCCATAACATTCATTCATCCAAATAAATAATTATGGAGAGCCATGAAAAACTAAAAGTTATATACATACATCATAAGCCTCACAAGGCACACAGTAAATACATAACTTTATACAAACTGAAAGCAGCACAAAATAAATATACAACATATTTATCACAAGAAAAAAAATAAACTATGCTATTTCTTTTGCTTCTTTTGCTTTCCTTTTTCCTGGACCTGAATTTACATGGAAACACAACAGGGTGAGAAATCACAATTTCTCAGTATGAGTAACCAATACCAGAGTTTAATCATACACAATGAGTAAACCATATTATAAACACAAGATTATGCCTGCAATAGATAAATGAGCCATCGCTCAATATTATCAAAATACACATACAACTCCATGTAACATTCACAAAGAAAGCTATAATCTTAACTCACATATATACGACAATCAATGATATTAAACAACTACTCATACAATCATAAGATATCATTAACACGCAAGCAACAAGCAAGGCAACCACCCATACAGTTGCCAACGAATGTAATGCTTCATGACATGATGTATGGTTATGCTCACACAATGTCCTAATATTATGAGTATGCAATGCAAATGCAGGTTTTGTTTTTGAAATCACATGTTACTTACTTATTTCCCAGGAACCACGTTCCCTTATATATATTGGGTAGGATAGACACAAAGCCCTAACACTACCTGGTAATAGGTGGATTCCTTCCCCTCACCAAGGTAAGGGTATTGTTACCATCCTCATACCGGTAACCCTAACCATAATAGCCTTGCTCGCTACGGGAATTTAGGATCCTCTATCTCCTTAAGGTCATTTTCTACAATTCTTTGGCCAAATGGTTGTGCACACCATATAAGGTTACAATACATAGAAAATAGCAAATAGCAAGTTTGAAAACAAAACATGCAAGATCATTCTAAAAACATACACACTCAACACAAGGTTCTCCACAACCAAGTGAGGAGCAATACTAGTGACTTAAGACTTTACCTTAACTTATCACATAAGTAGTAAATCCTATGTCACTAGCATTCTTATATCTAGCACCTCATACCATCAATTCACAAGTGATCTCAAGGCAACCTCAAGTTGCTCAAGGTTCTAGACATTTCCTTATAGCATTCCACAACACTTAGATGCCCAAGATTTCACCAAATCCTATCACAAGATTCACCCTAACCAAGTGAAGGAACTATAATTAGAAAACATGCACTCTTGGCTCAACTTTATCACATAAAGGAATTAACCCATGTTTCTAGTAATCCATTACGCTTGACCTTGACAACAAGGAAGCATACACCATTTATGCATATTGAGTTCAACTTTAACTCTAAAGGAACTACCTATGCATATAGGAAAGCATACTAAGCCAAACAACCCATACTAGTTGTTTTTAGCATACCTCCTCATCACTTCCAAAGTGATGCCGAAAGCAACCTCTTGTTGATTAAGATCCTAGGTACTCACCTACGGCATTCTACATCTCAAAGGATGCCTAAGGGTTTCACAACACTACCCTATTGCATTCCACCTCACTATGGATGCCTAAGGGTTTCACAACACCACTCTATGGCATTCCACCTCATTATGGATGCCTAAGGGTTTCACAACACTACCTTATGACATTCTACCTCACTATGGATGCCTAAGGGTTTCACAACACTACTCTATGGCATTCCACCTCACTATGGAAGCCTAAGGGTTCCACAACACTACTCTATGGATTTCCACCTCACTATAGAAGCCTAAGGGTTCCATAACACTATTCTATGACATTCCACCTCACTGTGGAAACCTATGGGTTCCCCTCAACCAAAAGGGAGAAGGAAATCTAGCAAACTTACTAATCATGCCAACCTTTAGCACACAAGGGGGCAAGATCATGTTTCTAGAACTTCCCATTGCTCATCCTTAGCAAACAAATGGTAATGGCCTCACACCAAAAGCCAACACCCTATTTATCAAATTTTCCTAGCTCAATATTAACCATAAAAAGAGCAAAATATGGCCCATATACCATTCCAGCTTATTGATTCAACTCATGATATCATGCTTAATGATTTACTCAGTCATACACTATGATATCCACCTCAACCTCTCATATCATGGCACAAGGCCTTACATTTTCATCAATCAAGCCTTAAAGTATCCCAAAATATCATTTCAAGCTAATATTCCATGCATTACATAACAAAATCTCAAAATTAGAGATTTTTCCAATTGGGGCTGCAGCTCCAGCTTAAAAGTGTCGTGGCATACTGGCTTGTGCCACGGCATAAATTCTTTTGTGTCATAGCTCTCGGCTCTCAAATGAAAATTCCTACAAAATAGAGAATTGGGGGTCACGGCTCTCCATGGTTTGTGCCGCGACTTCCCCTGAAAAACCTAGTTTCTACAGAAACCAGCCCGAGAACCACCATTCCCAAGCAAAACCAATGGGTTTCCAAATCACAACCATAATCCTTCAACACATCTAAACCTCAAGTACATCACATGTATAATTTCTAACCGTCTAAGCATGATTTACCAAACTAAAACCCTAACTCTCCTATCCATTTCACCACTTTCAACCCAAGCAATTCATGGATACAATCAAGGATTTAAGACCTAAATCATGCATAGCTCACTCAAGAATAACCCTATTTCAAGATTCCTAAGAGTTCCTTCAACTTAAACTCAAGGAAACTCATCTAAACCCAAAATCCTATTCCAACCTACATGGCACAAACATGGAGAAAGGAAGAAGAAAATAGAGGAAAAAGATGAAGAACACCCCTACCTCTTGAAGATGAAGATTATACTTGGCCTTTCCTTTTCCTTTTATCTTCTCCTCTTCTTTCTCCTTTTCTTTCTCTGCTCTTCATCGTTGTTTTTCTACTAGAGTCCCACGAGAGAGAGAGAGAGAGAGAGAAGATAAAAGTGAGATGGAATCTCACTTTAAACATAAGCACTAGGGGTAGTTTGGTCTTTTGCTAAAACTTCGCATATGTTAAGAACACTTAGATTCCACCTAATCAAGTTTCCTAACTTCCAACCAACTTAAAATAAATCCTAAAATTCATTGAAATTCTTGTTTCACCATTTCTATATTTTTTCATATCTGTGACTAGTCAATTCGGCATTAAAACACACTCACAGTATGCCTAAAAATACTAAATGACCTTAATTAACTCTAAAAATTTAACCATATCATGTTCCACACATTTGTGACTTAGAAATAAATTTTTCATATTTATTTCCATTAGCTAAACCCTTTACGCTAACATCTGAGTCATTTTAAGTTACTTTTCACATTTTGTGCTATAACAAAGTACCTAAACTAGCTCAAATCATCACAAAATTTAACAACCATGCTAAGCTAGCATTATGTTACCTTTGTAACTATATACAAGCCTAACATGTTATTGAGGATGTTACAGAAAGGGTGGTCTTCTTTCATTTCCATTCATCTTTAGAAAATTTCCAAATCTTCTAACAACAAGGTTGAATGTTTCTTTATTCATCTCCAAATCCTCAAGCTCATCTTCATCATCATCTTCATCATTATGGGATGAGGAGGCCTTTAGAGCTAGTCCTTTCTTCTTCTTATCAACATTCTTATTTTGGTGAAGCCTTAACAATTTCATCTCATGTTCTTAGAGCTTCTCAAAAAGTGTTGGAAGAGTCATGGTTACAAGATTTCTTAATTCAGCTATGTTTGTCACCTTGGGTTGTCATTCTCTACTCAAACATATCAACACTTTATTAATCAAATCTTCATTGGAAAATATTTTTCTTAATTCGGCAAGATAATTAACAATATGAATGAACCTCTTTTATATATCTTGTGTACTTTCTCCTTGATTCATTCTAAACAACTCACATTCATGTGTGAGTGTATTTATTCTAGCTTTTTTCACCTCACTAGTTCCCTCATGGGTGACTTGAAGAGCATCTCACATTTCTTGTTTGTTTTACAATTAGAAATTTGAAAATACTCATCATACCCTAGAGTACTAGTAATGATATTCTTAGCTCTAGCATTGTATTGGACTCTCTTTTTGTCCTTATCATTCTATTTAGCCCTTGGCTTAACAACTTCTCTACCTTCAACTATATTGATAAGAATAAAAGGACCATTATCAATAGCATCCTAAACATCAACATCAATAACTTCAATAAAAATTTTCATTCTTTCTTTCCAATAACTATATCCATTGTCATTAAAAGTAGGAGGCCTATTGATTGAGGCACCTTTAGGTAAAACACTTTGAAAATAAGTCATCACTCCTCTTGAAGCTATTAAGCTCTTTAAACAAGAGTTAACCTCTTATACCACTTGTTACTAACTGGCTTCAAAACTGAAGAGGGGGTGAATAGAGTTTTTCAAAACTTTTCGCAAACAAGACCCTTATGATTTTTGTTGAAACTATTTTCTCATGTGGTGAATGGATTTATGACAACAAAAATATCTCACACAATTTAAAGAAAGTAAATGAGTATGGGATGAAGCAACAAGTATGTAAAATCAATAAACAAACTTGAAAGTAAAGAGATAAGGGTTGACAATAGTGCAAACAAGATTTATACAAGTTCAATCACCCTTGTGATCTACGTTCAGTTCCTAGGATCATCCACCCAAGAGTTTCCACTATTCTTCAAGCTTCAATAGGTGCTTGACAAACCTTTACAAGCTTTGAGCCCTTTTTACACTTCAAGGATCATCCACCTCTATGTGTAGAAGACTCTTTGTTTCTTAAAGGGATCCTCCACCCTCACAAGTGCTTATGTAATATCATCCCTAACCTATTAGCCTTAATGATGGTTATAGTAGTTTATAAACCCTTATGTGAGTTATCTGTTAACTCTAGTAATTTTCTGAGTTTGTTTGAGCATAATGCTCTAACACAAGACATGGAAAATAACCAATAAATTAGTATAGAATGCTTAAATAATGGAAATAAAAATGAAAAATTTATTTCTAGGTCAAAAATAATTAGAAAGAATTGTGGTAATTTTTGGGGAATTAAATAAATTATTTTGTTATTTTTAATAAATAGAATAAGTGTTTAAAGACGAAATTAAATAGGAAAGTAGCTCAAAAAATTACAAAAGAATTATGAAGTTGTTAAATAGAGGATGGACTTCATTTTAATAATGATTACGAGTTAGGGCAAATACCTGTAAGCAAATACGAGTTAAATTAGATATGTATTAGTTACTTTCTTAAGGCTATATTAACCTACGGAAAAGTAATACAACCTAATAGCTATTAAACGGTATGTATAGGAACTTAATGGGATCCTAGGATTTTCTACAACACTTAAGGAAGCTAAAAAACCCATTAATGGAATATTAAAGTATCCCTCAGAGATAAGTCTATCACATCAAATAACAACCACACAATCTACCCTTATTTCTCCCTTTCCCACCGCCTCACCACACATAACTCTTTATCTTTCTCTCAATTTATTTAGTCAAACAGCACAAAAATAGAGAGAATGAGAAAGCAGCGTGGGGAGAGGAAAAAAGAGAGAGTAGCATGGAAGAGGAAGAAAGAAGCTTCCACCATACTTCACCATAGCTTTTGGAGAAGAGGTAGGGGTCTTTGCCTTAAACTTGTTCTTCTTCTTCTATTAATTCTTGGAGTGAATTTATATTATTGGTTGTGATAAGGAAAAATTAACTTCTTTGTGTCTTTGGGCGGGTCTCGGCCAAACCATGGTCAAGAGGGGGTTCTTGTTAATTTTATGCTTTTGTTCCTTAATTCTAGTTGATGAGATTGTCAAGTTGGTCATGAAAGAGAGCTATGGCCGAGACTTGAGCTTGATTGGATTTAAAGATTTAATTTGTTTAGGTCATAATTTATGACTAATTATGTGATTATATGTTAATTAGAGAGTAGCATTGACTATTGTGGTTAATTTTGTTTGTTAATGGTCATTTGAGAGCTTGTATGGCTAACTTTGTTACAAGTTGAGGTCTTAGTATCCAAGAATTGATATGTGTATTTGTTGACTATATGGAAATCCCTTGGAGGATTGGCTATGTAACAAAATGAGTTTGTTTATGCTCATTGTAACATCCTCCCTAACCAGTTAGACTTAATTGTAGTTATAGAAGTTTAGTAACTTGTGTATGAGTTAATTGTTGATTTTGGTAACCTTTTTAAGTTAGTTGGGCTATTTTGCTATATCACTGAATGTAAAAAATAGTTGTTAATGGCCCAGAGAGTAGCATAAACTGCTTAGATGTGGGAAATAAATATGAAGAATTTATTTCTAAGTCACAAATATATGCAATGTGATGTAGTTAAAGTTTGAGGATAAACTAAGTTAATTTGGTATTTTTGAGTACAATGAGTGAGTGTTTTAATATCGGATTGACTTGACGGATATATGGAAACGTATGAAAATGATGAAGCTAGGGTTGAGATGAATCCTAGGATTTTTTATAATTCTTATAGAAGTTAGGAAACTTGATTTTGTAAAATCAAAGTGTTCTTAACAGATATAAAGTTTCAACTAAATATCTTAGGTTAATATCTCACTTTGCTATATGTTCCACAGTTCTTATCCCTTCATGCCTTGACTTTCTTGCCATTTTCCTTTCATTCACTCATTCTCTCTCATAGTTCACCAGCAATAGAAACAAAGAAAGGAAAAAGAAAGAAGGAAAAAAAGGAGGAAGAAGAGGAAAGGAAAGGAAGGAAGACAATGGAAAGTTAGAGCTTGAGGATCATCAACCACACAAGTGAGGTAGGGGTGCTTGTTCTCAAAATTTACCTCTTGCTATTCTCTCTTCACGTTTGTCATATGCATAATTTGGTTTGAAAATGGGTTTTGTATGGTTTTTCCATGGTTTGGGTTGGATGAACTTGTTGGAAACCTATTTTGTGATTCAACTTGAGTTAATCAATTCATGGTTGATAGTTATGACCTTGGAAATTATCCATGAAACACCTTGAGTTAGAAGTTGTAAAATGGGTATGGAAGGTCTTGATTTAGATCATAAATCCATGCTAGATGAGTTAGGAATTTGCATAAAGGTTACTATATGATTAGAGATCATATTTGTATTTAAAAATCACTTAGATCTCATGATTTGAGGACTAGATACTGATATGAGAATCAATGGAATAGGAATAAGGTTTTTTGGTGCACTGGCACCTAGGCGCCATAGTTGGGTGCTTAGGTGCCCACTGTTCAGAACTAATCCTACATGATGCTACGAGCATGGCATCTAGGCACCAGTGTGATGTGCCTCAACATCATGGGCTGAGGAAAATAGGGTGATGCCTTGCCATGTCCACGTCTAGGCGTGGGTGAGTGGCACCTAGGCGCTAAGTCCATATTTTCTTAGGAAATTTTTTTGATGAATTGGACTTCCCTACTTGTTAAAATCCTTCATATAAGCTTTTTAAAGTGTGTTGAGACACTAGTAGGGGTATTTCATAGAGGAAATGACCACCTTGCATATATGGAAAAGTAGGAGACTTTGAGCATCCAATGGTTGTTGTTTGCTATAGGTTGTTATCTAGAACCTTAAGCAACATGAGGTTATGTTTGATATCACTTGTGATGTGATGATAGGGTGTACTAGATATAACTAAACTGAGTTTGTTTGGCATGGTTTGCATATCATTATGAATGATCGTTGCTCCTTTAGAGTGAAAGTTGAGCTTAAGGTGCATAAATGATGTATGCTCCCTTGTTTATTAAGGTTGAGCTATGAGAAAAGCTAGAAACATGAGTTTGCTCCTTTGTGTGATAAGTTGAGCAGGAAATTCCAGGTTTTTGTAGTTTTTGCTCTTTCACTTGGTTAGTGTGAACCTTGTGATGTTTAATTGAGGTTTTGAAAATAACTTTGTACATTTTTAAACTTGCTATTCCTATGTATTGTAACCTTATGTGATGTGCACAATTATTTGGCCAGAGAATGGGATAAGAGATCCTAAATTCTCATAGCGAGTAAGTTATTATGGTCAGGGTTACTGGTATTATGAGGTGGTATTAGTACTCTTACCATTGTGAGGGGAACGAGTTCACTCATTACTAGGTAATGTAAGGGGCTCTTTTTCCTATCCTACCCAGAAATATACAAGGGAGCTGAGTTCCTGGGAAAGAGCAAGTATCATGTGTTTTCTAAAACAAAAATTTGGATAAGCATACTCTTAGGGTAGTTGTTTTCCTTTATAGAATGAGATGTGAATTTAGGGTTATGGTTTGCTTAGGAATATTACATAGAATGAGTATGTACATGTTCCTTTGGTAATGAGTAGTGGCTCATGTACTTATTGCAAACATATTCTAATGTAAATGGATCTGTTTATTCATTATGAATGGATAATTGTGTGATAATTATGCCATATTTTGTAAATGAATGAATTGTTTGTCTCAGGAAGAGAAAGGACTATTTTGGCTTATGCCACATTTCTAGTTATTGTTGTATAACATGTTTTTCCCTGAAGCAGCTGGAAGTATCAAGATGACATGTTTTGGAAACATATATTGAGAATTATGAATTCTCATCCTGTTTGTTGATTCCATGATAAATCCAGGTTGTAGCCCTTCAAAGGGAAAGAAGAAGAATCAGAAAGACTAGTATAGTTTATTTGCTTTTAGAGGCAAAGCTTGTATTTATTATATTTTCTTTGTGATGTATAAAGAAGTTATGCATTACTATGTGCCCTTTTGAGACCTATGATGTATTTATGTAGCTTTTCTTTCCCTCTTGGCTTTCTATAATGACTTGTAAAGTTATTATGGATTTATAGATTTTTTTTAAGTTAGAAGTGACATGCTTGATACTATTTATTTTTGAATATATCAATTATATTGAGATAATTGTATTAGAGTGTTACACTCATCTTGATGTTCAATTGATAAATTGAATGAGTTTGGTAATGAGAATTCATTGTATCTAGTTTATTGGTGAATATAGATATTATGCACTTGGAATAAATTGCATTGTGCACTCATGGAATTGAGAATTAATTATTCTATGCATTTAGTTACTTGAGTGGTGAAGTAACTGATGTGTGGATAAAATACAAACCTCTTGTGCTTGATTTAAGGTAGATTTAGGTGTGCTTTAATGATTTATGTTAGAATTTATGCCACATTTAATCTAATTATCCTTGGTATCTCATAATTAGTCTTTCTATATGTTTTTAGGCCAAAAGAGGTGTTTTGACATGGCACTATGAAGTTTTGGATGAATTCATTGCAATGGAGTTGAGCTTGGAATTTATATGACCAAGATTCGCAGAGTTTTTTACCTTTGCGTGATAAAATGAGCATAAATTGAGTTACAAAAGTTGAAACGAGGTGATTTTGGTGGCATTGGAAAGCTAAGAAAAAGATCTACAACTTTCATGAAGATCACTTCTCCAAAAAATGACTTTTTGAGTGATTAAAGAGTTAGACACGGCTGTGTCTAATCTCAAAAATGCTTCTGTCAAGCTCACATGGTCCTGTCTAACTTCAATGAAGCTTCTGTGTTGGAGACATAATCGTGTCCGTGTGACCCTTGAACATGCAAATTACGCTATTTTTAAAGCTCATATGCCTGTGTCGAAGGGAGACACGACCATGTGAGTCCCTCTGACGTGAAAAAAGGGAAATTTTGCCCCCAAATCATTATAAATTGGGCAAAAAACACCAAACAAAATGAGACTTTTGGCTAGAGACTGGTGTAGCGGCAGGTTTTGGGAAGAGAAGTGCAAGGATTCAAAGGCAAAGGTTTTGAAGGCAAGAGCAAGACTCTTTAACGATCAACCATTGAAGTTCTTTTCTCCATCTCCATCTTCCCATCTTTTCTTTTTGTTTATCAATCATGGTTGTTTCTTTAACCTTTGTTCTTGTTTGTGCTACAATTACCATGAGCGGCTAAACCTTTTTTCTAAGATTAGGATGAAACTCTCTATTTCTCTATTATGAATTGTTAATTTGATTCTTTGTTAACGAAATTATTGTTCTTGATTCATTCTTGGTATGCTTAAT
The DNA here is from genome assembly GCA_029884595.1 of Ormosia semicastrata. Lineage (NCBI taxonomy): Eukaryota > Viridiplantae > Streptophyta > Magnoliopsida > Fabales > Fabaceae > Ormosia > Ormosia semicastrata. The sequence continues at coordinate 44,772,267 of JAQQTO010000048.1, read as the reverse complement.
GCTTATGATATGTTGCGCGCCATATTTACATGATTTTAGGCTTTAGTTGAAGGATCGAAAGATGAAATCTAATTACTTGATAATCTAATAATTGAACTTAGGAATTGAGACCTAGACATAGGCTTAAATCCTTCAAGGAGTAAACGATTGTCATGAATCTTAATGAGTTGGAACTTGGATTAATTGCCATGAGAATGGAGTTAGTGAAGTTTTAGCACATTTTTAGTGCCAAAAAATTAGGCTTTAAATAATTTAGGATAAATCGCCTTCAAGAACATAATTGAACATTAACAAAGATAGGATTACAATTTATCGTAGAGGGGTAATGTAGTGGATTCCAAATCCTAGAGCTTTAAATCCTTGTCAAATCACATTTTTTCTAGTTTCAATTGTTTACTTTATAGCTTTGCTTTTCGTATTAATTTTAATTGAACCTTCTCTATCAATTTTATTCGGTTAAATAATCAAAATAGCCATAAGAGTTAGTAATTAATCGATCCTTATAGGAACGATCTTTATTTACTACTTATATAATCTGTGTGCTTGCAGAAAATCAACAATGGTAACCATTGAATGTATAAGGAATGCGATGAATGAATGGTATTGTACACTTATTGTGTATTAGAAATTATAATGCTCATTGACTAATCAAGTTGACCTAGAATCTAAATTTGAATTTGAAATTGAATATTCAGTGCTCAAAGAACTTTGAATTTGAATTGAATATGAGAATTTTGGACATTTATCCTTGAATGAGAAAGAAAATGGTCCTGATATGCTATTCACACCCAGTACTCCTTTTGATTTGAACTGTTAGTTCACTTTGGCATTAGTGGATTTTGGAAATCATCCTGTTTAGGGGAAGGGTATTCAAAATCCTGTTAGAAATATAGAGATGACCATCCGTGAGGAAGGGGATCCTATATTCTTGAAATGAGACTTGGGCCCAATGATTCCTAATGGACCCAGATTTGTAACTAATAAGTTTCTAATCATGTAAGGCTAAATTAGGGGTTAGTTATAGGGATTAGTAATAGAAATTGTAACACCCTAATTTTTTGTTTTTCTTGATATAAATGAATTTTATAATATTGTAAATTTTTGTGAATTTTTGAAAATTTTTAATTTATTTTGATTATTTTAATATTATTTTAGACTATATGTAGAAAGTTTCGGACTAATTAAATGCTATTTTAGGAAGGAAAAAGACTTACTAAACCCAAAATTTTTGCCACCTTTCTAAAGTTAAATCAAATTTTCTTTATCTGAGTTTTTATTATCCATTGGATAAAGTTATTATTCATTAGGTAAAGCTATTATCCATTAGGTAATGTTATTATCCATTAGACAATAAATAGCAGTAGCTATTATCCATTGGGTAATAGTTTCTAAAAATATCTAAAAAATATCTAATTTGGTCAAATATAATGGTTATGACAACTTTATGCATAACCAATTAGAAACAAGCTTGGAGGGAAAACTTTGCATATCTACCCTTGATTGAATCAATGGTTGTGATGGGTTATAGTAAATTAAAATATCTTTTTCTCTCTTCATGAAGTCTCATGGCCATTTAGCCTCCAAAGTGACTAAGTTTCATTTTTTCTATCACATTCTAAAAGTTATCATATTTTCTCTTAAAGCTAAACACCATTTTCTCTCCTCTAGCTCACGGCCTCACTACCTAAATTTACCTTTTAATCTCTCATAATTTAAACCAACTATACCACTTGATCCTAAACATCATTCCAGGCAACTTTGATGTTGTGATCAAGCCTTGATTCAACCATTTTCAAGCTTGATTTTTTAGTTCAAGTTCTAGGGTTTCAAGGTAAAATTCTTGAAACTTGATTCCTTATTTGATTCTTAAAATTCTAAGATCATATTTGATCTATGGTTGTCTTATTCTAGCCTTGGATGTTAATATATTGTGTTTTCTTTGATTTTAAGAGTTACTTGGTGGAGAAAGTTTATACAAAGGATCATACAAGGAGCTTAGGAAGTTACATCTAAGGTAAAAGGGAGATTAACCTCATCAACCACTTATGTTGGTGAGGGACACGAAATTGTGTGTGATTTGTGTGGTTTGTAATTATTTATTCTATGTGATTTTATTGCTTTGATATTATGCATGAACTTGTTAAAGTAGAATTTTGATGTTTAAGTATGTTGTATGCTATAATTTATGCTTGAGAGGAAAGAAATTTTGGCTCCAATAGCCATTGAGGTTCACGACCTCTAAGCCCTCCAAAGGGGAATCCAATGCAAAATATATTTTATTAAATGATAACCTAGAGGATTAGTGATAATGAATTTAATTAAGGAATTACAAAATGAAAATGAAAATTAATATATTTTTATCACTAATTAAAATGTAATTTTCGGCCACTATAGTGAATTTAGGACTAAGGAGTAATTTGGGGATTTCAAGTATTTTATTTAAATGGATTTTAAATAAATTAAAAATGGAAAAGGATTTTATTTAAAAATTAAATGAGGTAGATTTTGAGAAAAATGTTAGAAATATTATTTAAATGTGATTTAATGGAAAATAATGGAAATAAAGTCTAATTTTTATATTAAATAAGAAAAAGTTTAATTTGAGCTTAGAATATTGAGAAAATATTTTACGCGATTGAAAATACATAGAAAAACTCTTATGAGATTTTAAAATGGTGATTTTTAACTACGCGATTGAGAAACCATTTTAAAATATCTGCACGATTGAGAAAACATTGAAAAATCATTACACAATTTGAAAACGTAACAAAAATGTTACACGATTATGAAAATACGATAAAAACGCTACACAATTAAGAGGAACAACAAGTTTTGCTATCAGACTGATATACTAGACCCGAGAATATTTCTATGTGTTTATGGCCAGTAGTGACTTATAATGTGTATAAAGTCATTGGACATGCATTTGTTAAACAGACTATGTCTGTTAAGGCTATTGTTGCTTAGGAGTTGAATTACACCTAAGTGCAAATGCGAATTACGTAGTGTTGTTCACGTATTGAACTTGGAGGCGTAGGAGCACAAGTATTCCACAAGTGGACAGTAGGTAGCTCCACTGGGCCATAGTAACTGAGCAATGCTTCGACGATCTCGACAATGCGTTATTCTATTCACGATTTGGCGTAGAATGTCTTGTATAATACCTGATGTGCACATTGAAAATTATAGCACTTGGTCTAAGGCGGCCGATATACAGACATATTTTCTAGATCATTCTCTCCGAAATTGAGTTTAGCTCCATGGAGTAGGAAATTGGTTCATTGTGCATAGTCAGTCATCCTGTTATTGATATATATATGTGTGTAGTAATTATTTGCTATTTAATGCAATGGTTATATGATGCTATGAATATATCTGTTAAATGCTATGTATGAATAGTATGTTGTTTTACTGTCTTTTTACTACCATGATGGTATTAATGTAGGGGATCTCACTTCTTTGCTATGTTATTCTATTTATTTGTATGTTTGATAAAGAGTGTGAAGAGGAAGAAGAGGAGGACGAATCGCCTCATTTCTGTTTATGTTAGTTTGTCTGTATTTTGGGATGGCATCGAGGTCTGGTTTCCTTGTTTCATGAGGATTCAGTTTGTGGGAGATACTGATGCTTGGCGAATTGATGCGGACACTGATTGTATTAGTTATATTAGGAATATAACTATAACTCTGAGAAGGACTCATGATGGGGATGTTGTTTTTACTTTTAATGCTTATGTGCATCTGAGTTTTGTTTTGCCTATTGAGTTTCTTTGGGGTAGTTGTCGTGTTACTCCTTGAGAGAACTCAGTAGTTTCTTCTGCACAGACTCTAGTCTGTAGGCTTGTGACCCATCCGGGGTTGTTGTTAACTGAGGAGTCTGAGGAAGATCCAGAAGAGGATCTGGATGAGCACGCTTCTGACTAGATGTTGGGTACTAGGTTAGTTTATGTTTGGGCTATAGTACTTGTATAATTATTTTGATGATAAAACTGGATGTTTTTAAGTATTAAAACTTAGCATGTAAATGATGTAAATTATTTTGGTTTGGTATATTCTGTATTTTATTTAATTTGTTAGTTTTTAATTATCCTCAAAGAAAAATATTTGAAAAACATGCGTACAATATTATCAGAAATTATAATTTGGTTAAAATTTGGTAACTTGTAATCCGTAAATGTGATGCTCTTAAAGGGGGTGTTATAGAAATCCGAGACGCAGCTTTTCATTCTACACTTTTCATTCTCTCTCTAGATCTAGATTTCTATTTTCTCTTCTCTCCCTTCTCTCTAAATTTTTCCCTCTTTTTCTGAGTTCTTCCCTCCCATTCATGGAGGGGTAGAGCCTTTAATCAATCCAAGGGATTGACATTCTTGATGCTTAATCTTAAGTGATCTGTGAGCTCGACCCAGTGTTACCTTATGCTACAAGTTATTTTGGTAAATTGGTTATAAATTGATAAATTTGGTAGCCTCGGTAGTTATCAAATTTTTGGCATTGTTACCGAGGATCATTCTGATCTTAATTAATCATATTACGAGTTTATCTGACCACTAACCTTTGTTTTTGCCTTTGTTTTGTTGTTTCAGGTGGTTTTCACCAAAATCACTTCACCTGATGGCATTTTTATAATTTTTGTATGAACAAACATGCTCTAAATGAGCTGAAAATTGGTGGGTTGAAAGAAAATTGAATTCTCCACAACGCTCACAAATTTGTGTAAGGTCTACCTTAGTTTGCTCAAATTCCTACATTTAGACCACTTTTTCATTTTTTGAAGATTTTTTATTGCATTTTTTAGTTTCATTTTTGTGTAGTTTTCATGCTGTGGTGGTCCTATGATTTTTAAAAATCATTAGATATGTTAACTAGATTTACTTGGTAGATTTTTAGTGTTGTCTAGTGTATTATGCCTATTTGTTATTTTTGTGCTTTATGTGTTTTGGATGATGTATGACTAGGTCTTCTGCTAGCCAATTACTTGATATTGATCTTGAGATTGATAGGACCTTGTATACACTGATTAGAGCTCATAGGCTAAGTGCAAGAATTGCTTTTGAACTTGATTTTGATCTTGAATTTGAAAGTGAACCCGAGATCTTAAGTAATTTTGCAACTATGGGTGATAACATGCAAAATAGGACTCTTAAGGAATTAGTTGCTCCTCATGTAACTTACCAGTCTTTGTGCATTCAATATCCTGATCTTAATGCTGATTTTGAATTAAAATCTGGATTGATACACTTGTTGCCCAAATTTCATGGTCTTGCAAGTGAAGACCCTCATAAGAATCTTAAGTAGTTCCATGTGGTCTGTTCAACCATGAAGCCACAAGGGATCCCTGAGGAGCATATCAAGCTGAGGTCAATCCCTTTCTCACTTTCTAATCTAGTCAATGATTGGCTATTTTACCTTTCACCAGGTTCAGTCATGAGTTGGGATGACATGAAGCAGCTATTCTTGGAGAGATTCTTTCCTACATTTAAAGTTGCTGCCATTAGAAAGGACATATGTGGTATAAGGCAGATGACAAGATAGACCTTGCATGAATATTAGGAGAAATTTACGAAGTTATGTGTAAGTTATCTTCATCACCAAATCAATAATCAGTTGTTAATCCAGTACTTCTATGAAGGCTTGCTACCAATGGACAGAAGCATGGTGGATGCTGTGAGTGGAGGTGCCTTAGTGGACAAAACCCCTACTGTAGTAAGGGATTTAATAGAAAATATGGCAGTAAATGCCCAGCAGTTTGGTACACGAATGATTACTTCAACTAGAGGAGTAAATGAGCTTCATATATCCTATGTTGACCAATAGATAATGGAGCATAGACTTGATAAACTAACTTCTTTAGTGAGACAGTTAGCAGTGGGACAATAATCACCTATGCAAATAGCTACAATTGTGTATGGCATTTTTTCTTGTTCATCTCATCCCACAAATGCATACCCTACACTTCAGGATGATGGCTCTATTTTTTCAGATCAATCTGTTGCTGTAGTAGGTGTCTTTCCTAGTAAACCACAATTCTAGCAACAGTAACAATGATATAATCCATTCTCCAACACATACAACCCTGGCTGGAGAGATCATCCTAACCTAAGATACGGGAATACAGCACCACAACAGTAGTACAAGCAACCTTTCCAACAGGCAATAAGATAAAAACAATTTCAACCTCAAGCTAAACCAAGTAAACAGCAATTTCAACAGCCTAAGAAATTACCAAGTCCAGCATCCACAAAACCTGAGCCTTTATTTGAGGATTTGGTCAAGTAGATGGCCACTAACAACATACAATTTCAACAAAGGACAGAAGCTTTATTTCAAAATTTGGAAACTCAAATTGGACAATTAGCTTCTACTTTGAGTCATTTGCAAAATCAAGGATCTGGCCAACTCCCTTCCCAAACAATTCCTAATCCAAAGGGGAATATAAGTGCCACTATGCTGAGGTTAGGGAAATATGTAGAAGTACTAACTGAACCTCAAGCTACAAGCAAGCAATAGCCAGCAAAGCATTCGGATTCTAATGAACTAGCCCAACAATCTGAGGGTAAAAAGAAGTCAGTAGTTGTCAATGAGCAGTAGCAGCTTGCTATAGCTCTTCCTTTTCAACAAAGAGCTGCATAGTCTAAAAAAATAATAGAGGCTGTGAAAGACAAAGACCTACTTGAGACTTTTAGGAAAGTGGAAGTCAACATTCCACTACTAGATGCAATCAAGCAGATACCGAAGTATTCCAAGTTCTTGAAGGAACTATGTACACACAAAAGGCAGCTGAAGGGCAATGAGAGAATCAGCATAGGGCAGAATATTTCGCCCTTCATCCAGCCTATGCCACACAAGTGTAGGGATCCAGGGACCTTTACAATTCCTTTTATAATAGGAAACTGTAGACTTGAGCATACCATGCTACACTTAGGTGCTTCCATTAATGTAATGCCTATGTCTATTTTTAATTCCCTTGAACTTGGTCCTTTGCAAGCTACAAGTATAGTGGTCCAACCAGCTAATAAGAGTAATTCTTACCCAACTAGTTTAGTGGAGGATGTGCTGGTCTAGGTGAACGAGCTGATATTCTCAGCTGACTTCTACATTTTGGAGATGGAGGGAGAGTCATCATCCAGCAAGACTCCACTCATTCTAGGAAGACCTTTCCTCAAAATAGCATGGACAAAGATTAATGTGCATGAAGGAGTTCTATCTATGGAGTTTGGAGATTCCATTATGAGATTTAATATTCTTGATGCTATGAAATATCCCATGGAAGAATATTTTGTCTTTCATATTGATTTAATTGATAATTTGATTGATAATTTGATTGATAATTTGTATGTTGACTTAGGTGGTGAATTTCCTGAGATTGCCGACTTTGGTGACTTTATGTATGGTGATTTGTGTGCTAGTTGTGATGATGATAAGTTGTGTTCTCTATGTTCTGAAATGTCTGCATCTTTAGGATATGATGAATCTATTCTTGTGTTAGCATATTATACAACAGGTGGTATATATACAGAGGTTCAGGCAGCAGAAGTAGAGCAGCAACAACCCACTAGATTATTTCCCTTTATAGTGCAGCCACCAACGTTGGAGCTAAAGCCTTTACCTAAGCATCTGAAGTATGCATACTTGGAGGATGATGAGCAGCTCCCTGTAATCATGGCTAAGAACCTCTTTGCTGATTATGAAGAGCGATTGCTACATATTTTGAGAGAGAATAAAAGGGTCATCAGATGGACACTGGTGGATATTCCTGGCATTAGCCTTTCCATATGCATGCACAGGATTTTACTTGAGGATGGAGCTAAACCAGTGAAATAGCTCTAGTAGAGACTGAATCCTCTAATTTTAGATGTGGTGAAAAAAGAGGTGACCAACCTACTATAGGCTGGCATTATTTATCCCATATCTGATAGCACTTGGGTGAGCCCTATGCAAGTTGTCCCGAAGAAATCTAGAGTGACTGTTGTGGCCAATCAGAAGAATGAGATGATCTCTACCAGAATGCAGAACAGCTGGCGAATCTGTATTGATTATAGGAGGCTCAACCAGGCCACTCAGAAAGATCATTACCCCTTACCTTTCATTGATCATATGCTTGAGCAATTGGCTAGGAAATCATATTATTGCTTCTGGGATGGATACACTAGCTACTTTCAGATCCACATTGCACCCAAGGATCAGGAGAAGACCACTTTCACCTAGCCCTTCGGTACTTTTGCTTACAGGCGGATGCCCTTTGGCCTCTACAATGCCTCTGGTACCTTCCAACGATGCATGGTAATTACTTTCTCTGACTTTCTAAAGGAATGCATGGAAGTGTTCATGGATGATTTCACTGTATATGGTTCTTCTTCTGATTTCTATTTTGGATAGCATATCTAGAGTACTACATTGATACATTAAAACTAACCTTGTTCTGAATTTTAAGAAATGTTATTTCATGGTAGAGCAGGGTATAGTTTTAGGTCATATAGTATCTAGCGAGGATATTGTTGTAGATCTTGCAAAAATAGATATTATTACCTGCTTATCCTACCCCACATATGTGCAGCAAGTTCATTCTTTTCTTGGACATGCAGGTTTCTACAGGTGCTTTATCAAAGATTTCAACCAGATAGCCCTTCCGCTGTCCAACCTTTTGCATAAAGATGTGGAGTTTTTGTTTGACCAGAAATGCAAGGAAGCCTTTGATCATTTGAAGCAGGCTTTGACCAGTACCTCCATCATCCAGCCACCTGATTGGACACTCTTGTTTGAGATAATGTATGATGCCTCTAACTATGCTGTGGGAGCTGTCTTAGTACAGAGAGTGGGCAAAGCCTCCCATGTGATCTACTATGCTTCAAGAACTTTGGATGTTGCTCCAGTGAATTACACAACCATAGAAAAAGAACTTTTAGCTATTGTGATTGCATTAAACAAGTTTTGATCTTATTTGCTTAGTTCTAAGGTTGTGGTGTTTTCTAATTATGCAGCTCTAAAGTTTCTTTTGAAGAAGCCTAAGGCTAAACCATGATTGATTAGGTGGATGCTGCTACTCCAGGAGTTTGATATTGAGATCCGAGATAGGAGTGGCGTAGAGAACCTGGTGGTTGATCACCTGAGTAGGATTAAGAGAGCCTCAGATCCTCTTCCCATCGATGATTTTTTTCCAAATGAGCAGCTTTTACAGCTACAAGGTAAGACCACCTCTCCTTGGTTTGCAGATATAGTCAATTTCTTAGTTGTTGGTATTTTTTTACATATTTTACTAGGGCTCAGAATGATAAATTGAGAAATGAGTCTAAATATTATGTGTAGGATGGTCCTTACTTGTGGAGGTTTTGTAGTGACCAAATCATTAGGAGATGTGTACCTGATCATAAGTTATAGTTTGTTCTTAATTTTTGCTATACATTTGCATGTGGTGGGCATTTTGGGCCCCAACGTATAGCTAGGAAAGTCTTGGACTCTGGATTGTATTGGCCTACCATATTCCATGATGCATACATATTTTGTAAGTCTTGTGAATAGTGCCATAGAATAGGTAATATTTCTCGCAGGAATGAGATGCCCAAGCAGCCTTTACTTTTTGTGAGATTTTTTATGTCTGAGGTATTGACTTTATGGAACCTTTTCCTATTTCTTTTGGCTTTGTTTACATATTGGAGGCAAAAGCCATTCGGACTGATGATTCCAAAGTTATTGTGGATTTTGTTAGATCACAGATTTTCTACAAGTTTGGAGTCCCAGAGCCCATCATCAGTGATTAGGATTCATATTTCTGCAACCAGAGCATGGAGACTTTAATGAGAAAATATGGGGTCTTGCATACGGTTTCCATACCATACCACCCTCAAATGAATGAGCAAGCAGAAGTCTCAAACAAAGAAATCAAGCAAATCCTGGAGAAAACTATACAACCTAACAGGAAAGATTGGAGCTTGAGACTTGAGGATGCTCTTTGGGCTTATAGGAGTGCCTTTAAGACACCCATTGGGATGTCTCCTTACAGGATAGTCATTAGTAAGGCATGCCACCTTCCGGTGGAGATTGAGCACAAGGCGTATTAGGCGATAAAGAAGTACAATCTTGACTTGAACTTAGCTGGATCCCAAAGGTAGCTCCAACTCTAGGAATTTGAAGAGCTTCAGTTGGAAGCTTATGAGAATTCCCAAATCTACAAGGAAAAGACCAAGCTTCTTCATGATAAGATGTTGACAAGGAAGGAGTTCCCAATTGGCTAAAAAGTTCCCCTTAATAACTCCCGCCCCAAGCTCATGCTTGGAAAGCTCCGCTCTAGGTGGTTTAGTCCATTTGTTGTTACTAAGATCTTTCCTTATAGTGCTGTGGAGGTTACAAGTGAAGCCACTAACAATGCCTTCACCGTCAATAGACACCGCCTTAAACCATTTTATGAGGGAGCTCAAGCGGACATGTTGGAGGCAGTCCACTTACAAGAAGCCATTTACCCCACTTGATAAGGATGTTTTTTCTCTCTCACTCATTTATTTTACTTGTCCTAGATTAATTGATGATAATTGATGGATGTTGTTTTCTTTTGAGCTTTTCATTGAGGGCAATGTAGAATTTAAGTGTGGGAGAAGAATTTTAGCATTCTGTTTTTGCTATTATTTGCCATTTTAATTCTACTATTTTGTTATGTTAATTTACTGTTAACATTTTGTTAATTATTGTTTCTATTTTTCTGTTGATTAATTATGTTGTCTCTACTATTTCTCGCTTTATTGATATTTTATGTGCTTTATTTCATTTTTGTCTTAATTCTCTGTTTCTTTTTTACTATTTTTAAGTCTATTTTTCTATTTGTTTTTAATTTTCTATTGCTAATTTCTACTATTTTTAATTTTTTCATTGTTGATTTTTGCTATTTCTATTTCTCGCTATTGCTAATTTTTTCTATTTCTATTTCTTTTATTGCTTTTTTGCTACTATTTTATTTTCTCGATTTTATTTCTATTTTTGTTTTTAATTCTATTTTTTTAATTTGTATTTTTAATTGCTTTCCAATGATGTTTTGAGATTTTTGAAGTTTATGAGTTTAAAGCAATTGAAATTCAAGGTTCATAGCATGATTGCATAAATTTTCTTCCTTCTTGAACTTGACATGCTTGGTTTTGGAAGTTTGATTGGTGGATTGAGTTTGATAGATACATACCTTGTGAGATTTTGAACCTATTGATGGATGAATTTAGCATTTATGTCACTCTCTTCTTTCTTATGCGATTTTCACTTGTGGCAATTGATCACTCTAGAACTTGCTTTGATTCTTTTTGAGGCTACATTTTCACTTGCATGCATAAACATGATTGAAGTATTCTTTCTTGAATTAGCTACTTTGACCAAATAGCTAACCTTGCATCATTTCCTTTTGATTAACCCCCTTGAGCCTATTTACTTATCCTTTGTCTTAGCTCATTATATGTCTTATGTGAAAAACCATGATTTTACCTTACCTTAGGGAATGAGAGAACATTGATTCATTTTCATTAGAGGAGCTCTTTTGCTTGTGGGTAATTAATAGTTTAAGTGTGGGGGTTGTTCAAATTGATGTGCAATATGCAAAGTGTTTAGTGGAAGAAAAAGAAAGAAAAAGAGCCAAATGAAAAGAAAAATAAAAAAAAAAGAATGTAAAGAGAAAAAATGCAAGAAAGGTTGTGAAAGAAAAGAAATCAAATTAAAAAAAAAAGAGTATGTAAAGAGAATGTGCATTATATGGAATTAAGGGTAAAATTTCATGTTTGTCAACTAAGTTCCTCCTTAATGCTCTTTTATTCTGTTAGGTATTTAGCTTGTCATATCCATATTACTTCATTCCCTTACCTTGGCCCCATTCCATCCTTGAATAAAGTCTTCTTGATCTATGTGTGCATGTGTTTAAGTAGTGGAGAAGTAGAAAATAAGCAAGCTTATGGTAGTGTAATTTTTCATGAATTGAATTGAGTGAAATACCTACCTTTTAAACACTTGAGGGATTGAGAGTGTATCTTGTGAGGATCTATCATTCTTGATTTATGCTTTTCCAATTGAAACTACATTACTTGTTGGTTTGAGATGTGAATAAATGTTACCTCATGAATGTTTTGATCCCTTAAAACTTTGGTTGCTCTTCTTGCTTGTAAACATTTGCATTCTTGAATATCTTGCAGTCTTTTAGAGTTTTTAGCTTTTGAGTTTGTTTTCTTTTTCCTTTTTCCTAGTTTTAGTCTTATGTGTTTGCCCGAGAGTGCAAAAGCTAAGTGTGGGGGGATTTAATAATAATATATTTTATTCATTTAATGATCCCTTAACTAAGCTTCTTAAGGTTCAATTAGGCTTAATTAAGTTAGTTTTGTCACATTTGATGATATTGGGCCTTGTAGAAATTATTGCATGAATTGACCTTTATTTGTCTATTGGGCAGTATTCAGTATTTTGGCTATAATTTGAGTTACAAATATCTGAATGATGTGATTTTAGTCTTATATGAAAGCTAAGACAAATATCTACAACTTTTATGAAGACCTCAAGAGCTGAATCACACATTTGGATATATGAATCACAAATATCTAGTATTTGCGATGCATGTGGAGGACATAGTCATACAAGTTCAAACTGTCAAATTGGTAGTCCCTTTGCCCAAGAACCTAAAGCAGTAAATTTTGTTGGAAATTCTAACCGGCAGTAGTACAATCCTTATACCAACACATACAATCCTGGTTGGAGGGACCACCCTAATCTCAAATGGGGAAATCAACAAAGCTATCAGCAGAATCAGCAGAAAGCCCCACAACCATCTCCTGGTTTTCAAGCACCTATGGAGAAACAAAATTTTGAAAATCTTGTAATAAAGTACATGCAAAATTTAGAAGCTAGAATGAAGACCATGGAGACTCAAATCAGTCAGTTAACTACTCTGATGACAGAAAGGGCACTAGGATCTTTGCCTAGTGCTACTGAACCTAACCCAAAGGAACAGGTAAAGGCAATCATTCTGAGAAGTGGTAAAGAGCTTGGAGATCTTTCTAAGAACAAAGAGGAACACATGCAAGAACATGAAGATACTCTTGAAGAGCCAGGTACTATAGAAAAGAAAAAGATTAGTGAAGCACCTCCCGTGGTACAGGTAAGTGAGCCACAAAAGTCATCCATTCCATTTCCTCAGAGGTCAAAAACTTAGTGTGTGTAAAATACACTAAGAGCAAGTACACTCTATCGCCAAGTAATATAGGACTTTGGAGTCCAAGTTATCGATCCCACGAGGAATAAGTGATAATTACTAAAGTTGTAAAACTCTTATGTTATTTAGACTGTCAGAAGTGTACGCAATATCCAAATTTAAAATAGAAAACTAATGGAGAAAATAAAAAGAACAATTAAATAAAGAAAAGATAGACAAAGATAGAGAGATGCTAGCGCGCAAGGTTCACTTGAGTCTCATTATTCAAATCTTCTTTCAATTATGATACAGGTAATTCTTTTGCCAATATTATCTTATAAGCTATTGAATCCCAATGGTCAAGGATGAAACAATGTTCTATTCTTAAATTAATCCACCTATTTGGTCATTTAGTTGAATTAATCAAGAATACATTAAGTTCCAATTTCAAGATATGAACTAACAACCTGTCAATTCCATTCGTAGGAGAAATTGATGTTTAGTCATTCACCAATATAATCTCAGGCTTACCATATAGATCCACTCATTAAGTGCGGATGGTCACCAGTCAAACAATGAATTAATAAATGCCACAAGTGATCAATTTATGACAAGAATGCAAATAATATAGTAAACTCACAAAGAAATTACCATAATCAATCTAGAAATCAGATTCAAATAATTAAGAACACAAGATCCCCTATAGCACTAACTATGAGTTTAGCTACTCATGGTAAAAAAATGACAAATACAAAGAGAGAATAAACCATAAGAATTTTGCTCATTTGCACATTGTTGTCTTTCTCCTTGGAGAATTCCTCTCCAAGAATTAGGAAAACTCCCACAGCTGCTTTCTGCCTACAGCTTTCTCTCATCCTCCCAAATATTCCTTTATGCCCGTAGCTCCCCTAGCAACCTTGCTTCCCCTCCTTTTATAATAATTCTCCAAAGTTTTTAATAATTCTCTTCTGCCAACCAACAATATGTTCCTGCCAACCAATCCATATGTCTTCAAATTAATCACACATGCTTACAACCAAACACATATTGCTTTACAACCAATCCACTGGCTTGCAACTAATATTCTCCATAATGCTCCTACGTGCATGATTCTCCACCAAGTCCAACCAATTCTTTCTCCCACATGCCTTCCAACTAATAAATCATTTGTAGGACCCACTTACCAACAAATAATACCATTATCACAATGCTTTCCACTTTGCCAATGTTTTCTACCAACTCCAACATGTCTTCCAACCATTCTCACATGCTGGACGTGATTCTTCAATTATGGTAACAACATGGAGTTCCTAAATAAATAAAACATAAAATAAGATCACAATTTAATAATGATAAAAAAAACAAAACTTGAAAACAAAGTTTAATCAAAATATCAAAAGAGAATGAAAATTCAAAGAATTGAATCCTAAAAATATGACATATTATAGGCTCATCACTAATCTTGATAACTTGACCTCTGCCCACTCATCAGCCCCTATCTTGAGTTATAGGAGTTCAATTGCTATCAAACTAAGTCCAAATGAAAGCTAAGATCAAAATCTACAACTTTTATGAAGACACCTAAGTTAAAATATGTCGTTTTGTTTATGTAATTGAAGCTGGAAGTTAGAACAAGTTACTGACGAGTTAGGCCACTTAATTGAGCATAACTTGAGTTGTAGGCCTCTAATTGACATAGGACTTAGGTACAATGATTCCTAATAGACCCAGCTTTGTAACTAATAGGTTTCTAATCATGTAAGGCCAAATCAGGGGTTAGTTATAGGGGTTAGCAGTAAAAATCTGAGACGCAGCTTTTCATTCTACACTTTTCATTCTCTCTTTAGACCTAGATTTCTCTTTTCTCTTCTCTCCCTTCTCTCTAGATTTTTTTCTCTTTTTCTGAGTTCTTCCCTCCCATTCATAGAGGGGTAGAGCCTTTAATTAATCCAAATGATTGACATTCTTGATGCTTAATCTTGAGATTCTATTTTAATTGTTTTACATTCAATTATTAATCATATTTCTCTTTTTCATCTTTGCTTAATTCTGATTGAGTTGCTTAATTTGATTGGATTATTCATATGATAATTGTATAATTACCATGTGTGAAAGATGAATTGCAGAGACTAAACAAGGCACTAAAGGTGTTTGATGAAATGTTTAGCTTGGTTGGATCTTGGTTTTTAAGTTAATTCAGGTTTTGGACGGATGTTTAATTTGTCTAACCTTAATTAATTTAATTTTAGATGCGTATCTAGTAGAAGATCCATGGATCATTTTGAGGTGTCTTGATATGATCTAAGACCAAGGATTCGATTGATAATTGAATAGACATATAGTAATCAAGGATGGATTAAAATCAAAATTGGATAATTCTTTTGGATTGGTTATTTCTTAATTCTATTCGGTCTTCTTTAATTGCTTTCTATTTTTGTTATTTGATCTTACAAACCCTTTTCCCCCCTGTTTACTAACATCTTAATTTGATTTCGTGATCATAATCAGAGTGATCTGTGGGCTCGATCTAGTGTTACCATATGCAGCAAGTTATTTTGGTAAATTGTTATAAATTGATAAATTTAGTAGCCTTGGCAGTTATCAATAATTCCAGCGAACAATCTTACAGCAAGGAAATGAAGAATGAAGTTGTAGAATGTTTTGTTATATTTCTTTTGTGTATGTACTATATTAATAGTGCCATGGAGGCCTGATATGTAAATATTGTACAATGATGTACTATTGCATAATGACCTTTTTAGTATATAACATCAGGCTCATACTTTTTGTGTATCTATCAGTATATATTTAAATTAATGCAATTAGTTTTAAGTGATGTGCTTAATACTAACTACTAAGGTGTGATTCTGATGCACTATTAGTATTAGTATTAAGGATGTTATAGTTTACAATAAAGATTGAATGAAATAAACTCTCTCAAAGAGCAGATTATACAAATTAAAGCACTACAAAGCTCCCAAAGATTTCTCAAAAGAGGTTAAAATAGAGCAAGATTGATGAAAGGATTAAATCACAAATTTAATGCTTGGGAATAAGTTGTTAGATATTCAAGAGTTAGCATTAAGTGTCCCAAGGCTTGTATTTATAGCCCATCAATGAAATATAGTTGTTAGAGAGAGTTAGTGCAACATTAAATGCATTAAAAACAAGTCATTATTAATTTTAGAGGAGTGGTAATTGATTATAGGTATATGGTAATCGATTACCATGCCTTAAAAACACATTCTAGGTATTTGAAGCACTTGGTAATCGATTACAACACATGGTAATTGATTACCAGCTTTAGAAAAATAGTTTCTGGGCTCGTGGTAATCGATTATCAAGCTTTTGTTTTGAGAAAAACTAATTTTTGGAAGCTTGTAATCGATTACAAGCTCATGGTAATCGGTTACAAGCTTTCTGATATGCTTGTAATGGATTACTAAGCTCTTATAGGAGATTACAACCATTTTAAAACTAACTTTTGAGCCCAAACAAGCTTGGTAAACATTTCCAATGACTAAAACTTGGATTTTTCAAATATTCAAACAAGATTTTCATAACCCAAGTTTAAAACATGATTTTGTGTAAAACCACCCAGATTTTTCAAAACCAATAATTGCCAACTAAAAGACTTCATAATGGACTTTTCAAAAACTATGTTAAACTTTTTGAAATATCTTAGACCACTTATTACAAAAATATCCTAAGTCCTATAAAACTATTCTTTTAGAGCTTTCTTTAGACTTGATCTTTGTCATGTCTTTGTTATCATCAAAACTTTCATGAAAAAAGCATTCACAACAAGTAGTCCTCATTACTTTCACTTATCATATTATCTTTTTTTTTTTATTCTGATCAGGTAGTGTCCAAGTCAGTTGGTACACACCTCGACTAATCCACCTCTTTGATCCGGTCAAAGGCAGGCCATCCACAACTAATCTACCTCCCCAGTTCGGTCAAATGCAGGCCATCCATGCTGGAACTACCCCCAAGAAACTGACATAGTTGGAATTCGAACCTATGATCGTGTGCCTACATACACATCACATCCTCGTGTATTACTAGGCTAACTCCTTGTCAGTTATCTAATTAACATTTTTAAATCTTGATAAATTCTGTTAAATAATTTTGGTTTTGTAGCATTACTCTTTCTGATGAAAATTACAATACAGCAAAAAAACTTTGCCATAATGTCATTGTTTTTAACACTTGGATATATCAGTGGTCTCCACTACTTTGACATATTTAACCACTTTCCTTGAATCTTGATAAATTCTGGTGAAAATTATGACAAATAATATTAGTTGTGTAGCATTACTCTTGTTAGATTTGTCTCTTCTAAAATGAATTCACTTTAGAAGAAAAAGTAAAGAGTTATAACCATTGATGATAAGAGCGTAAATTATAACAACAAGATTTGTAACTCGTGCATTGCACGGAGAAGGAGAAAGGAAAATCTTAAGAGTACTTTCAATGGTACTAAATTAATATCACAAGTTTATATAAATATCACAACTTCAATCAAATCCTAAGTTTATATAAATTCTTTTAATAGTATTATTCTAATTTATTTTTATAATAACATTATCCTACTTTATAACTTAAGCATATAAGTATCATAATTCCAATCGAATCTTAAATTTATACAAATTATTTTTATACCATTATTTTTCTTTATTATTTTTTCAATACAAGAAATCCAATGATTGGCAGCGACTATTTCTGGCAAAATCTTCGCAACCAGTAATCCTATCAAGAAAAAATATTAAATAAAAATAAATAAATTTTTGGCGGATTAACTCACCCTAAAAGTAAATCGCTATGAATTTTTTTACATTTCCAGCGGATTATCTACCGGTAAATGTATCGATTTTATTTCTTGAGATTTTCCGGTAGATTAATTCCATTTGAAAATTTCTCCAACTTCCAAGGAGGTGTACTGACTAATTTCTAGTGGATTTTCTATTGGAAATAAGACACAAGGTTACTCGAGTCACGAATTGGTTATGTATTCAGAGGTTTCCGGTGGATTAGCTACTAGAAATTCGAAAATACTAGCCAGCAAAAAAATTCTTACAAATCATAATCCACTGGAATTTTTTTTTAAGAGTTGTGCAAGGTTCTTTTCTCTTCCATTTCTACAAATCGTTTTCTTATTTCTCTCCTCCTTCCTCTCCCTTTCCTTTGTCCTCTCTCCCCCACCATCACCGAGATCAGGCTCTTGATCATAACCACCACTTCTCCATACTCTTTGCCTCTATCTTCTAGGTTCAAACTCATGACCACGAGCTCCATCCTCTAGGTGCCTCCATCCTCGTCTCCTCTCCAGCATCCTCTTCTTGAGCTTCAACCACAAGGCGATATTGTTGCCCCTGAAGGCCACGAAGGCCTGAGCTTCGACCATGGGCGCCATCTGTTGATGTCCCATACGACCCCAACCACCAGGATTGGCTGGTGCGACTAAGAAGGTGATGGACAGAGCTTCGACCATGGGTGCCATCAGGGTTGATGGCCTATGCGACCCAACGTGAATGGACTTGGTGCATGGGATGTGGCTTGAGCTTCTCACCTATATGTATTTTTTTTAATTTTATTTATTTTGAATGTTATATTTGTAGGTGTGTGTGTGTGTGTGAGGTGTGTGTGTGTGTGAGTGTGCGCATGCATGTATATATATTGTGTTTATATTTTAAATATATGTGTTTATGTGTATATTTGAATGTATATTTATACATACAATATATTATTATTTGTTATTTGTTGGTGTTTGTGTGATGTTATGATAGATAATTCTCTATTATGTTGTTATAGGATTTGATTAATAACTTTACATTGTATAAGACTAATATTAATTTATTAAAAGAATAATATAATACTAGTGGACGTGCCTGTCAATATGCATTTATATTTTTGTTATCATTGTTGATATCATAGTTGAGTGTGAGTAATGTGAAGGAGGAAGATAATTTTCTGGAAAGGAAGATCTTACTATGGGAGAGTGTTTGAACATTCAAGGCTAGAGAGTAGGAAGATAACTTCCTGAATATGAGTAATGGAGTAGTTGAAACTGCATACTAACTTCCCATATAAGAAGACAACTACATAGTAATTTAAATTAAATGAGAATGGCAAAATGAGAAAGTCAGAATTGTGACCAAACCACATTAAAATGAGAATGACAAAATAGAAAATTCAGAATTGTGACCAAACTAGGGGTACCTTTTTATTAGTAGTATAGATTATATGCTAATGTGCTAATTTAAAATTAAAAAATTGTGATAAAATAGTAATAAGAAATATTAAATATTAAAATTTTAAGTGAAGAGGTTGGTTAATTATTTAATTTAATTAATTTAACTAATCAATTTAATAATTTATATATCAAATTAAAATAATTATTAATTATTAATTAATTTTAATTTTAATAAATAATGTGTAATATAATGTAATATAATATAAAATAAAAGAAATTTAAAATGTGAACTATATATATAATTAATGTGAATGCTTATGTCTTGAAGCATATCAAATGGGTTTTTGATGATAATAAAGGCTAAAGTGAAGTTCAAGTGCAAAAGAGAAGATCAAGCGCAAAAGGAAAAATCAAGATCAAAGAAAGAAGACAAGAAGGTTTATTTAGTTATAAGACTTAGAACATTAATGTTAAATGCTCTCAAGATTTCTCAAATAGTTTTTCAATATATTATTTCAAAATAAGTGGAAAATTTCAAAGTTAAACATGACTTTCAATAAAACTTGAGTTTCAATCTTAAATCTAACACTCTTAAAAGGATTTATGTTTAATTAAGTGTCTTGAGGTGTTAGAAATGACTTATAAGCTTTATTGGACTTGAAAAATGTTTTCAATGGCCAATGTAATCGATTACATGACGTTTGTAATCGATTACACAGCAAACAGAAGGCATGTAATCGATTACATGAGCAATGTAATCGATTACAAGCAAGTCAGAGACCATGTAATCGATTACACAATATATGTAATCGATTACATCAAGCCCAGAAAAGCATGAACACGTTCAAAGAGTCATGTAATCGATTACATGGATATTGTAATCGATTACACACAAGAAGTCGAAGTCATGTAATCGATTACATAGATATTGTAATCGATTACACACAAGTCAGAAGCCATGTAATCGATTACACCAAGAATGTAATCGATTACACAGAGCCCAGAAAGTCAAGAACACGTTGGAACAACATATGTAATCGATTACATATGTGACGCCCCTTTTTTTTAAAGCCCAAGGGAACATCTCACTTTCAATTACAATGCGGAAATAAAATTTTATGTGAGTTAAGACCCGGTTCATTTTAATAGTATATATACATTTACTCAATTGTAGTTGGTTAAGTAAATTAGCAAGTATATTTTTTTTTCTATTCATTACATTTACGTTAACGATAATCAATATTCACGGTGACGAGACATATATAGGAAATTAACATTTCATTCATATATATGTATATAATTATCAACTGTTTAGTTACAAAGCCTGGCATAACAAAAAGCAAAACTATACCTGCCCCCAAAGGATTTTACATATATATCCCTACGGTATCAGAATATACAGCCCACCATAGACAAAACATCAGGCCCCCAAAATAAAATACTGGTAGCCCTCAGTAGCTACAAGTAAAGTCAGTCCCTCAAGTGAGGAGGAATCGAGTCAGGGTCCTCTTCAGGATCCTCTTCGGGGTCTTCTTCAGGAACTTCTTCGGGATCTTCCTCGAGATCTTCTTCGTCAGAGGAAATCACCATATGAATCGTAGAGTCACGGGACGGGGCCCGAGCAGTGGAACGAAAAGAGTCCTCCCGTGGAGTGAAATAACGGTCACCCCACATCTCGCGTATCGGTAGCTGAAATTCCAGACGTAAACTAATATAGCAGGTGAAGACAGGCGGCTCGTGACGCCTCCAAGCTAAAGATAACGATACATCCCCCGTATAGACGCAACGCTCAGAACCATAGTTGATGTACCAGCACTCTGGCCCTCCCAAGAAGGTCAGGCGCACATCTCCCAAAAATCTTTGCGTGCGTGGCTCCATACGCTTCTACAGTTGCTCAGTCGAGATGAGGCCAAAAACCAGGGAAGTCGGGAGCTTCCGGTTCCTTGCAGTTGTCTTCTATAGAACGTAGTACATGGACAAAACAGAAGTGGAGAGACAGAGAAGAGGTAAGACATCCTACCATCATTACCAATCATAGCATCGAGGAACTAAACGGCGCAAAATGCCCACATAGCATTTATGACAGCAATAATAGTAATAAACATTCAATAGCAGTTACGATCAACCAAACAGTTCCAGGCAGTCGTATGCATATAGATATATCAGAGGTACAACAGTTCCAATTATAATAACAATGCATGCCAGATGATTCATGGACTCACTATGTACACTTGCCCTCAATAACCAAAATCCTACTCCATGGAGCTAGACACAAAACAGTCGGAGGGAACGATCAGGAGGTATGTCTATATTCTTGGCTGCCCAGGCCCTCAAGTGCTAAAAATTCTCAATTTATCATTTTGTACAACATGGCATTTTACAAGACATTCTACATAGATCTCGACATAGGACAGCGTCTCGGTCCGGATCGTTAGTGTGTTTGCATCGGTCTGCCCCACAGACAGAGAGCTACCAGCTGCCCATTGTGAGGTACCCGCACCCCGACGCCCCAAGGTCAACAAGTAACCTACACTTGTCTATTCGCACCCGCACAAAGGTGTAAGTTCAACTCCTAGGCTACCGGCCTTAACCAAGTCCAATGGACAATCTCTTTCTTTTTGTTCAATGCATGACACAATCATACTCCTCATGACCAACTAGGCCCATCATGCTTCACATGCATGTCATATCATTTATCACAAGATATGATCCCATTCACGGGTATACAACAATCCAATAGTACATTTTAAGGACATTCGCAATTTCCATTCATAGTCATGATAAAAGTCAACCATTAAATTCATTATGCGCCTCAAAAGCTCACCACATACTCATGTTCTTCCCTGTTTATGAATCCCTACTTAATCTCTAGTCATCCAATCATTTTATGATTTATGTACTTTTATTAATCCAAGGGTTCTGAATCCAGGAAGATACATGACCAGAATCACCAACAACGTCACAGATTTAATTGCTAGGTATTGGGTGATAAACCCTAGTTATGAATTCAACGGAGACTATGCATTTAGTGGAAAATTGACGCTGCCATTCGACGAAGACTAACATGGCAGAAGGATGAAAAATGGGAGAACATTTTATAACAAGATTGGATAAAAACTAATTTCTGTCGGATAGGGGTTCTGTCGAACAGAGGTCAGAACTGTCGAATTTTTTCGGAAGGTCAGCAGAAGTCCAATTTCGACGAATATGGGTGTCGACGTTGGAGAAATCTCCCAAGTGTCGAACCGACGAAAACACTGTGGTCAGAACTCTAATTCGACGGATCTTGACGTTCTACTCGACGAATATTAACTTTGGGAAGTTTCTGATAGATGGACAGAAGATCCACTCGACAGGTATGTCTCTCAATGGGTATTGGCATTCTAACTCGACGAATATTAACTTTGGGAAGCTTCTGATAAAGGGACAGAAGATCCACTCGACAGGTGTGTCTCTCAATGGGTATTGGTATTCGAACTCGACGAACATTAACTTTGGGAAGCTTCTGATAAATGGACAGAAGATCCACTCGACAGGTATGTCTCTCAATGGGTATTGGCATTCTAACTCGACGAACATTAACTTTGGGAAGCTTCTGATAAATGGATAGAAGATCCACTCGACAGGTATGTCTCTCAATGGGTATTGGCATTCTAACTCGACGAACATTAACTTTGGGAAGCTTCTGATAAATGGACAGAAGATCTACTTGACAGGTATGTCTCTCAATGGGTATTGGCATTCTAACTAGACGAACATTAACTTTGAGAAGCTTCTGATAAATGGACAGAAGATCCACTCGACAGGTATGTCTCTCAATGGGTATTGGCATTCTAACTCGATGAATATTTCACTCGATGGATGTGGTCATTCAAATTCAACGGATTTTGCATTGGAGGAGTTTCTCTCCTAAGTGGTCAGGAGTTCATATTCAACAGATATTCGACGGGCATGGCCAGGGGTTCATACTCGACAGGTTTTCACTTTACTGAGTGATCATGACATCATATTCGACGGGTTTGGCCAGAAGTTCATACTCGACAGATTTTGATAATGCACTAAATGATCAGAAATCAAATTCGACGGGCATCACATTCGACGGGTTTGGCCAGGGGTTCCTACACAATAGGTTTTGACATTGCACTAAATGACCAGGAATCAAATTCGACGGGCATCACATTCGACGGGTTTGGCCAGGGGTTCCTACACGCGTGTTTTGACATTTCACTTAATGATCAGAAATCAAGTCATTACCACTTCTCACCAATAATCCCAAAAATTTAGTCTCAAGGCGTGGCCATCCGAGAGCTAACCCGACAGCGTTCCTTTTAGATTATACGTTCTAGACATATATATATCAAATCACACAACAATCAAATAGCATATACATATACATCACCAGCAGCATTCAAACAGAGATGAATCACAGTGCCAATCATAAACAACGTCCCTAAATGCTAAAAGAGGTTGAGGAGGAGTGTCTTCCTCTTACCTGGGAGAAGCACAAAGAAAGGCTGCTCCTTTTTGTCAGGATTTCGTTTCCAGCTTCCAGGAGTTCCTTAAAGATTTAAACTTGCTAGAATCAGAATCCTAATATTGAAATGGATACCCATTGTCATCAAAATGACAGTGGTTTACGAGAAAGAGAAGAGAGGGTGAAAAAGCTAAGAGCTTTACCTTAAAGCTCCAACCTTTAAGCTTCAAAGACGTAGGAGAATGAAGATGGAGGAAATGGTAGAACCTTGAAGCTGATTTCCTCAATGATGGTGGTTCTCCAAATACGAAATGGTGCTAAGATTTGGGACGGTTTGAAGAACAAAATGGAGGTGTGGGTGGTGTTGCTGCTGTAGGATGAAAGAGAAGAGAGAAGATGAGTGAATAGTAGCAGCGTATTTGGGAGGAAAGGAAATGTGAGAAAAGAGATGAATTAGACCCCCCTTAATTTCAAACGTGCAGCACAAATTTGGGAGGAGAGAGAAATGATAAAATAATGGTTGGAGGAAGCTTCCTAGAGAAGTTTCGCGCGCTCCTCGATAAAGCACAAAGTAAGCTTGTTTCCAAATTAAATACATCTGACAGATGATTAATTATACTGTGGAATTATTTTCTCAGTGAATAAAATTTACAATTGATGAAAATAATATATTATTATTCATCAGATAATTTTATGATACCACAAATTTTATTTAACAGATAAAACCTCAAAAATGTAAACCTCGCAAACTGTGCCCGGCCTCAGGTTTAGTAAGATCCCCCGTTGACACGTTGACAGTTCAAAGTTTACCAGCCTCAGGAAAAATATTTTAGTTTTCCCGACTCCGCTCAGTGTACATGCAAAACGAAGAATATATTAAAATATTCATCATTTCCAGAAAAATCCATAAAAATTCCTAAAAATCATAATTATTATAAAATGATCGTTTATAATGAAATAAAGAATTTTCGGGATGTTACAACATAAGTTGAGTAATCGATTACAAGAATCCTGACAACATCCAACGGCTATATTTAATGCATTAAATGCATGCCCAAACCACCCCAACGGCTCTATTAATTGAGAAACTTATAAATACCAAAGTTGGGTCTTTATTTGAGGTTGACCTTGAACCAAAAACTGATTACCAATACGTCCAAACGTGAATCAATCCTCAAATCATTTTCTTGCTCTATTTTCTGTCAAAAACGTGAAAAATCTTTGAGAGCATATTAAGAGCTTCAATTTGTATTTATCTACTCTTTAAGAGAGTTTCTATCTTCTATACTTTGTGTAATCTGAAAAAGAGAGGGTGAGGTATCCCTCTAGAGTGAAGGGTGAGGTATCCCTTAGAGAGTGAGGTATCTCTCAAAGTTAGAAAAGGGTGAGGTATCTCTCAAAGTTAGAAAAGGGTGAGGTATCCCTTGAGGGTGAGGCATCCCTCAAAAAGTGGTAAAGGGTGAGGCATTCCTGTTTTTGAGGCTCAAAGCACAAAGGTGAGGTATCCCAAGGTGTTGGTGAGTGCTCTATTGTGTAAAGGTTTTCAAGCACCTGTTCAAGCTTGAAGTTTAGTGGAAAATCTCGAGTGGTTCGCTTGAGGACTGGACGTAGGTCACAAGGGGTGGCTGAACAAGGATAAATCCTTGTGTTTGATTCTCTCAACTCTATTCTTTACATTTGTGCATTTACTTTATATGCTTGCTTGAATATTATTCATCTTGGTTTATTTAATTTATGAGTGAAGTATTCGATCTCATTTATCTATTCACTTCAATTATCCAATAGCTTCAATGAAAATTGTTTAATAAACGTTTTACGAAAGATTTGCGAAAATATTTCATAAACTCAATTCACCCCCTCTCTTAAGTTATAGGCCACTTGGCTAACAAGTGGTATCAGAGCTAGGCTCTTGTGTAAAGGGCTTAGCAGCTTCAAGAAAAAGTGATGGCCTCCTCAAAGGAGTTTTCAGAAAGTTCTTCTATCTATAGACTTCTTTTTTTCAATGGGGATGGGTATGCTTATTGGAAAGAAAGAATGAAAATTTTTATTGAAGCTATTGATTTAGATGTATGGGATGTTATTAAAAATGGTCCTTTTATCCCCACAAAAGATGTTAATGGTGTAAGGGTTAATACACCAAGAAGTGAATGGACCAATGATGATAAGAAAAAGGTCCAATAAAATTTGAGTGCCAAAAACATCATTACCACATCCTTGGGGTATGATGAATTCTTTAGAGTCTCAAATTGTAAATCTGCCCAAGAAATGTGGGACACTTTAGAAGTGACCCATGAGGGTACTAGTGAAGTGAAAAGATCAAGGATCAATACTCTCACTCATGAGTATGAGCTTTTTAGAATAAATCAAAATGAAAGCATTCAAGAAATGGAAAAATGTTTTACACATATTGTAAATCATCTTGCTTCATTGGGAAAGACTTTTCCTAATGAAGATCTTATTAACAAAGTGTTGAGATGTTTGAACAGGCATTGGCAACCTAAAGTGACAGCTATTGCGGAGTCAAGAAATCTCTCAACCATGACCTTAGCCACACTTTTTGGCAAGCTCTAAGAACATGAATTGGAGTTGAATAGACTCAAATAAAATGAAGAAGTTGACAACAAAAAGAAGGAAATTTCTCTCAAAGCCACTTCCTCCATAGTAAATGAAGATGATAAAGATGATGAGGATGACTTGGAAATAGATGAGGAGAATCTTGCTCTACTAGTCAAAAAATTCAGAAGATTCTTTAAAAAGAATAGAGCTTATGGAAGACCTCTTTTTCCCCAAAAGAATGTCTATCACAAAGGGGAAGGAACCTCATCCACTCCAAAATGCTATGAATGTGGAGAGTTGGGTCACATGAAGATGGAGTGCTCGATTTATCAAAGTAAAGTGGAAAAATACCACCAAAAATCCTCAAGGGAGAAGAAAGAAAGAAGAGCCTACATAGCTTGGGATGATAATGACATGGACTCAACCGATAGCTCGGATAATGAGAAAGCCAATCTATGTTTCATGGCTAGAGGAGAAGAGGAAGATGAAAATGACATAGAGGTAACATCTTCAAATTCTGAATCAAACTATTCCCCTTCCTATGATGAATTGCAAGATGCTTTTGAAGAATTACATAATGAATCTATAAGACTTTCAAAACTTGTTTCATCTTCCAAGAAATCAATTTCCTCTTTTGAAAACAAGATATCTATGTTAAATAAGGAAATTGAGGAACTTAAATTAGAAAAAGAAACTCTTGGGTTG
This sequence comes from Ormosia semicastrata, assembly GCA_029884595.1. Taxonomy (NCBI): domain Eukaryota; kingdom Viridiplantae; phylum Streptophyta; class Magnoliopsida; order Fabales; family Fabaceae; genus Ormosia; species Ormosia semicastrata. The sequence goes on along the minus strand of JAQQTO010000048.1, from coordinate 44,745,193 downwards.
ATTGATGCAAATTCTTCATGTATGACATGTTTATCACTTGATAATGCATCTACACCCTCATCTTGCTCATCATGTAAAGCATTTGAAATTGAGATTGAGGATTTGAAAAACACTCTTTCAAAATTTACCAATGGAAGAGATAATTTGAACATTTTGCTTAGAAACCAAAGATATGTTTTTCAAAAGGCTGGTTTAGGGTATAATCCCAATAAATAACAAAAGTTTCTCAAGAACTTCTTTGTTTCATCAAGTACATCAAATAGTCCCTTTATTAAATGCTTTCATTGTGATAGGAAAGGGCATAGTGCATCAAATTGCAATATAAGGAAAAATATCAATAACAAGTTAGGAACTAAATTGGTTTGGGTTCCCAAAGGCACTTTACCAAAAACTAACACACAAGGACCCAAGAAAAGTTGGGTACCAAAAGTCACAAATTGAAGTGTGTTGTAGGTGTGCTTGAAGGCCAAGAACTAACTTTGGATATATTGAAAAGTGGCTGCGCCAAGCACAAAACCAGAAAATACTTCAAGCTATCCTCCCTGTCTCCAAGAAGCTTGAACTTGCATCCTTTGGTTAAGTGTGACTTGCTCTATGCTTTACTAGTTTAATATCTTGAATATGTTAAATGAATATATTTTTCATGTGAAATGACATGTATAATATCAATATCTTTGAACTTATCATAATGGATCAATCATCCATCTAATTCTGCTGTACAATATATTGGTCTACTGTATATTATGCTTATCTGCTGCATAAATTGGTCACCTTGTTGCATAATATCTTATTGCATAACATTTTGCTGCATAATGTCACAATCTTCTGCATAATACATCAACTTGATGCATAATATGTTGTTTTGCTACACAATAATGTGTTTTGGATCATAATCTGACTGGAATATATGCTTAAATGATGTTTGAAATTGTATTGGAATGATTTGGAACCTTTTTTATTGTTTCAAGTTTGGTCCTTCATGATGCTTTCCTTTTGCTTAATCTTTATCTAATCCCATATTGCTTTTGTATATGACTCTGATTTCTATTGGCATAAATGATAAATACTATCTAAGTTTCTCTTCATATGCATTTGCTATTGGTATCACATCTTGATGTGCTAAACGATTATACTCTTATATTGATCCTGCTGGGCTGAAATAAATATATCAAATCTGAATGCTTATGTCTTCTTTTTTATAATGCCAACGGGGGAGAAATTAGTGAAATATATTGCATGTGTACGGGGGAGTTTTGCACTTTCACATATTCTATCTCATGCATACATTACGGGGGAGTGTTGCACTTAATTATCTGATAATCAAATAAATGCATATATTTCTCATTCTGTTGAATGTTTAGTTTGTCATCATCAAAAAGGGGGAGAATGTGAATGCTTATGTCTTGAAGCATATCAAATGGGTTTTTGATGATAACAAAGGCCAAAGTGAAGTTCAAGTGCAAAAGAGAAGATCAAGCGCAAAAGGAAAAATCAAGATCAAAGAAAGAAGACAAGAAGGTTTATTTAGTTATAAGACTTAGAACATTAATGTTAAACGCTCTCAAGATTTCTCAAATGGTTTTTCAATATACGATTTCAAAATAAGTGGGAAATTTCAAAGTTAAACATGGCTTTCAATAAAACTTGAGTTTCAATCTTAAATCCAACACTCTTAAAAGGATTTATGTTTAATCAAGTGTCTTGAGGTGTTAGAAATGACTTACAAGCTTTATTGGACTTGAAAAATGTGTTCAATGGCCAATGTAATCGATTACACGACGTTTGTAATCTATTACACAGCAAACAGAAGGCACGTAATCGATTACATGAGCAATGTAATCGATTACAAGCAAGTCAGAGGCCATGTAATCGATTACACAATATATGTAATCGATTACATCAAGCCCAGAAAAGCATGAACATGTTCAAAGAGTCATGTAATCGATTACATGGATATTGTAATCTATTACACAGTAAGTCAGAAGTCATGTAATCGATTACACAGATATTGTAATCGATTACACACAAGTCAGAAGCCATGTAATCGATTACACCAAGAATGTAATCGATTACACAGAGCCCAGAAAGTCAAGAACACATTAGAACAACATATGTAATCGATTACATAAGTTGAGTAATCGATTACAAGAATCCTGACAACGTCCAACGGCTATATTTAATGCATTAAATGCATGCCCAAGCCACCCCAACGACTCTATTAATTGAGAAACTTATAAATACCAAAGTTGGGTCTTTATTTGAGGTTGATCTTGAACCAAAAACTGATTACCAATACGTCCAAACGTGAATCAATCCTCAAATCATTTTCTTACTCTATTTTCTATCAAAAACGTGAAAAATCTTTGAGAGCATATTAAGAGCTTCAATTTGTATTTATCTACTCTCTAAGAGAGTTTCTATCTTCTATACTTTGTGTAATCTGAAAAAGAGAGGGTGAGGTATCCCTCTAGAGTGAAGGGTGAGGTATCCCTTAGAGAGTGAGGAATCTCTCAAAGTTAGAAAAGGGTGAGGTATCCTTTGAGGGTGAGGTATCCCTCAAAAAGAAGTAAAGGGTGAGGCATCCCTGTTTTTGAGGCTTAAAGCACAAGGGTGAGGTATCCCAAGGTGTTGGTGAGTGCTCTATTGTGTAAAGGTTTTCAAGTACCCGTTCAAGCTTGAAGTTTAGTGGAAAATCTCGAGTGGTTCGCTTGATGACTGGACGTAGGTCACAAGGGGTGGCTGAACCAGGATAAATCCTTGTGCTTAATTCTCTCAACCCTATCTCTTTACATTTGTGCATTTACTTTATATGTTTGCTTGAATATTATTCATCTTGGTTTATTTAATTTGTTAGTGAAGTATTCAATCTCATTTATCTATTCACTTCAATTATCCAAAAGCTTCAACAAAAATTGTTTAACAAACGTTTTACGAAAGATTTACAAAAATATTTCATAAACTCAATTCACCCCCCTCTTGAGTTAGAGGCCACTTGGCTAACAATTAATCAAGTTAATAATAATTTATTGATTTCATTAGAATGATAAATTTCAATAAGCCTACTAGCTTAAAATAAGAAATGTCAAATAAATTAAGAGTTAATGCAAGAACTCTTATCTTCTAAAATCTACCAAAAAATTCAAATGAAAACACTTATTAAAATTTAGAATCATTTTTATTGAAGTTAATTTCAAATTATAACTCAAAATGTGACTTCATTTCTCTAAAATTACCATAGAAAAACCCTAATAAAGTCATTTTAAATAATTTTATATTAATAAATATTTTAATTTAATTGCATACAAGATAGTGTTTCTTTATTTTACTTATCCAAATTTAATTTAATTTAATATGTTATTGTGTTTGAATTGTTGAAATAATTAAGGTTCTATTGAATTAGGAAGCTCTAAACCTTAAGTTAGATGATATTAGTTTTGCATTGATAGGTTAAGTAGCTCTAAGCAGTCTGCAATTTGGTTACTCAAGTAAATTATTTTTAGTCATTCACTAGTAGTAAGGATGATGACTCTAGCGATAAGATTATTAAGTGGTAAACATGATAGAAAGTTTGAGCAGTGACATGAATCCACCTCTTATGATGATAAGAAGAAGACTATGTAGGGTGATATAAGAAAAGGAAGAATAATAACATTGTGGACTAAAATAATAAATTTATATTTTTTAAGTAGATTTTTTGACGGAAAAAAGTCGCATGGTGAAGCAGCTAGAGAATAAGACAAAAATTAAAAGCATACGAAATTGATATAAAGAGTGATTTCAATAACGACATTATACAAGAGTCTCATGAGGAGGATATGCTGGATAAAATCGTGAGCTCGACATTGTTAGGATTGGGAAAGTTAAGTGGGTAGTGCCTAAACTATTGCCCTTGTTGGTGACACAAAAAACATGTGTTTCATTACACTCTTTTATTGTATTTTAGAGAGTAGTTAATTGAGAAAAAAATAATTTCAAGGATATTTGGTTGAAGTTGAGATTATGGCTTTGACAGTGATTGTGATGGCAAGTGCAACATCCCTAAAAATAATAATAATAATAATAATAAGTATTCAAATAAAAAACTCTTATTCAAATAACCAAAAGGTTATTCGAATAAAACTCCTGATGAGGAGTAGTATAGGAGGAAACATGACACTTTATTCGAATAGATATTTTGTTATTCAAATAAATAGGCTACTGTGTGTATATATACATGGTGACAAGAAGGAGTTATTTGAATAGGCTTAGTTTTATTCAAATAAATAAGCTGAAAAATATAATAATTAGTTGCATAAGCACATGAGTTATTCGAATAAAGATATTGTTATTGAAAAAAGTGACCAATATCAAAATAAATGGGAGACACGTTCCACTGTAATGAAGAAAGAAAAATTAATTTAGTTTCTTCAACTAGTTTTCTCTATTTGGTCTAGAATTGCTATGGTTCTAATGGAATTAAATGGATGAGATTGTTGGGAATTGCGGATACATCACGCAGTGGAACAAAAAATTTCCACCAAGGATTCATGTGAAAAGAGACCATAATCCGTGTTTTTCAGTTTGCCTCTTGAAGTGAGATAAAAACAAACAACGTGAATCACCAATACCGTAACAACGATGATGTCTCTGTGGTATCCACACAAATAGACTCACGAACGTCCAACGTTTCTGACACAGTGCTAGCTATGAAGAGAACAGAAACCTATCACTCTCTCACTCATTTTTTTTGTAGGTGCGGCTAGGGTTCTGTTATGCATTCTTAGTAGCCCCTTTAGCAGTACTATTTATAATAGTGACTGCCTTAAGTGAGTGTGAGCAGCAACAGAGGTAGTTGTGCAACCTTTGGACTCATCTATTATGAGTTAGGCCCACGATGCAATCTGAGTCCAACTTGAATTTTCATTGCTCCAATTTAGTTTGGTCTATGTGTATGACTCTGCAAGTTCTCATTACATTGACAGTAATATTAAAATCCAATTTTAATATTAAAAGTAGTGAGTGGTATCTAGCAACACATCGCTGCTACCCAAGTAATGAGAATATTAGTGATTTGACATAACCTTTCCGTGACCAATGTTTCCGTGTAGTTTAGTCACTTTGTCAAGATGTCTAGATTGAAGGCATGGAATGCGTCACCCTTGTTTAGTTCAATCCTTCATTTCCTAATAATCGAGTAGACTTTGTAATAACAAATGAGATCAATATCTCATATTGACTCATTTGAACATGGTCATGCATTTCACAGTCTCACTCAATCAGGGGGCCCAAAGATATCGCTCCTTTTATGTAGGAGTGATAAATCCCATCTAGGTCACTCACATCCCTCTGCATGATTCGCGGTATGTCCAATAACTAACTTTATAATCACATTGTTACAAATGACATTTGATATCATTAAAACACACAACTCCTCATGTAGGAATCGTAATGATTTAAGGTCAAAAGACCGCATACACCATTGTCACTGTGAGAATCATTTATGACACTCACGCAACGATCCATGTAGAGTTCTCATGGTGGGTCAGTCCAGTATATTATTACTCTAATATGTACTAATGCGAAGACTTGATATCTCATATCCATGACCCATGAGACGTGGTCATTAGTTTACGCACATACTACTCTCAATGCATTAATGTTGTCCTAATTAACAATAATACTTGACTAGGGGCATTTAAGAATAGTGTTCTAATTTTATCCAATAGGATGTCACGATCCAGTCATCCACTTGATGTCCTATGGCATCAAACTTACTATTTTAAGGACTTTATTATGTTTATCATAAATAACACAATAAATGAAATGCCTCATATATTAAAAAATAGCATAATATACTGTACGTAAGTACTGTCAAAATATATTGGCCTCTAGGGCATGCACTAACAGAGATAAGAATGATGAAGTCATCACCAATAGGTGTCAAAGAGGAGAGACATGGAAGACTAGGAAGACTTAACTTGGAAGACTTGGACTTTAAAATAATGATTACAAAAGACATGTGTCAAGCTTGGATATGAAAGTAATAATTATATGGAACAAGTGTTACGAGAATGATGAAGATAAAGGGTGAAAAGATCAAGTTAAGCATGTTAAAAATTTCTAAGAAGGAATAAGTATTCAAAATATTAATTATGGAAGAAAACTCATAATGTCAGCAGGACAATTGTCAAAGAATGAATGGAAATTAGAAGAAAAATCTCAAGGCTTCTTGAAGAAGCCATTGGAGGCTTCTCGAAGAAGACATTGGGAAGACAAATCTCAAGGCTTCTTGATGAAGCCATTGGATGCTTCTTGAAGAAGACATTGGGAAGAAAAATCTCAAGGTTTCTTGAAGAAGCCATTGGAGACTTCGTAAAGAAGACATTAGAGACTTCTTGAAGAAGCCATTGAAGATTTCTTGGAGAAGCCATTAGAGACTTCTTGAAGAAGACATTAAAGACTTCTTAAAGAAACCATTGAATACTTCTTGAAGAAGCCATTGAAGACTTCTTGGAGAAGCCATTAGAGACTTCTTGAAGAAGTCATTGGAAGAAAAATCCCAAGGCATTTTGAAGAAGACTTGTGAGTTAAGCAAGGTGAGATAAAAATGTTGACAAGTGTCACACAACGGGCTTAAGACTAACAAAAATCTTGAAGCTTATTGAATAAGCCACACCATGTCAGGGAGAAGCAATGATTTCAGAAACAAATGGCAAACAAATGAGTACTACAAGTAGTGAAAGATTAAGTTAAACACGTTAAGAAATTGGTGAAGCACGACCAAGAAGAATGAGTGTCCATGGTAATGATTACAATGATAGGTGGCAAGAAGATCATGTTGCATAAAGAAAAATCTAGAATGAAGGGTGATGAAAGAAAGACAAGTGTCTAACGATAGGTGAAACTTAAGAAAACAATAGGAGGAGATTAAGTCAAGTAAGAAAAAGATTAATATCAAGAATAGTTAAGAGGAAGCCAAGTGTCTAACAATAATGATAAATGAGCTAAAGCTAAGACATGTGTCATTAGGGGAGGCTTAAAGAATCATGGTAATAATTACGAGAAGTAAATGAATGGAATAGAAAGAAGGAACTAAGTTAAATATATAGAAGCTGCAGAAGAGAATTTTGGAAATAAGACTAGATATTTTGAAGAATTATTCTCGGAATGACATCAAAGCTCTCCAACCTCACACCTTACATCATTTTTAACATAAGATAGAGCTATTTTTGCTCTCTAAATATGACCTCCCTTCTCCCTTTTTGGCAAGAAAACATTTAAGCAATTCCCAAAAACCAGAACCTTTATTTTGCAGCAACCCAACTTATCTATCTTTGCACATTCTTCAGTTTCTTTCAATTATGAAAATAAGTAAGAAATGACAAAAACTCCATTCTTTACACCTTATTTTTATTACCCATAACTCCTAGTACACTCCCATAAATCCATTTTCATGTACTCTACTTTTTGGTTTAATGCAACAATGGCTCTGCTAGTGTCTGAAACTGATTTTCAATCATATTATTCGAATAAACCATATTAAAAAGCTTCACTATTTTGGTTTGACGAATGGTTTATTCGAATAAGCCAATTGTTATTCAAATAATGTATCATGAACCAGAATTTTTAGAAACACTTTATTCGAATAAACTTTGGTTCATTCAAATAAGCTTTTTCATAAAAGTTCAAATACGAAGTGTTATTCAAATAACCAAATGGTTATTCGAATAACAGACACCAGAAATGCCAAAATTAAAATTTTGAAACGTAAATGTCTCTATTATCATTTTAAGTTTTTATCTATGATATTATATGATGTATTTTCTATTTAACTTTATTTCATAACTGATTTTATGGTTTGGGAATTATTTTATGATGAATTTTTTCATGACAAAGTTTTTCTAAATGAGCAATGTTGTCCCATAGGTAAAAATGAGTCAATGTGCAAAAGAGAATTATTACAATCGTGATGAGAGGATCAAGGGACGCCTTGGTCAATTAGAGATTATTATTGTGATCATGATGAGAAAATCAAGGGACGCCTTGGTCAAATTATTGTGGCCATTATGAGAGGATTAAGAGATGCCTTAATCATCTTTAATGATTATGGCCATGATAAGAGTATTGGGGCACACCCTAATCAAATTATTGTGGTCATGATGAGAGCATTGAGGGACGCCCTAATGTAGAGAAAGATGAACATTTGATTAAGAGTATTGAAATGGGATGAGAAAAAAGAAACGATGAAAAAAATATTTTTGAGAAACATTGAAAAACGAATAACTAGATAATTATTTTATGATAGTATGAATTACTTATTTGTTCATTTATTAATTTTTTTCTTTCCAAATTTATTTTACTGTTTTAAATTGTGGACTCTCAGTTATGGTTTTAGAAATAGAGATTAGTAAAGAATGGATAGTAAATTTATATTACATGTTTTTGCAGATTCCTACTAAGATTTGTATCTCACTCCTTTTGTGGTTTAACATTTCAGATAATGCCAACAGAAAGAGTTCTAAATTATATTTGTGATCAAAGCTAGAAGATTATATCTTCACTGTTATATTGGAGATTCATGCATAGTCATAGTATTAATAATTATACATATGTAAATTTGTAGCACCATTTAAAGGCTTTTGTAAGCCTTATTTTTGATAAGTAGGTGCTTAATTTATAAAATATTTGTATGTATATAACTAACTTTTGAAGGGTTTACCCCCGTTAATATAATATATTATATTTTTAGAAAAAAAAAGGAGCATCATGTGTTTATCTAAAATATACATATATTTATAATATGAGAAGAAGTAGGACATTACAACAAGTGGAATAGATGTATTTTTCTTATTCAATGTATTACCATTGGAACTCAAGGGAAGACTATCCATGTTTAAAGAATGAGTTTAGGAACTGGGAGCATCAGTATCAAGAAAAGTTAAATTTCTTTTTATCTTTAATAAATTACTCTCACTCGTGTTAAAAGATTTTCATATTTGACCTCTCCTGGTGAGTTAGGATAGAAAGCTGACAACTATTCGAGAATTACTTTCTTTTATCTAAGTAATGCTCCTTACGAAATACATCAATCTTCATCCTTGTCTTCAACAATTAAATACTTGAATTTTCTTAATATTTTTACACTTTCTGTTATGCTAAGTGATAGTCACATCGTACAGTTATACCAACATGTGTTCTGTAATCTAGAGATTTCTTTCAATTAGAGAAGTTCTATAGTCCAGATCTCTAAATTGGAGAAGGCATATGAGTTGACTTTTACAAAATTTAGCTATCATTGACTGTCTGAAAGAGCATGTGTAAGAATGTTAATAAAATTTGTATAATTAACTATTAAAGATAATGATGATGCTTGATATATTTCACAATGAATATTGCTTTTAGAAAAAATGTGCTTCTCAAATTGTAGCGAGCAAGATTGGTATCCCAATTCATTAGGAGAGAAACCAACACAATTTTTTTTTAACACGAGCACAATCGATTCAAGAGCTTAAAAGAAAAATGACTTTGTTTTATATTGACGCTCCTAGTTTCTAGATTGATTTGTTAAATTTAGACAATCTTTTCTTAAGTTTCATATTATATTACATTGAACAAGATATATATATATATATATATATATATATATATATATATATATATATATATATATATATATATATGCATTCATTTGTCAAATCATTACTCACAAAATCCTACTTTCACTCTCATCCAAATTCCCATGAGATTAATTTTTTCTGCTACTCTTTAAAAAACATTACACAACTCCAAGTAGACATATGCTTTCTATGCCACCAACAAGGGTAATGGTCATGGGGCAACATTCTCAACTATCCTAGTTCTAATAATGTTGAGCACACAATATTATCAGATATTTCTCTCCATTATACTCAGGTATAATGCCATTTTCATTGGTGTCATCATTCTTGATAAAAAAAATTGTTTGCTTTAGGTTTCTTTCTTATTCCCCAACTTCTCCACTAGGAGGCTTCTATTCGCAAGAAAAATTACTTTATAAAATCATATAATTTCATTATTATAATCCACAATGTTTTTCTGCTTCCTTTTTTATATCTAGTTACCTAGTCTTATCCTTATCATCATAAGAGGTGAAATTGTTTTCAGTACTTAAACTTTCAATCATATCAACTACTTGAAAATGTTATTATTAGAGTCATCATTCTCATTATCAGTGGAAGGCAAAAGATAAGTAGAGCATTCAAATCTCAGATTACTCAGAGACACTTATATAGTCTTTCCGATAGATTTTCCACAGGAAAAAAATTATAGTAACATGAATTTTATGACAAAAACTTCCAGCTGATTTTTTCGCCAGAAATTTCAGGCGAATAATCAGTAAAAAAATGTCGCGATCTGACATGATGCCCTTTTTTTTATCGATGACTAATTCCATTGGTAATTTCTAGCAATTTTCTATTGTTGACAAGCGTTTTTCTAGAAAGAAAAAATTTGTTGAAATATGCTAAAATTTAAAATTTTCAATGAATTTCCAAGAATTACTAACGGATATGGCCGCCTATAATTTGTGAATTTCTTACATTATTTTAATAACATTATGATACATTATTTTTTATTCCTTCTTATTAAGTTAATCCCGTGACATGTGGTATGAAAGTGGTGAATCAAAATATTATATTTTTTTCGAAGAAAAAATTTTCAAAATAAATGGCCAAATAAAATATTATTTTTAGAGAACAATATTTTAATTCAATAAAATATGTTTAAGTAAAAAAATATTTTTCTAAAGTAAAAGGCCAAATAAAATCTCATTCAACAGGAAAATATTTTTGGATATAATGAGATTTTTGTAGTGATTTCTAAAAAGGTTTTCATAAAAATTAAACTTTAATTCACCACAATTAAAAAGTTAGGGATGTATAAATTTTCTCATATTCATTTTTTATTTTGTTTTATTTAAAAAAATCTTGGGAAATTAGATCAAGTTAATTCACTTGGCGAGATCCGAAAGAGATAAGCCTAAAGATTATTGGGAAGAACTTAAACGATCAACACCTCGATCATCTCCCAATTTTTCCATCATCGACTAATTATGAGAATTTTATCATCAAGTCTTAATTCAAAACATTTAAACAAATAAGATAACATCCAAAAAAGGGAAAGAATAAGATCCTTATTGGAGATCATTAATAATGATGCATGTCTATTTATCATGATAAATATATAAAGCAAGATTAAGAATATATATATGTATGCACCTAAAAGTATCTTGTTGAATCATTATGCATGATCAATTTAATCTAAAAAAATGCTCCATCAATTCAAACACGTGCAATTAGGTAAGCCGTCTAATATATATACATAAAGTAATCTATTAATAGGTAATCTACTACCTCAGCAAAATTACTTGGAAACAAATGGCCAGCACCATGCATCACACAGCTCCAATTGCAATCACTATGTGAGTTTTGATGGGAAATAAAAAGGAATAAAATCACTACACTTCGCGTTGCCTTGCTCTCACGTCAATTCAATCACTTCTCTCTTGCTCTCTACACTTCTCTTTCTCTATGTGATTTCTCTATCCCTGAATGCGTCTCTCACTCTTTCTCTCTTTTTATTTTGAGTTTCCCGAGTTGTATTTTGGTATGTCCCCAACGTGAATTTTCACAACTTTATTTATAGGCTAAAGATAGTAGAGTGTGAACTCTATTAAAATACTTATTCCAACACATTCTGATATAATTTTTTAACTAATCCCTTAACTCTTGAATCTTTGTTACTATTTTTTTTCATCCAATCCCTTATCTCTTGACTTTATTTATCTCTTAACTTTCTCATGATATTCCACCTTTTCTCTCTCTTCAAATTTAAAAATTATATTACTTTTTTTCTATTTTTTTATATTTTTACTTTTTATTATTTATCCTTTATTTGTCTCGAGTGGGTTCTAGCCCAAAAACAACTCAAAGCCCAAAATGTCTTGGACAAATTTGAGTATCAACAACTGCCCCGTTTGCTTTTCATGTGAATGAAATAGAAAGCAAATGTGTTGATTCAAATTTGTCCAAGGGACATTTTTCATAAATTCAAGAGACATCAATAGTGATGGAATGTAGGACCGATGGTGACTAAGAGGCAGCAGGTGCATGACCCTTGGAAACTAAAAGGGAGTAGGTGTATACCCTGATAAACTTGAAAGCAAGCAGGCTTGTACTTAGAAAAAACTTAAAATGAGCGAGTTTGTACTTTGGAAAAGTAAAAGCAACGGGTGTGTATCCTAGAAAATTAAAAGCAAGTGGGTTTGTACCCTAAAAAAAGAGCAAGTTTGTACTCTAGAAAAGTAAAATTAGCAAGTTTGTACCTTATAAGCAAGTGGGTGTATACTTTGAAAAATAAGTGGGTTTGTACCTTGAAAAAAAAAATAAAAGCAAGTGGGTTTGTACCCTGAAAAATTAAAAGTAAATAGGTTTATACCTTAGAAGCAAACGAGCAGGTTTGTACCTTAGAAGCAAATGAGTGGGTTTGTACCCTAAAAAAAATAGCAAGTGGGCTTGTACCTTGAAAAAGCAAGCAGGTTCGTACCTTGGAAAAGCAAGCGAGTTTGTACCCTAGAAACTTAACAGAAAAAGGGTCAAAAGCTTACGGGGATGTACACCCATCGAAGCTTGATTGAAAAAGGTAAAAAAACTTACGAGATTGTATACCCATCAAAGCTTGGCAGAAAAGGTAAAAACCTTAGAGGGACATATACCCGTCAAAGCTTAGCAGAAAAGGTAAAAAACTTATGGGGACATATACCCATCAAAGCTTGGAAGAAAACTTAGGAGGACGTATACTCGTCGAAGCTTGGTAGAAAAGTTAAAAGGCTTACGAGGACGTATATCTATCAAAGCTTGGTAGAAAAGGTAAAAAGCTTATGAGGACGTATACCTATCAAAGCTTGGTAGAAAAGGTAAAAAGCTTATAGGGACGTATACCCATCAAAGCTTGGAAAAAAAGGTAAAAAGCTTATGGGGACATATACTTGTCGAAACTTGGCAAAAGAAGGTAAAAAATGACCAACTTAATGCTGTGAGAAATATGATCATGCATTGCATGCTTTATGCATATGACTAGCTTGAATGGAAGTACTTTAACCTCTCTCTTTTTTAGCAACCCTTAAGGACCCGATCACAAACAGATGTATGGATGAACAAGAGTAAAACATGTTGATCAACTATTCATTTGGCCTTTGGTTTAACTGCTTGATTACTTGCTTTCAGAGTGTATTGTTCTTGCAATAATTCCCTTCCACATATAATAACCTAAGTTATTCCTTTTACTGACGATTTATCAAGTTCCCCTTAACCTTTGGAATCATTAAAGTAATTCCAAATGTTTTTGGTAGAGTTAACACATATTTCACTTTTTAGCACACGTTTATCAATAAATGTATATGGTAATCAGAAATAAGTGACAATGGGAATATCTCAAATGTTATATAGGAGATAAAGAAGGTATAAGAAAGGAAATATGATACAAGTGAAAAGATTTACAAAAAGGTACAATGAAGTGAGATTGTTCAGTTCTTCTAGTAATACTCTTAAAAGTGACCAATGTTGGTATTCTCATTATATCATCCTGAACACCCCATAATTAGCTCGTAAGGATATGAATTGCCCTTCATGATCAATTTCTATAGATCTGAATTGTCGCAGTGTGGAGACTTATCCTTATGAAGTCTCATCCCCTATAACTTACTAGGTGCCATTTCTTCATTTTGATCATAATTTTTGCATAGTTTGTCTTTTCAGGTTTTCAACCTACCGAGTTTTCTTCTTTTCTTCTTCCCCCCCTTTTTTTTTGCTGACTAGACAGATAATGCCTTCAAGCATAATATTTCTTGACTGAATCTGAGTTCATAGGAAGTGGTAGATCTTCGCCATCCATCTTTGTGAGAATTAAGGCTCCCCTAGTGAAAGCCTTTCTCACAACATAAGGCCTCTCATAGTTCGAGTTCCATTTTCCTCTATCGAGGGCAGATTTTTTTCTCATAAGATCTCATCATTCTTTTTTGGTAAAGCTGACCATGACATAATGCAATTAGTATTTTTCCTTCAATAAGGTTCAATTGGTCAAATTGTGCTTGGACCCATTCGACTTCTTATAATTCTGCTTCCATTAATACCCTTAATGAAGGAATTTCTACTTCAATGGGGAGCACTGCTTCTACTCCATAAACCAGAGAGAATGGGGTGGCTCTTGTTGAAGTATGAATAGATGTCTGATAGCCGTGAAGAGCAAAAGGAAGTATTTCATGCCAATCCTTATATGTCATAGTCATCTTTTGAATGATCTTCTTGATATTCTTATTGGCTACTTCAATCACTCCATTCATCTTTAGGCGTTATGGAGAAGAATTGTGATGCTTTATCTTGAAGTTCTCACACATTTCTGTCATCATCTTATTATTCCAATTAGTTGCATTGTCAGTAATAATTTTACTTGGAAAATCATAATGACAAATCAACTCTCTTTTGATGAACTTGATAACCATATTTTTTGTCACATTGGCATAAGAAGTAGCTTCAACCCATTTTGTAAAGTAATCAATTAGACCAAGATGAACTAATGTCCATTTGAGGTTTTCCATTCAATGGGCCCAATAACGTCTACTCCTCACATTGAAAATGGCCAAGGTGTTGTTAGGACATTTAAAGACGTTGGGGGAGTATGAATAGCATATGTCTGGCATTTGTGGCATTTTCTCACATAGTCAAAGCAATCTGTCTCCATTGTTAGCCAATAATAACCAACCCTAAGGATTTTTCTTGCCATTACATGCCTATTTGCATAAGTCCCATAAGTGCCTTCATGGACATCTTTGATGATCTTTTCAGCTTTTGTTGCATCAACACATCTCAAAAACACCATATCATGATTTCTTTTGTAGAGTACTTCCCTATTTAAAAAGAAGCCCATTGATAGCCTCCTTAGAGTCTTTTTATCATTTTCTAAGGCTCCTGATGGATGTTCTCCACTCTTGATGTAGCATTTAATGTCATGGTACCAGGACTTTCTATCCGGCTCCTCTTCAATAGCTAGGAAATATGCAGGGTGATCATGACTTTCCATTTTTATAAGCGGCATATTCTTACCTTGACTAATCTCACACATTGATGATAAGGTACCTAATATATCTACCAGTTAATTATCTTCACGCAGAATATGGTGGAAAGTAACTTTGTCTAGCTGTTCAGTCAACTCCTTGATATAAACCTGATACGGGATTAACCTGGCGTTTTGTGTCTCCCATTCCTCTTTCAATTGATGAATGACTAAGGTAGAGTCCCTATATACTTCTAAAATTCTTGCCTTTGACTCTATTGCCACTTGGATTCCCATAGAACAAGCTTTATACTTAGCTATGTTATTTGTACAGTTGAAGTGTAGCTTGGATGTAATAGGAATGTATTCATTTTCGGGAGAAATCAATACTACCCTGATCCCGTGCCCTAGTGCAATAGAAGCTCCATTGAACAACAAGGTCCATTTTTCACCATCCAATGATTCTTCTTCAACAAATAAAGCCATTATATCTTCATCTGGGAACTCACATTACATTGACCTATAATCATTGACAGGCTGACTAGCTAGATAATATACAAGGGCATAACCTATTATATCCTTTTGTGTGACATATATAATATCGCATTTTGATAAAAGCACTTGCCACCATGATATTCTCCCATTAAGAGATGGTTTTTCAAATATGTAGACACTAACTAAGTCATGTAGCACAATATATATTGTCTTAACTGATGGGCATCCCAAGCCAAAGCACAACAAGTGCGTTCTAACACAGAATACTTCACCTCATAGCCAATAAACTTCTTGCTTAACTAATAAATATCATGTTCTTTTCTACTGGATTTGTCGTGTTGGCCCAATACAAAACCTATGGATCGTTCAAACACTATTAAGTACATGATGAGTGGTCTCCCTAGCATAAGAGGTACCAAAACTTGGGGTTCTTGTAAATACTACTTGATTTTCTCGAAGGCTTCTTGGCATTCTTCATTCCATTCAACTGCTTAGTTTTTTCGTAATAATTTGAAGATTGGTTCACATGTGGTCATCATTTGAGATATAAACCTAGCAATGTAATTCAACTTTCCCAAGAATCCTCATACTTCTTTCTCTAATCAAGGAGATGGCATGTCTAAGATTGTCCAAATTTTATTTGGATCTACCTCAATTCCTTTTTGGCTAACCATAAACCCCAAGAGCTTGCCTGATTTGACACCGAATATGCATTTTGTAACTCCCTAACTCTAGATATCATAGTATATTCACAATATACACAAGTAAATAGAGTTAAGCGAGTTACTTCTACCTGATAAATAATAAACATAATCTATAATAACATACATGTCATTATAGAGAGTCTTTATGTAAAAAGAATACATGTTTATACAATATCAGCCTTAAAAGGGCAAATTGTAATACATAGCATCTTTATATATCAGAAAGCAAAATGTAAACACAATACAAACTTTGCCAAATGGAAAACTAGTTATCTATTCTATTTGTCTCTTTCTTCTTTCCATTAGAAGGGTCTTGACCTGAATTGTCAAGGAATAACAAACAGGGTGAGAATTCAAAATTCTCAGTAATAGTATTCCATAACTAATCATGCTAACATCATAAATACAATCTTAACAAATAAGGAGTAAAACATGTATTAAAAGCTCTTCCATGACTTATATTTTGTAACTAAAGGAGCCAAGCTAAGCAAACATTCATGGATTAATAAAAGAACCAACCTAAACTCATTTTCATGGCCCATCGAAGGAAACCAAGCTAATAGACTACCATGATCCAATAAGGAAACCAAGCTAATTTCATTTCCATGGCTCATTTAATTATCATAGCTCAACAAGGAACCAAGCTATTATTCTTCCATAGTTCATCAAAAGAACTAAGCTCACTTAACTAGTATCTACTACATCACATCATCACCTCATAAGTGAAATAGACATACAACTTAACACATTACTTTGCAAGCACATAAAAAGGTTGTCCCCTTAAGCCACTAATGCACAAAGTGCTCATTCCTAGGTTAAATAACTCTCCCTAGTGAAAACCTTTGAAAGCTCATCACTTAGTACTCTTTGGAATATCTAATTCCTCAAAAAGAAACACATGGATCAATTTGTTCTTAAGTGCCCACTTTCCCAGCACTTAGGATCCTGATGATAGCCAAACCTCTCTTGTTTTATCTGTCATTGGATGCTTAGGCGCTCACTTCTTGGGCACTTGAGCGCTTTACATAACTTTACTCTCTGGACTTGGGAGCTTAAGCAGCCAACTTTTGGGCAGTTAATCGTCCAACATCAGAGTCTCCATACTCTATTCCATCAAGTTTCTAACTTCACTAGACCCTCAAACATAGATCCTAAGTAGTTTTCAACCACAACCATGGTCTCTATGCATGTTATAACTCTCATGCACATTCACAACTCATTCAAGCATGGGTTTATGAACAAAAACCAAACCTCCAATACCCATTCCTTAACTTCTAACTCAAAGGGTTAAATGGATGTCTCTAAGTTCACAACTAACAACCATGCATAGAATAAGTCATAAACAAACCTAACTCAGCCTTGGGAACGAAAAACCAACCAAAGGAATCATATTTGCCTCAAAAACCCATTTTTCAACTCACACATCAAGCATGAAACAATAAGATAATGAAGCAAAAAGATGAGGTTAAGGAGCAAGCACCCCTACCTCAAGTAGTCTAGATGATCTTTAAACCTTTGATTTGTCTTTATTCCTCCTCTTTCTTTCCTTTTCTTCCTTTTGTTTCCTCTTCTCTTCTCTCTTTTTCTATTCTTTTCTCTTCTTTTTCTCTGTTATTCCTGTTGGTTTAACGTGAAAAATGAGAGAGTGAGAATGGGGAAAGTCAAAGAAAGTGGCCAAGAGAGAAAGAGAGACGGTGGAAGCCAAAAGAAAAAGGTAGGAACTTAAGATATTTAGCTAGAACTTTATATCTATTAAGAACACTTTGATTTTACAAAATCAAGTTTCCTAACTTCCATAAGCATTATAAAAAATCCTATAATTCATCTCAAGCCTAATTTCATCATTTCCATAAATTTCTATATATCATTCAAGTCAATCTTGTATTAAATTAGTGTGCTCAAAAATACCAAACTAACTCAGTTTATCCTCAAACTTTAACTACATCGCATTTCATACATTTGAGACCTAGAAATAAATCCTCCATGTTTATTTCCTTTAACTAAGCAATTTATGTCATTATCTGAGTCATTTTAAGTTACTTTTCACATTCAATGTTGCAACAAAGTGCCTAATCTAACTGAGAATATCACAAAACTAAATAGGCATGTCATGCAAGTATTATGATATTTCTGTAACCATATACAAGTCTAACATGTCAAAGAGGATGTTACACATTTGGCAGGATTCAATCTAAGCTTATACTTCCTCATTTGCTCAAAAAGCTTGTGAAGGTTGATAACATGGTCTTCTTCTATCTTAGACTTTATGATCATGTCATCAACACAAACCTCTATTTCTTTGTGCATCATGTCATGGAATCAAGCTACCATTGCCCTTTGATAAGTTGCCCTAACATTTTAAAGTCCAAATGACATTACCTTATAATAGAAAGTTCCCCATAAAGTGATGAAGGTTATCTTTTCCATATCCTTAAGGGCCAATATGATTTGATTATACCCTGAATAACCATTCATGAAGGAGAAAAAAGAATTTTGAGCAGTGTTATCCACCAGAACATCAATGTGAGGCAAAGGAAAGTCATCTTTAGGGCTGGCTCAATTCAAATCTCGATAATCAACATATATTCAAACCTTCCCATCCTTTTTTGGAATATGGACGATATTAGAAACCCATTTAGGGTACTTTACAACTGCAAGAAAACTTGCATCAAACTGCTTCTTAACTTCTTCTCAAAATTTTAAAGACATTTCAGGCTTCATTCTTCATAACTTTTGTTTAACCGGAAGACATTCTGGTTTTAAAGGTAGCCTATGTTCAACTATGCTAGTATCCAGCCTAGGTATATCTTGATATGACCATGCAAAAATATCATTATAATCAAACAAAAGCTTAATCAACTTGTTATGTTCAACTTTTTTCATTGAGGTTCCAATCTTGACTACTTTTTTGACATCATCAGTTCCTAAATTAATTATTTCAATTGATTCTTCATGGGCTTGAATTTCTTTAGCTTCTTGCTCTACCAATCTCAAGAGTTCAAGAGAGGTTTCCCAATTATCTTCATTATCCTCATCAGCACAATTAATAGAATGATCAAAATCACACATTGGGGTTGCAACATTATCATTTTCAAGAGTACTTTCATATCTGCATTTATTTGTTTTAATAAAAGAAAAGAAAAAAAATTAATAAGGGAGAGATGGATGAATGCTAGAGTAGGAAAAGAAAACTTGAAATGCATTTATTGATAACAAATACTAGAAAGTGAAATATGTAAGCCTATTATTCAAAATGTTATTCTAAAGCCTTGAGCAGAGTTATAGGATTTGTATTACAAAATTACTTTGAATGAAATTCTAAAGCTATGGGAAACTCGATGATTTTCCAATTGCTGAGCTCTATGGTTGGAGAGCAGGGATAGACTAAGTTGCCAATATGATTGATGGGTTGATCATCTTCAACGGTAGACACTTGATTTGAGGGCCTCAATCCTACACTTTGAAAACTTTGCTGTATGTCACATATGGGTACCCTTTCAGTTCTAGGCTCCTGATTTTCTAATTAAGCTAACCTTCTTTCTTTCTTCTCATTCATGAGCCTTCTTATATCAGCTTTGGTGGCTTTGTATACTAGTCCAAACTTGTCTTTGTTTTCATAAAGCTATAGGGGTTTCACAACATGATGTTGACTCTTTCCTAGTCCACTTCCATATTGATAACCTCTCTTAAGCATGACTTTAGCCACCATTATTGATTTCTTAGATGGTTGTTGCTTTGTAATTCTAGCTCCTTCTTTTAAGTTTATAGTATTGGCAATTTCAAATGTCTGAAATGCTGTCTCAAGAGCTTTTTCTACAGCTTCAATGTAAAGGGTCGATGAAGGTTTACTTATCAGCATGTGCTCTTCTCCCAAAATTATTATCAACTTGTTATCCACAATGAATTTCATCTTCTAATGCAGTGTGGAAGGTACTGCTCTAGAAGAATGAATCGAAGGTCGCCCTAGTAGGCAATTGTAAGTTGGTATTATATCCACTATTTGAAAAAGTATACTGAAAGTAGTGGGCCTAATTTAGATTGAGATTTCAATTTCGCCTATCATTTCTCTTCTTGTGCCATCAAAAGCCTTTACCATCATTATACTTGACTTTATATGAGACCAGTCTAAAAGTAACTTGGAGAGTGTTGATTTTGGCATTACATTTAATGAGGACCCATTGTCCACTAGCACCCTAGTCATAATGTGTTCCTGGCATTTCACCGAAATATAGAGTGCTTTGTTATGTCCCATTCCTTCAATGGGTATCTCATCATTAGTGAAAGTAATGAACTTGTTTGTAGTGATGTTACCAATAATGCTGCTAAGCTTGTCAACTGTGATATCATGAGAAACATGGGCTTAATTCAATACATTCATCAATACTTTCTTGTGTGGCTCAAAATTTAATAATAAGGCCAATAAAGATATTCTAGCTAGAGTGCGATTTAGCTAATCCACTACCTAATACTAGCTTTTCTTGATGAACTTTAAAAACTCATAAGCCTCCTCGTCAAACACCTATTTTTTATACTCATCATGTCTTTTTATGATTTCTTCAGTAGAAGTCTTCCCCACTTTACTTTTCCTTTCTCTGTTTGACTTTTCTATAACTCTTTGGAGTACATCACCGGCCACTCTGAGTCATTCCTCCCATCCAAGTAATATTTGTAATTGTGGAGGAAGTTCTAGGGGAAGATGTAACACTTGGCTGATTATTCTAAGGATGACTATTGAGAACTTGCACACCATTACTCCATGGCACTACTTTGGTGTCTTTGTAAGGGAATGAACTTGGTACTTGAATTGTAATAGGCTTTGGACTACAAGGAGCTGGTGGGAGTGTACTTTTGGAATAATAGACCACCAATGGTTTTGGCATAGCTATTTGAACTTGTGGAAGTGCAGATTTCTGGACCATATTTATACCATCATTACCATCATATTTGTAACTTATTTGTATTAGTTGCGTGTCCATTAGATTTTGGAGGATCTATTTTAACTCATCATAGTCTTCAATGGAATGTTCAGTAACATCTCCATGAAAAGGGCATTCCTCAACTTGTGAGTTCTCTTGTATCTACACTAGCCTTATTTTAGAAAGAGTTTCAATGACAATCTTCATTGGGGTTCTGATATCAGCATCACTTCTTTTGAAATGATGTCCCGATGTTCCTTCAATTGCATTGACCCTAGAATCTTCATGGTTAGGCAATGGGTTTTTGTTCACATTTGGCATATTTTCTTTGAAGTCCAACCATTTGGCATTTATGAGAACCTGCACCTTATGTTTCAAAGCAAAGCAATTTTCCATAGAATGCCTCATAGCCCCTACATGGTATTCACACTGTGCATTGGGATCATATGATTTTGGGTATAGAGGTTCAAAAGGTTTCAATAGGCAATGGGCTGCCATGGAATTACTAATAAGGTGATGGAGTAGCTCAGTATAAGTCATGGGAATCATGTCAAATTGGGTAGACTTTTTCTTTTGGTTATTTTGGACTTTTTTTTTACTTGTGTTTTGGTTTTGGCTCCAGGGTTGGGTTGCTTGAGGCGATGATGTAAAGGGTGTTTGTGTAGGTGATGATGGATAATAAGGCATTAATGCTTGTGACACATTAGCAACATATGGGTATGACATGTAAGGTGCTTGAAGGAATTGTTGAGAGCCTGCGAAGGTTTGATTGAACTTCCCTTGACCAAATCCCTTATGATCATATGTCACAGCATGTGTCTCCCCTTTTTTTTCCTTTCCTACTTGAGGCTTTTTGAACCCAATTGCCCTAGTTGAACTATTAACAATCTTCCTATTTTTCATTCCGTTTTCAGCCCTTTCACTGATTATCATGAAATCTGAAAAATTTGATGATACACTCCCAATCATACAATCATAGAATGGCACGTGAAGTGTATCAGTAAACATAGTAAAAATCTCCTTTTTTGACAATGGGGGTTCTACTTGCGTAACTATTTTCCTCCATCTCTGAGCATATTCCTTGAAGATCTCAACATCTTTCTTAAACATGCTTTGAAGTTGCATTCTATCTGGTGCCATGTCAATGTTGTATTTATACTATTTTACAAAGGCATTAGCTAAATCCTTCTAACGATGTATGTGAGCTCTGTCGAGGTGTATGCACCAGTTTGAAGCTACCCCAGTTAAACTATCCTGGAAGAAGTGAATTAGGAATTTGTCATCATTAGCATGTGAAGCCATCTTGCGATAGTACATAGTCAAGTGGCTTTTCAGGCAAGTCTTCCCCTTGTACTTATCAAACTCTGGTGCCTTTAACTTTGGGGGGATCACAACATCTGGGACATGACAAAGTTCTGAAGCATCCATAATGCTATAATTGCTTCCTCCTTTTATGGCCCACAACCTTTCTTCAAAAACATCCAATTTCTCCTTGGGCTGAGAGTCAGATTGTGGTGTAAAAAAAGGAAAAGGCTAAGGTATGGTTCCGATTTGAGGACTTGATTGGAAGATGGTATTTGGTTGGCTTGAGTTTGGGTTGCCATATGAAGAATTGTTGGATTATGGTGGGATGAAACCTAATCAGTTAGTGATTAATGGTAAGATAAAATCCGAAGTGCTAGTAGTCTGTGGTGGTATGAAGCATAAGGGTTAGTGATAAAAATAGGATAAAGCCTGTAGAGTTGGTAGTATATGGTCGGATGAAACTTGGAGGATTGGTGATAAATGGTGAGATAAAGCCTGTAGAGTTGGTAGTATGAAATAGGACAAAACTCGAAGAGTTAGAGATATGCGGTGGGATGCAACCCAAAGGAGTGCCACTTGATTGAACTGTTATGAGTATCACTTGAGGTTATGATGAATTACTTATGTAAAGAGTGGTAAAAGGCCATTTTGACTAACACCACACAGGTTTGTAAAAATAGGTTGTTCTTCATTTCTTCTAAAAAGGTCCCCATCTATGTTTTTATTCTTCTGAAGGGATTCCATTATCTCCAATATCTTAGCCATTTGTTCCCTCAACTGAGTTACCTCCTTTTCTCACTCTTTTTAAGTCTTTTCATGATTTTCCTCGGCCATGATCCTTGCTTGGGATTGAGTCCAATAAGGATACTTTTGAGACAATTCTTTTTGCTTTGTTTATTCTTTTAAATAAAATTTAAAAATGGCGTGAATAATGTAGATATAAATGAGAATAAAAATATGCTTGGATGATTAAACATGGTCCAAAATTATAAATAACATCACTAAATGTCATTCATTGCCACACAAACCTCAAAGAAAACATAAAAGGTTCCTCTTAATGGAAATTTTTAAATAATTAAATTTAGATTTACAAAAAGTCCATGACATAAATATTGCTCCTAAGTCCTTCGTAAGGTTCAATGGAATTTGTCAAAATAGTTAAAGTATTTCCTTATCTTAGCTAAGAACTCCTGAACTTCACCAGGCTACGTCCTTGCTTCAACTTCTTTCACTTCTCTTGCTCTCTTTCTGGCTCTTCCAGCTACCACTTGGACATCTTCGAGTAGGCCACAAGTCTTATTCAGTAACTCTTTTTTTGTTATAAAAAGTGCATGCTTTTGTTGTCAAAATTCCTTTTTTTTCTGCTCCAATGAAGCTTTTTCCACTCGTAAATGAGCAGCTATCCCGCGACTGGCCTCTAACATGGAATTCATAGTATGCACTTTCAATTGTAGAGCTTCGTTCTTTAGATTAAGTGATATGAGTTGCATATCTTTCTTTTCAATAGTTGCCCTAAGAACTTGACACTTTTTTCTCAATCTCCTTATTTCTTATTGCATTCGTGTAGACTCTTCCTCCTTATTTTACACCTTACTTTTGGCCTTCGTCAACTCGAAGGCCCGTGCTTTCTTTTGGGTGGTCATTTTTTCAGTTTTTACTATAAGCATAACTTCTCTGGCTATTAACATAGCTTCTCTTTCTGTGAACTGTAAATAGGCTATCTTATACTTTCCTTCAACTTCAGCTTAGTAATTAATTGGGTCATTAAACATGTGACTAGGTGGTTCAAGGCCTTGTACTTCGGGCGCAACAAAACCCTTTCCTCTTTTCTCCTACCATATCAAGTAGCAAAGGTAGTGCCACTAGAAACAGTAACTTTCACATATCATATGTCCTTCCAAGCTTCATATGCCTCTTTGATCTTCTGACTAACTCCTTCATTAATATAGGTTAACTCGAATTTTGAAAGCCCATGTGTCATTGGAACAAATTGTTTCGACGCTATCTGTCTTTTGACCATGGTCGATGCATAACTAGTCACTCCCAAGGGCCTATGAGCAGGAACCATGGTTTTTCTCCGCATCAGTATATTGTAGAAGTGAATGGCATCCACAGAGCTTTCCAAACCACTTCCTTCATTTCAAAGAAATAGCTAATCCACTGGTTTCTCTTTAGGGTCTTTAACTACAATTGTAAGTTGCTATACTCTTGAAGAGGGTTATAGAACCCAAGATGATATATTCTCCATTTGAACTTTGGGTATTGGAAGCATTCTAAGGTTGGAAGATGACTAATCATCTAGATATTTAGCAACTGAACATATCCTTGAAATCAATCTTTCTTACAATACCTGCAAAAATTTAAGGATCTGATGGATTCAACCAAAATTGATGATACTGGGTCAACACCATACTTAATTTATTCGAACAACTTGATAACCTATCCATCTATTTCACCTTTCACCTTTGGAAAAATTATTAACCCATAAATGGCTAAGGCTAACATAGCTATTCCCTGATCATTGTCAACATTGCTTTAAACCAACTTTAACAAGTAAACTGCATCCAGATCTCGATTGTTATCCTTTATGTGCTTTTCCAATTCAACCACTGGGACCCCTGTTAGTTTGGATAGCTTCCTCTTTGGTGCTACTTTCAACTCATAATGGTAAACTTTATTTTTAGATACACCTTTTGGATTGAGCAATTTCGTGTAATTTTCAATTGTAGGGACCACATCAAATTGTTGAAATATGAAATAGCGATAAGAAGGGCCCCAAAAATATAGCAAGGCTTTCACCATCAGAATTTTCATTGGGATGGACAAAAGATATGCTATGAGTCCATACTTCGAGTTAAATTTTTCCTTCCTTGTCATTCATGACCATACGCCTTTTAGCGAGCCCAAATCCATTTGCTCGAAGTCAAGCTTTCCTAGTGATAACAATTGGGTATAGAATCCTTGTGGTAGGCTATCACCATCTTGCATCTGGGTTTGCTCTGTGTAACACCCCTTTTTGGGAGGGAATGTCACATCATTAAATACATTGCAAAAAATGAAATCATAAATTAAGACTCGGTTCATTTGGATCATAATTAAACTTATTTGATTATATTTGTGCAAATAAAATGGTGAATATTTTTTTTTCTTCTTTATATGTATGTATATATATTTTTGTTTAATTGTAAGCGGAAAAACATAAAGACTAGTCCACATATCCATGCAAACGATACATAATATATATACATATATACTGTTTAGATACAGGCTATGAGTCATTAATTACATTAAGGCTCATCAAAAAGAAGCCTAAGCTTTACAAGCCCCCAAAAATGATACACAGACCCCCAAAAAGAATATCAAGCCCCAAAAGACGGATAGCCATCAGTGGCTATCGACAGTGTCAGCCCCTAAGAAGAGAGAGAAGGAACTGTGTCAGGATCCTCCTTAGGGTCTTCCTCATTAGAGGAAACCCTCATCGAAGCCACCGAATTACGGGCCGGGGCTCGGGCAGTGCAGAGGAACGAACCCTCTTGCGGGGTATAATAACGATCACCCCACATGTCCCTAATGGGCATGTAAAACTCCAAATGTAACCTAACACTACAGGTGTAGATGGGCGGATCATAACGCCCCCAAGCCAGTGACATCGTCACGTCTCCCACGTAGACACAGCGATCCGAACTGAAGTTGTTGTGCCAGCAGTCTGGACCTTTGAGGAAGGCCATCCGCACATAACCCAAAAATCCTTGTGGACGTGCTGCCATGATCCAAAAGCAGGTGCTAGTTAAAGTCAGGCCAAAAATCGGAGAACTCGTGAACTTCACCCCTTCGTCGACGTCTTTGATGGAATATAAATCTATACAAAATAGCAGAAAATATAGAAAAGATGTAAGACATTCTACATTCATTACCTATTATGGCAGTAAAGAAACAATACGGCGCAGGAAACCCACGTAACATTTCAAAAGTGGTAACCAGCATTAAAAATAGATAACAAACAACTTAGCATTTACAGGCAGTTATAGTAGTAATAAGACAACAGATTAAATTTGTAATGTAAATGAGTAAATGTCAAATGATATGGGACTCACTATGCACATGCACATGGTACCAAAAATCCTAATCCATGGAGCTAGACACAAACATTCGGAGAGAATGATTAGGGGGAATGCCAGTATCTCGTCAGCCTAAAATCAAGTGCTTTCAGGAAAATAATCAATCATTTTGCGCAAAAAGACTTTATACAGCGGCATTCTCACAACATAGCGATATAGGACAATGTCTCAGTCAGGATCGTCGGTGCGTTTACATTGGTTTATCTCATAGCCCAGAGGGGCTACCAACTGTCCGCTGTGAGACGCCCGCGCCCCGATGCCCCTAAGGTCAACTACAGGACCTACACTAGTCTATTTGCACCTACACTAAGGTGTGATTCAACTCCTAGGCAATATGGCCTTAACAATAGTCCAACAGACTTTCACAATGCGTGTTTCAATCATGCTCATCATGACAAACTATAACAATCATACTTCCAATACACATGGATTCAATGCATATATGTATATTCATATATGAAATCATAACCTTATCATATCATGTCATATTGTTTACTAACAACCATTGATCCCATTCACGGATCGACATCAAACTAATAACAAATCTTAAGGGTGAACACAACACCACTCATAGTTATCATAAAAGTTAAACCTTAAGTTCATTATGTTTCTCACAACCTCACCCATACTCATGTTCTTTCTTTATTTCCAAAATTATTCTAAACTATGAGACAAACTTTCATCCTTGGTTCTTTCCATTTTATGAATCCCTAATCAACTTCTAATTATTCAATTAATTAAGTTTAATAAGTTTATCTTAGTACTAAAGCCTCATAATGATTGCCCAAGGAGACCGGGAGCCTCCAAGGGACTAGAAAAGCCTAAAATCCTTCACCAGCTAAGTTACACGACCTTGAGGAGGTTACACGGCCATGATTTCACGATCGTGCCAAAATACGCAGTCATGCCAAATGCACGGCCTAGGCCGTGCACGCCTCTGGAATTTCTGTATAACACGCCCAGGATTACATGATCGTGCGCCCTCACACGGCCTAAGCCGTGTAATCCTCTGTAAATGCAGAAAATCACCCAAACTCTAACCATCCTTCATACAATCCAAGATCCATCAACATACATCAAAATCATACCATTCAAACAATCAATACACAACCAAAACCACTTAAATAAATGGGTATCCCATAAATGGGTTTCACCCCATCAACACAACAAGTTTCTCACCACCAAAATGGGTTGAAGAGAATAATCTTCCTCTTACCTTAAGAGACAATAAGGAAAGTGAGCTCCTTTCAAGCTTTTCGTCCACCACCCACAAGAAGAACCTAAGATCATCAACTCCCCAAATCAACCACTAAAACTTGAAGGGAGGAGTCCTTGGTCACAATGGTGACCAAGGACCACGAAATGAGGAGAAAAAGAGAAGAAAGTTGAGAGCTTTACCTCAAAGCTTCAAGCTTTGGAGCTGGGCTATGAATGGCAAAAATGGAAGAGTCAAGAGGAGTCCCACAAAGAAGAAAGCTTCAAGATGACAAGGGGAAACAATGGTCTAAGTTGGCTTGAGCAAGAAAGCTTGAAGGCTCAATAATGGGGTGTGCAGCCATGTGGGAGAAGAGAGAAAAAAAGAGAGGTGCGTGAGGGAGGAGAAAATGAGAGAAATGAAATGTGAAGAGGGGAAGTAAAATGAAATAATCCTTTATTTTCCTTCCCTCCAGTCGTGCAGCACCTTAGGGAGGAGAGAGAAGATGAAGCTTCTTTGAAAAGCTTGGGAGGAAGCTTCTTTGAAAAGCTTTCCTTGAGAAGTTTTGCACGCTTCTCAATAAAATAAAGTGTGAGGTCACTTAGATGATGTTATAAAATCAAATAGATAGAAATAATCTACTAGACCTATTACTTAGTGGACTAAAGTTACAGTTAGTAGAAAATAATATTTTATTGTCTCTCAAATAATTAAATATTCTGTGATTTTATTTATCAGATAAAATCTTGTAAAACGTAAACCTCATAAACTATGCTCGACCTCGGGTTTAGTAAGATCCTCCATCGACGTTTCCACAGTTCAAAGTTTACCAGCTGATGTGTGTGAAACAACGTCATGTTTTGTTCTTGTTTTGCATGTATTCTTAGGCATTTTAGACATTTTTTGTTTCTCTTTTTATTTATTTTTCCCTTAGTTCGGATAACTGCGGTGTTTGTGGTGTTACTGTGTAGGATTGGTGCTAAATTGGCCTTGGAATGGAAGGAAGCTTGCATGATTGAAGTTGGAGCTTTATGGATAGCAAAAAGGTGCAAAAAGAGACTTCTAGAGAGTTCCACGGCCTGGCCGTGGAACCAAACACGGCCGCGGAACTCAACAGCATACAAAATTGGCCTGTGGCAGAGAGAACCACGGCCTGGCCGTGGAATGATCCATGGCCCCATGGAATTCTGATAGCAAGTTCCATGGCCTGGCCGTGGAATGAACCACGGCCGTGGTTCGCAGCACGCAGCAAAATTTTAGTTTTTATTTTTATTTCTTTTGGGGCCTTTTAGCCAATGAAAACCCTAGGCTATAAATAGATGTTCTGAATAGAAAGAGGGGAGTTCTAATTTGGTTTGGAAGGAGGCACATTGAAGGCTCTTGTTCTTAATCTTTCTTCCCTCTTCTCTCTTGGGTTACGGGTTTGGATGTTCTTAAACATGTTTTCTGATTCTTTCTTCTCTATGTCTGAGTAGCTCCTTTTGTTTCTAAGATTGGGCAATGCCCTTTGATACATTGATAATAATTAATTGACGTTGTTTCCCCTTTTCTTGATCTTGAATGTTCTTTGATTCAATCTTATTGCTTTTATTCATGTGAATTTGCTGGTCACTTATTTGCATCTCATAGGCATTTAGGGACGTACTGAGAGGTGAACCTAAGTGTTGGAACCATAAGAATTGAACTTAAGGTCTAAATCACGAGAGTGGTTTTAGCCTTTCGAGGATTCAATGAATTACTACAAAGCGTAATGGGTTCAATTTAAATTCAATTATCACGAGAGTAGGAATTGGTTTAATTGGGCATGAATCTTGTATCTTGAGCAAGAACATTAACTAATTTAGGATAATTCACCTTCAATTGAATTTCAGATTTAATAAAAGGGTTGTCAATTAGGATTTGTCTTGTATCATTGTGGTACCCCAATCTTGGAAGCTTTCTTGAATCTGAAAACCCCTTTCTTGATTACTTGCTATTTTTGTTCTGAATTCTGTTTTCTTGATTTTATTTAATTATTTTGTTACTATGTTCTTCTTATCAACAATCATATTCCTTTTTGTTTAACTTAATTGAATTAATTAATTAATTGATATTCATAGACACAGTCCTTGTGGATTCGATCTTTTTATTACTTGACGACGAAACCGTACACTTGTGGATTTCACGCATCAAGTTTTTGGCGCCGTTGCCTGGGACTGTATTTTTCTTGAATATTAACTTAATTTTTCATTTAATTATTTTAAACTTTTTTTTCTTTTATTTGGTTCTTACCTTTTTTTTTTCATTTGACTCTCTGCAGGTAATTTCTCTTATTTATGCAAAGTACTAAACGTTCTGAGATTCTTGTTGAAGTGGATCCTGAAATTGAAAGGACTTTACGTAGAAGGAGAAGACAACAAAGGCAAAGAGTAAGGGAAATATCTGAACCACCACTTGTCATGGCAGCAGCTGAGGATAATAAATCGCTAAAAGAGTATGCAGCCCCTAATGCTCGGGGTTTGGGATCTGGAATTGCTCGGCCAGACATTGAAGCCAAGCACTTCACCATACCTCCTGCCCTACTTTCTATGATAAGGCAGAACCAGTTTGGAGGATTGCCGTCAGAGGATCCTTATGATCATGTGGATATGTTCTTGGAGTTCTGTGAGACCCTTAAGATCGAAGGTGCCTCTGTTGATGCTATTCGTCTCCGCTTGTTTCCTCTATCATTGAGAGATAGAGCTAGAGCTTGGCTAAAGTCCGTTCCGGTTGAGACGATAACTACTTGGGATTAATTGGAGCAAGTCTTTTTGGACAAATTCTTTCTACCTTCCAAGACTGCTCACCTAAGGACCCAAATCACAAGCTTTGTTCAGAAAGATGGCGAGTCATTGTTAGAAGCTTGGGATAGATATAAGGCTTTGCTGGAAGCCTGCCCACACCACGGGTTAGAGAAATGGTTGATCGTCCACACCTTCTATAATGGTTTAGAATATTCTTCGAAGGTGTCTCTTGACTCTGCAGCTGGTGGAGCTCTGATGAATAGAAGGCTCACAGAGGCTTATGAGATAATTGAGAGTGTAGCTTCAAATCATCGCCAATGGGCCAATGAAAGAGGGCATAACCCGACAAAGCTCTCGGGAGGTAAGTTTGAGGTAGATGGTGTTGATTTAATTATATCAAAGTTTGATTCTTTGAATAAACGTTTTGACATGCTTGAGAAAGCTCATGTTAATGTCATAGGTGCCTCTAACAATTTTTTGAGATTTCTAGAGCACAGGGACATATAGGTGCTGAATGCCAAGTTGGAATGGGATCCTCACATAGTGCACTGGTGGAGCAAGTGGAATCATGCCACAATTTTCATGACTTCAACCAAAAGGGGAGAAATGATCCGTATTCCTAAACTTACAACCCTGGTTGGAGGTCACATCCTAACTTCTCTTACCGGAATAGTCAATATCAAGCTGGGCAAGGTAGTGCTCAACCCTCTTCTGGATTTCAACAGGTACAAAAATCTAGACTTGAGTCTCTTCTTGAGAATTTTGTTGAGAGCCAGTCTAAGCAGAATGAGGAGTTTAGGCACCATGGGCAAGTTGTTTCTGAGGCCATTAGAGAGTTGTCAGCTAAGGTTGACAATTTAGTTGTTCATAATAAGATGTTGGAAACCCAGATTGCCCAACAAGCGAGTACTTCACATAGGCAACAAGGTAAGTTTCCCGGTCAATCAAAAATAAACCAAGGGAATGAACATTGTAAAGCTGTGAGTTTGAAGAGTGGAAAGAAATTAGAGGATTCCAAAGGTAAGAGGGAGAGTGACAAAGATGAGGAGACTGAGGAAAAAGATACCAAGACACAACCCTTAGAGGAGGACGAAACTAGTGAGAAAGTGTTTAAGTATGTACCCCATGAACCTTACTAACCCCCAGTGCCCTTTCCTCAAAGATTGGCTAAGGCCAAGTTAGATAGGCAGTTTGGGAAGTTCTTAGAGGTTCTTAAGAAATTATACATTAATGTACCCTTCACTGAGGCGTTAAAACAAATGCCTACCTATGCTAAGTTTCTTAAGGACATTTTGTCTAATAAGAGGAAGCTTGAGGAATTTGAGACAGTACCTTTAACTGAGGAGTGTAGTGCCTTAATTCAGAATAAATTGCCTCCTAAGTTAAAAGATCCAGGTAGCTTCTCTATTCCCTGTTTGATTGGCAACATGAATTTTGATAAAGCTCTGTGTGACTTGGGGGCTAGTGTTAGTCTTATGCCCTTTTCTGTGTGTAAGAAGTTAGAAGTGGGTGAGCTGAAACCGATAACTATCTCACTTCAATTAGCGGATCGGTCTGTCAAGTACCCCATAGGCATCTTGGAGGATGTTCCCATTAAGGTTGGTAAGTTTTATATGCCGGTGGATTTTGTTGTGCTTGACATGGAAGCTGATGCTACAATGCCAATCATACTTGGGCGTCCATTCCTTGCCACTGGAAGGGCGATCATTGATGTCCATGAAGGAAAATTGACTTTGCGATTGAATGATGAGGAAGTAGTTTTTGATGTTTTTAAATCTGAAAATAATTCTAATTCCTTAAATTCATGTCATCGCATAGATGCTACTAATGTTGTGGATAGTATTGTGCTTTCAGGTATGCAGGAGTCAGTGACTGATGCTATGCTAGAAAAGAACTTGCCCAAGGGTACCATAAATTTTGAGTAGTCTAAACCCTACAAGAAAGGACCTGAGAAGCAGAATGACAAGTGTGTTGAGAAGCATGAATTTAAACTTGGGGATAAAGTTCTTGTCAATAACTCACTTCTACGTTTCTGTCCTAATAAGTTATGGTCAAAATGGTCAGGACCATATGAGATTGTTTGAGTTTTATCCTACGGTGTGCTTGAGGTGAAGAAAGAAGGCCATAAGCCTTTCATGATAAATGGCCAGAGGGTGAAACACTTTGAAGGAGTGGGGACTGAGCATTACTCCGTTGACGTCACTTGAGCACAGAAACTAGACCAAAGTCAAGCTAATGACTTTAAACAAGCGCTTCTTGGGAAGCAACCCAAGCTTCTTTGTTTTTTATTTTCCTTTTTATTTTTTTTCTTTTGAATTTGTGTGTTGGATTGCTAGTTTGATCTTTATCTCATGGATCTTGTTTAGGTTTGACCATTTTGGAACTCAAATTAGAAGAAGAGTGAAGTCAGAAGGTTCTACACCCAGCTCATGAAAAATTTCATGGCCATGGATTGAACACCAGAAGTTTTTCCACCACCACAGTGAGTTCTTTTCTTTTATCTCTTCTCTTGTTTTAGATTTTTACATTGGGGACAATGTAAGTTCTAAGCTTGGGGGGGTATTTTTGTACTTTCATATTTTCATTTTCATTAGTTTCATGCATTTTCATGTCTTGTTTTGCATTGCATTTTCATGTTACATTTTCACACCATCATATCTCTTGGGTTTTTGGTTGAACTTGTGCCCCTCTCTTGAGGATTTTGAGATGATATTGATTTGGAACCCAATTTGTTGATTCTTGTGGTAGGCAACAAGCATTGTTTTAATTGATAGTAGAGGTGATCTTTTGATAGTTGATAATTAGCATATGTTCTCTGAATTTGTGCTTCTCATTAAATTTTTAAACCTCTAAATGTGAGTTTTGAGCCTATTTGGGACTTATGCACTGTATGATTTTTGTTCCCATTCTTTGTGTTGAGTGATATTCCTCATTGATCTTGTGCTCTAGAACTTGATTTGAAACCATTTTGAGGCGAAATTTTTGGTTGCATGCTTGAATATGATTAAGGCATCTTAGGTATTTTTCTGGCCTTCTGAATTTGTTACACTTTCATCCACTAGTTGCCTAATTTGAACTTATTGCATATTTAATTTTCTTGATGCCTATGATGATATATTATTAGTAATCATTTAGAATATTAAATGGAGCAAAGTGGGTTTGAAAGTTGTGAAAAGTGTGTTGGGAATCATATGTGAATGACATTTCTCTTTCTAAAAAAAAAGTGCAAATAAAAGAAAATCATAAGAAGCTTGAGAAAAAAAAAAGAGGAGAAAGAGAAGAAGGAAAAGTAAGGAAGAAAATTCTTTGAAATGTGGAGTTATGTTTTAGATTGAAAAATTGTCTTTGCTCCATTTATGTTCTATTGGATTACTTGTGTTTATTGAAAATCTTGATTAGCCCTTTGTCATACCTTCCTTTCTCTACCTTACCTAACATCATTCCCATGGCCCCATTATAACCCTTGAAAGACCTTTTGATTCTTGCATGCATGCTGATTATTAGTAGAAATCTGGTTTCTTATCAAGCATATGGAAGTGCATTTTCTTTGAGGAATTTTGAGCGCATTGTCTTCACCCTTAAACACTCTGAGTGTGGTTAGTGGAGTGAACTTAATTCAATCAGTGAGGATGCATGATTTCTGAGAACTTAGCCTCTAATTGGACTTGATTTTGATTACCTCTCAGATTCTTTGTTTGTCTTAGCCTATTGCTTGGATATTATTTTCTCGGGTTCCTTATTCTTTATTGTCTTTTGATCCCACATCTTGGTTTGACATTAGTTATTGCTTGGGGACAAGCAAAGTCTTAAGCTTGGGGGGATTTGATGTGTGTGAAACAATATCATATTTTGTTCTTGTTTTGCATGTATTCTTAGGCATTTTAGACATTTTTTGTTTCCCTTTTTGTTTGTTTTTCCCTTAGTTCGGATAACTGCGGTGTTTGTGGTGTTATTGTGTAGGATTGGTGCTAAATTGGCCTTGGAATGGATGGAAGCTTGCATGATTGAAGTTGGAGCTTTATGGATAGCAAAAAAGTGCAAAAAGAGACTTCTAGAAAGTTCCACGGCCTGGCCATGGAACTCAACAGCATGCAAAATTGGCCTGTGGCAGAGAGAACCATGGCCTGGCCGTGGAATGATCCACGGCCCCATAGAATTCTGGTAGAGAGAACCACGGCACCGGCCGTGGAATGATCCACGGCCCCATAGAATTCTGACAGCAAGTTCCACGGCCTGGCCGTGGAATAAACCACGACCGTGGTTCGCAGCGCGCAGTAGAATTTTAGTTTTGATTTTTATTTCTTTTGGGGCCTTTTAGCCAATGAAAACCCTAGGCTATAAATAGATGTTCTGAATAGAATGTGGGGAGTTCTAATTTGGTTTGGAAGGAGGCACATTGAAGGCTCTTGTTCTTGATCTTTCTTCCCTCTTCTCTCTTGGGTTACGGGTTTGGATATTCTTGAACATGTTTTTTGATTCTTTCTTCTCTATGTCTGAGTAGTTCCTTTTGTTTCTAGGATTGGGCTATGCCCTTTGATACATTGATAATGATTAATTGACATTATTTCCCCTTTTATTGATCTTGAATGTTCTTTGATTCAATCCTTATTGCTTTTATTCATGTGAATTTGCTGGCCACTTATTTGCATCTCATAGACATTTAGGGACGTACTGAGAGGTGAACCTAAGTGTTGGAACCATAAGAATTGAACTTAAGGTCTAAATCACGAAAGTAGTTTTAGCCTTTCGAGGATTCAATGAATTACCACAAAGCGTAATGGGTTCAATTTAAATTCAATTACCACGAGAGTAGGAATTGGTTTAATTGGGCATGGATCTTGTATCTTGAGAAAGAACATTAACTAATTTAGGATAATTCACCTTCAATTGAATTTCAGATTTAATAAAAGGGTTGTCAATTAGGATTTGTCTTATATCATTGTGGTACCCCAATCTTGGAAGCTTTCTTGAATCTGAAAACCCCTTTCTTGATTACTTGCTATTTTTGTTCTGAATTCTGTTTTCTTGATTTTATTTAATTATTTTGTTACTACGTTCTTCTTATCAACAATCATATTCCTTTTTGTTTAACTTAATTGAATTAATTAATTAATTGGTATTCATAGACACAGTCCCTATGGATTCGATCTTTTTATTACTTGACGACGAAACCGTACACTTGCGGATTTCACGCATCACCAGCCTCAGGAAAAACATTTCGTCTTCCCGGCTCTGCTCAGTGTGCACGTAAAATGAAAAATATATTAAAATATTTGACATTTCCAAAAAATTCCAAAAAATTTCCAAAAATCATAAATATTATAAAATGATTACTTATGATGAAACAAATAATCTTCAGGGTGTTACAACTCTCCCTTTCTAAAAAGAAATTTCATCCTCGAAATTTTCATACCTTAGAATAGTTGTGGGTGTTGCTCCTTCATCTTGTCCTCCAGTTCCCATGTCGCATCTCTGGTTGTTTCATTCCAGATTACTTTCACTAATGAGATTTCTTTTCCTCTGAGTTGTTTTACTCTCTTATCTTCAATCTTTACAAGAGGTACCTCATAGGTCAATTTCTCTTTCAATTGTACTATGTCCGGTACTATAATATGGTTCGAGTCAGGATTATATCTCCGTAGTTGTGACACATGAAAGACATTGTGAAGGTTTGAAAGAAAAAGTGGTAAGGCTATCTGGTAAGCTACTGGACCTATCCAGCGAAGAATTTGGTAAAGTCCAAGGAATTTGGGAGTGAGTTTTCTAGATTTTAGAACTCGGCTGACCCCAGTTATTGGTGTGACTTTCAAAAACACGTGGTCGCCTTCCTCAAACTCGAGAGGCTTTCTTCTTTTGTCCGCATAGTTCTTTTGCCGACTTTGAGCCATCTTTATCTTTTTCTGAATCATCTTGACCTTTTCAGTTATCTGCTATATAATATCAAGTCCAATAGTAAGGCGTTCTCTGTCTTGGTACCAACATAAACACCATCGTCCATACAAAGCTTCATAGGGTGTCATCCCTATGCTTGAATGAAAATTGTTGTTGTAGGTGAACTCTATCAATGGCAAAACTTCATCCCAAGTTCCAATCTGTTCTAAAGCGCAAGCCTTGAGCAAATCCTCCAACGATTGGATCGTCCTTTCCGATTGCCCATCAGTTTGTGGATGGTAAGCAGAACTCAATCGTAGCTTTGTTCCCAATGCTTCTTGCAAACTTTGCCAAAACTTAGAAGTAAAGCTTGGATCCCTGTCAGAAACAATACTGGTAGGCACACTATGAAGTCTAACAATCTCACCGATGTACAGCTGGGTCAGCTTCTCCATGTTGTATCTTATGTTGATCGGTAGAAAGTGTACTGACTTCGTGAGTCGATCAACGATTACCCATATTGAGTCATAACCCTTTCTGGTCTTCGGCAAACTAACCACAAAATCTATCGCAATGCTATCTCATTTCCATTCAGGAATAGATAGAGGTTGCAACAGTCCTGATGGTCTTTGATGTTCCACCTTTGCTTTCTGGAAAACCAGACAAGAAGACACACATTTGGTAATATCGCTCTTTATTCCATACCACCAAAATAATTTCTTCAAGTCTTGGTACATTTTAGTTATCCCCGGGTGCATACTTAACTTGCTTGTGTGAGCGTGCTCAAGAATATACTTCCTTAGCTCTTAATCCTTGGGTATACAAACCCTACCTCGAAACCTCAGAATTTCATTTGTTCCTTCTCTCGAATGTTGTTGCGTTGCCCTGCCTCATCAATTCTCTTTCCTCTTGTAAGAACTTATCAACTTTCTATTTTCCTCGGATGTCTTCCATTAGTTCGCTTGAGATAGTAACCATGTTCATGTAAATTTTTCCCAATTCTAATTCCACGAAAGACCTTACATCCCTGAACTACTCTATCAGATCTTTTTCCTTAATCATCATGGCTGATATACTGAGCATCTTCCTACTCAATGCATCTGCCATGATGTTTGCCTTTCCAGGGTGATACAGAAGTCAGAAATCATAATCCTTCAGGAACTCCAACCACCTGCGCTATCTCATATTCAGCTCCTTTTGATCATATAAGTACTTCAAGCTCTTGTGATCACTGAAGATGTTGAACGTCGCTCCATACAGGAAGTGTCTCCATATTTTCAAAGCAAAAACCACAGCTGCTAACTCTAAGTCATATGTTGGATAGTTCTTCTCATGCACTTGTAACTGTCTCGAAACATAAGTCACCACTTTTCTATTTTGCATAAGCACAACTCCCAGACCTTGATACGAAGCATTGCAGTACACTTCAATTTGTTCATCTGAATCAGGTAAGACTAACACTAGTGAAGTAGTTAGCCATCTCTTCAATTCTTAGAAACCTTCTTCGCAAGCATCAGTCCATTCAAAGGCTTGGTTCTTTCTTGTGAGTTGAGTGAGAGGTCCTGCAATTTTAGAGAATCCTTCAATGAACCTCTGATAGTATCCAACCAAACCCACAAAGCTTCCGATTTCTGTCACTGTCTTCGGCTGTTCCCATTGTAGAACTGCTTCCACCTTTGACGGATCCACCGCGATCCCTTCCTTTGAGATTACATGGCCCAAAAACTTGACTTCGTCTAGCCAGAATTCACACTTCGACAATTTAGCATATAGCTTCTTCTCCTTCAGAATCTAGAGAACTATACTGAGGTGTTTAGTATGATCCTCCTGATTTTAAAAGTAGATCAGGATGTCGTCAATGAAGACAACAACAAATCTATCCAAGTAAGGACAAAAGATCCTGTTCATGTAGTCCATGAAGATGGCAGGTGCATTTATTACACCAAACGACATCACAAGATATTCGTAATGACCATATCGGGTACGCAAAGCCATCTTGGGAATGTCCTCTGCCTTGACTCGAATCTGATGGTAACCTGATCGCAGATCGATCTTAGAGAACACTGTTGCTCCCTTCAGTTGATCCATTAGGTCATCTATCCTTGGAAGTGGATACTTATTCTTGATCGTGACCTTATTCAGTTGGCGATAGTCCACACACAATCGAGAGGTACCATCCTTCTTTCGGACGAGCAACACTGGTGCTCCCCAAGGTGACACACTGGGTCTAACAAACTGCTTTTCCAAAAACTCTTCCAACTGCTTCTTAAGCTCTGCTAACTCCGATAGTGACATTCTGTAAGGTGCTATAGACACTGGACCAGATCCAAGTACCAGATCAATCGCGAACTCTATTTCCTGCTTTGGTGGTAAACTAGGTACATCATCAGGAAAGACTTCAGGAAACTTATTAACCACTGGAATTGTATTCACATCAGCCTCGCTCTCAACCTTCAAGGAAGACAATAGCATGTATCCCTGAGCTCCTTCTTTCAAGAAAGCTCTAACTTGGTTGGCTGTCAAAAAATCTAGAATCCTCATCCATGGGAAAAACTATGGTTTTGCTACAGCAATCTAATAGGACATGGTTAGAAGACAACCAATTCATTCCTAAGATTACGTCTAACTGAGAAAAGGGTAAACAGATTAAATTAATAGAAAAGATTTGACCCTCAACAATCAATGGATAATTCAAACAGACTTTGGTAGTAATAATAGGTTTATCAGTGGGAGTAGAAACAGTTAAGTCAAAAGGTAAGGAAGATACATGTAAACTAAATCGTCGCACACAGTCACAGGAAATAAAAGAGTAGGTTGCCCCAGAGTCATACAATACAGTTAAAAGATTACCTCCTATGACACCTTCTCCCTGTATAAGATCTTCAGAATCGGCGGCTTCAGCTCTGCTCATGGTGTAGACTCTGCCCCCCGCTTGCGACTTTACAGCTCGTGTAGCATTGACTGAAACCTCAGCTTTAGCTTGGTTGCAATCTCTGAAGATGTGTCCAGGTTTCCCACATCGAAAACAGATGATTCCTTTGATAGAACAATCCCTTGTTAGGTGATCCTTCCCGTACTTCATACATTTCGAAGGAAATGCCACATTCGGTCTGGTTCGGTTCCCACCAGAACCTCCACTAGGTCCTCCACCTGATGTCTGCTGTTGATTTCCTGGTGGTCGGGAATAAGGCTTCTTTTGGAAACGGTTTGCGTTGTTGCCACCTCCTCTTTGGAACCTGGTAGGTCTAAAGTTTCGATTTCTTGAGTCTCGAGCTTGATCTAGAGCTTCTACTTGGCAACACGTATCTAGCAACTCTGAAAATTGGTGGATCTTTAAAGTGATAACTGCCTTCTTCACTTCGTGCCTCAATCCTTCTTTAAATTTTTGGCATTTCCACACTTCACCTGGTTGGTGCTAGAAATACGTCAAAAACTTGGATAAGCTTTCGAACTTTGCGATGTATTCACTAACGGACAAGTTTCTTTACCTCAAGCTGAGGAACTCCATTTCCTTCGCATGTCTGGCACTTGCTGGAAAATATTTGTCCAAGAACTTATTCTTGAATACTTCCCAATTGATTGCGTGAACTTCAGCTTCTAGCACTCTCTGTGCTCCATTCCACCAGTCTTCAGCATCCCCAATTAGCATAAAAGCGGTGTAAGTCACTTTCTTGTCGTTGGCACAGTTCATGCCTCTAAAGATTTTCTCCAGCTCCTTGATCCATAAACTAGCTTTTTCTAGATCAAATTCTCCTTTGAACTGAGGAGGGTTATGGTGACGGAACTCTGCCAAATTTTGCACGTCAGCTGTAGCTTTGAGCTGTTAAGTAGCCCTCTCTTGCTGTTGAGCAGCTCTCTCTGTTTATTGCGCGATAACCTCGGCCATTCGTTGCATAGCCTCAATTGATGCAGCCATGTCTTTGCCTCGTGCCATTATGCTTTTTCAGAGTTAGATTGACTGAAAAACACAAGGGAAGATTAGATGCATCCTTTCAGAGTACCAATCATAGAGAATCACACAGCACAGATAAGACAGACCTCACCACAAAGACCCAAAGAAAACATAAACTGGGGCTCTGATACCAACTTAATGTAACGCCCCTTTTTGGGAGGGAACGTCACATCATTAAATACATTGCGGAAAATGAAATCATAAATTAAGACCTGGTTCATTTGGATCATAATTAAACTTATTTGATTATATTTGTGTAAATAAAATAGTGAATATTTATTTATTTTTTCTTTATATGTATGTATATATATTTTTTCTTTAATTGTAAGCGGAAAAACATAAAGACTAGTCTACATATCTATACAAAAAATACATATATATATATATATATATATATATATATATATATATATATATATATATATATATATATATATATACTATTTAGATAGAGACTACGAGTCATTAATTACATCAAGGCTCATCAAAAAGAAGCCTAAGCTTTACAAGCCCCCAAAAATGATATACAGACCCCCAGAAAGAATATCAAGCCCCAAAAGACGGATAACCATCAGTGGCTATCGACAGTGTCAGTCCCTAAGAAGAGAGAGAAGGAACCGTGTTAGGATCCTCCTCAAGTTCCTCCTCAGGGTCTTCCTCATCAGAGGAAACCCTCATCGAAGCCACCAAATTACGGGCCGGGGCTCGGGCAGTGGAGAGGAACGAATCCTCTTGTGGGGTGTAATAACGATCACCCCACATGTCCCTAATAGGCATATAAAACTCCAAATGTAGCCTAACACTGTAGATGTAGATGGGCAGATCATAACGCTCCCAAGCCAATGACACAGTCATGTCCTCCATGTAGACACATCGATCTGAACTAAAGTTGATGTGCCAGTAGTCTGGACCTCCGAGGAAGGCCAATCGCACATAACCCAAAAATCCTCGTGGACGTGCCGCCATCATCCAAAAGCAGGTGCTAGTTGAAGTCGGGCCAAAAATCGAGGAACTCGTGAACTTCACCCCCTTCGCCGACGTCTTCGATGGAACATAAATATAGACAGAATAGCAGAAAATACAGAAAAGAGGTAAGACATTCTACATTCATTACTTATTATGGTAGTAAAGAAATAATATGGCGTATGACGCCCACGTAACATTTCGGAAGTGATAACCAATATTAAAAACAGATAACAAACAACTTAGCATTTACAAGCAGTTATAGTAGTAATAAGACAATAGATTAAATTTGTCATGTAAATGAGTAAATGTCAAATGATATGGCAACTTACTATGCACATGCATATGGTACCAAAAATCCTACTCCATGGAGCTAGACACAAACATTCGGAGAGAATGATCAGGGGGACATGCCAGTATCTCGTCAGCCTAAAATCAAGTGCTTTCCAGAAAATAATCAATCATTTTGCGCAAAAAGGCTTTATACAGCGACATTCCCACAAGATCGCGATATAGGACAGTGTCTCAATTAGGATCGTCGGTGCATTTGCATCGATTTGTCCCATGGCCCAAAGGAGCTACCAACTGTCCGCTGTGAGACGCCCGCGCCCCAATACCCCCAAGGTCAACTACAAGACCTACACTAGTCTATTCACACCCGCACTAAGGTGTGATTCAACTCCTAGGCAACATGGCCTTAACAATAGTCCAACGAACTTTCACAGTGCATGTTTCAATCATGCTCATCATGAAAAACTATAACAATCATGCTTCCAATACACATGGATTCAATGCATATACGTATATTCATATATGAAATCACAACCTTATCATATCATGTCATATTGTTTACCAAAAACCATTAATCCCATTCACGGAACCACATCAAACTAATAACAAATCTTAAGGGTGAACACAACACCACTCATAGTTATCATAAAAGTTAAACCTTAAGTTCATTATGTTTTTCACAACCTCACCCATACTCATGTTCTTTCTTTATTTCCAAAATTATTCTAAACTATCAGACAAACTTTCATCCTTGGTTCTTTCCATTTTATGAATCCCTAATCAACTTCTAATTATTCAATTAATTAAGTTTAATAAGTTTATCTTAGTAATAAAGCCTCATAATGAGTGTCCAAGGAGACCGGGAGCCTCCAAGGGGGTACAAAAGCCTAAAATCCTTCACCAGCCGAGTTACACGGCCTTGAGGAGGTTACATGGCCACGATTTCTGTGGGAATAGGTTTGTCCCAATGATTTAATATATTAAGTTTTGATAATGACAAATACAAGATAAAAAGAATGGTGCTTATGCTTTATAGTTGTGCTTAATAAATGATAAATGCATCATAAAAGAAGGTTGATCATGTTACATAGATGTGCTCAATGAGATATATATAACATTCTTCATATAATATATCCAATAATTCTTTATATGAGTTATAAATGAATTAATATTGGATTTGACTTTGTTTAAATGAAAATGTGCAATGTGTTCTTTATTGTATCCTATATTGTGCATATCCATTATTAATTAATAAATATCTTATTTGGATGTATCTATAAAAGTCTTATATGCATGTTAGACTAACTAGAATTATACATTTATGAATAATGCATATGAAGATATTGAGTTATGAATTTGGACTAACTATGCTTGTTTTAAGTGAGTAATACTTTGTAGGATAATCCAAGTACTAAGAGTGAGCATTGCAACAAGAAAGTAAAAAGATCACAACTATGCTCAACTCAAGAAAAATGAAAATAATAAAGATGTTCCAAGCTTGTGCAAGACATGAAGAGAAGAAAATTTTGGAACCTTGGATTACATCAAGAAGCCAAATGATTGAAAGTGCAAAGATTAAGTCCCAAGGTTCTTCAAGAATAGCTTATAGGACTTAGATCTTGTGTAAAGGTAAAAAGAAATCACACTAAGCTCAAATAAGTTTTAAACATCTTTATAAGTGTTTCTAAAATGTTTTAACGTCCAACAAAATGTTTTTGGAAAGCTAGCCTTGGTGGTATTTCAAATCTGTGAAAATTAGTCAAGTTTGTATTTTGTAAAACTGATATTTAATTACTCTTTTGATCATAACTTTCAAATTACTTTGAGTTTTGTTTTGAAACTTATTTCATATGAAAATAGACTCAAATATCTTTCCAATAAGTGGTCATTTGCTTTAAACGGATAGGAAACGAAAAAGTTATGATTAAATAAAGTTTGAGTTTTGAAAATCTGATCTTTGGTTATTTTGATCATATCTTTCAAAATACTTTGATTTTTGTTCTAAAATTCTTTCATATGAAAATAAACTCAAAGATCTTTCCAATGAGTGGTCATTCACTTTAATCGGATAAGAAATGAA
The DNA here is from genome assembly GCA_029884595.1 of Ormosia semicastrata. NCBI lineage: Eukaryota > Viridiplantae > Streptophyta > Magnoliopsida > Fabales > Fabaceae > Ormosia > Ormosia semicastrata. Next base: position 44,701,475 of record JAQQTO010000048.1, on the reverse strand, counting down.
GAAGTTATGACCTTTTAAAGTCAGTTTTCAAAACTAGAAATGTTGTAATCGATTACACAAGTCATGTAATCGATTACAGCGTTGATAGAAGCCGTGTAATCGATTACAGGAAGTGTGTAATCAATTATAAAGTGCCTAGAAACCTTGTAATCGATTACCAAGTGCCCAGGAACGTTTCTAACGGCTATAAACGACTAGTTTTCGTAGAAAATCATTATAAAACACTACCAATGGCTATTTTATCACTTGAGCTCTATATATAAGTGTTGTATGAAGCTTATACACCTCTTGAACACTAGAATTGATCCTTGAATCATCAAAATCATATTTTGAGCTTTAAAGTGTGAATTCTTTATACACATTGAGCTTCAACTTGTATTATCCACTCTTAATAGAGTTTTCTATCATTCATACTTTGTTCTTCAAGTTGTATATCTACTCTTGTGAGAGTTTCTATTCTTTCTATTCACCTTGAAATCATTGTAAGAGGGTGAAGTATCCCTCAAGAGAGAAAAGGGTGAGGTATCCCTTGTACTGAGACTCAAACACAAAGGGTGAGGTATCCCAAAGGTGTTGTGAGTGCTCTTGATTGTAAAGGTCATCAAGCACCTGTGAAGCTTGAAGAATTGGAGGCTCTAGCACAAGGGTGAGGTATCCCAAGATGTGAGGAGTGCTCTTATATGTACAAAGGTTTTCCTAGCACCCGTGAAGTCTAGGAGATAGTGAAGAAAATCTCAAGTTAAGCTTGGGGACTGGATATAGACCACAAGTGGTTGGTGGCTGAACCAGGATAAATTCTTGAGTTTGATTCTCTCTTCCCTACACTCTTTAAATTCAGTATTTAGTTAAATATATTTATCTATTACATATCTTGATGTTTTGATTGTTACAACTTGATGTCTAGCTTATTCACTTAGTTCATCATATATCCCAAGTTGTATTTGAATAATCCTCAATAGTTGTACATTTATTAAACTTATTCCGCTGCATTTATTAATTGAGTTATTCAAAATGCATAATTTGTCAAAGTTGTATTAAAATTTTTAATTACCCAATTCACCCCCCTCTTGGGTAATGGTTGTCATGGCTAACAAGTGGTATCAGAGCTTCGTGCTCTGGTGAAAGCTTAACCGCTTAGAGTTAAAGATCCTTGTTTGTTTGGCAACCATTAAAAGCTTTTCAAAATGAATGGTTTTGAAATTAATAAACCACCATTCTTTGATGGTGCGAATTTCGTTTATTGGAAAGTTAGAATAGAAATTTATATGCAATCTATTGATATTGATGTGTGGGATATTGTGCTTGATGGATTTACTTGCAAATCAAAACAACCTTGGAATGACTATGATAAGAAATGCTTTTCATTGAACATTAGAGCAATGCAAATATTGAGAAGTGGTTTAAATGATGATGCTTATGCTAAAATTAAGAATTGCTCTAGTGCTAAATATATATGGGATGCTCTTGATTCTATCTATCTTGCTAATAATAATTTTGTGCATAAAGTTGTATATAGAGAGCAAGAAGAGGAAAAGTCATTGAAGGAATCTTGTTGTGCAAAATATTCTCAAAATGATGCTCAATTTGAAGAGGTGGCAAAGCAAGACAATAATGAGGAAGATGATGATTTCCTTAAAGAGCCAAGTATGCTAGAAATGGAGACTACTTCATATATGGCTAAAAGGGACTTTGAGGTAAATAATGCTAAACTAGATTATAGTCCTTCCTATGATGAGCTACAATGTGCATATGATGAATTATATGATGGTTTGTTGAATTTAGAAAATAAAAATTTATCTTGTTTGAAAAACATTTCCTCCATTGAAAATGAAATTGAGATTTTGAAAAATGATTATGCTTTTCTTGATGAGGAAATGCCTTTGAAATGTGAAACCTCAACTTCTTGTGAAAAATGCATTAATTTAGAAAATCAAGTTGAGAACTTATATTGTGAATTTGCCAAAGCTAATGATTCTAATTGCTTACAATTCGTGATTGTTAATAAGAATGAAATTGATGTTATTTCACATGGAAATTCAAGTAAGGCTTGTGGCAAAAATGACATAGAATATAAAAACAACAAAAGACTTATGTTTTTCAAAAATGATTTTCAAAGGACCAAGTCATCATTAAATTCAATTATTTGTAATTTTTGTGGTCATCTAGGATATATTTCTCATTTGTGCAATTATAGAAGAAATTCTTATATGATAAATAACATGATTTGGGTTCCTAAAAGTCTTAAAGGTTCTAGTACTAACATTCAAGATGAAGTGGGTACCAAAAAGTCTTCTTAGTGTTTCATTTATGCAGAAAACTTTTCAAAAGGATGGACTAATTGGTCAAAGGAAAAATGAATCATCAAGGGAAATGCTTCTAAAGCCCATTGGTAGAAGTTTTGATCAAAGAAGGAAGATGACTTCAACCGAAGCTTCTCAAGTACAAAATGTGGAACGTTCAAAGTTCAAAACACCAAAAGAGAAGCAATGGGTAAGGAAAAGAGTTTCCTTGATCATTAAAGCCAAGGTATCAAAAGTTTCTACCTCTTATGCACATTTACTTGTAAAGTCAATGAATTTGAGGTATATTCCTTGTAGGCCTTAAGTGATTAATAGAATCATGTGCTCTTAGTAAAATCTGAATATTTTGTTTAACACATGATTATGTTTATTCTTATTATACCATAGTTTATTAATTTGTTATATATCTTGGTACATGAGGTTCTACAATGCCTAGGTATGCTTGCTATGATTTGAATTATCTATATATCATGAAAGTGAGCTTGTTTTTGGTTATGTGCTTAATGGTAATTGATTATTTAATTTGTTATGCTCAAATTACATACTATAGAAAATTTGATATTTATGAGAGCACAATAGATTAATGATCAATGACTAACCCCTATGGATCCAAAATTGGTGGATACTAAAGAAAGTACTATGAATTGTATTGTAGGGTGATTATTAACTCAAGCATGCATTGAAGTGAAGTGAAACTATGCTACTTGAGATTCAAAAATTTGAAATGGTTCAAAGTTCTCCAAGAGTGATAAAAACATAAAAAGAATGGCATGGAGAACCACATCATTCTCAAGAAGCCTTAAGGCATGGAAGTTGGAGTCACCTACAAAAACTTAAAAAATACACTTTTGATGATATCAATCTCTTATCCTTATTTATGCTTTAAATAGAATATCATGTGATATTTGGATAAGTAGAGAGTTATTTTATGCCTTATCATGCCTTAAGTTGTGTTTTTTTTAGCATTATGTTTTAAAAATATTTTTATATATGCTAACATGTTAGATATGCATACATTTTGCTTGGAATGACATGTTATGACAATATCTTTGTTCTTGAGCTTGTGACCAATTCTCTTTGCTCAAATATGTAAATTCACTTGCTCATAAGTAGTTCTAATCCTTTCTCTTTGATGCTTAATTTGCTTATATGCTTACTTGGAGATTGGATAGTTAAAAGTTTTGTCTTCTTGTTTGAAATTGCTTGATATGTTCATATCTTGAAAACAAGAAGTAAATGATTCTTTTTTTTTGTTCCTTGAACTTATCTTTGAACTTCAATGTTTTTTTTTAATGAAGTATATCTTGAAATGAATCATGAATAGTTTCAAAAGTTATAGTTCCACGGTTTTCCAATTCTTTCATTACAATAAGAGACTTCTTGTTCTTGATTGACATGTGTGCATACTAAAATTTCTTACTTGATATTACATGCCTAACATGATCATTGTTTGCCCCAAAATGCTTATATAAGTTTTGATATTGATAATGTATTTCTTGATAAACTTGAATCATGCCTTAAAATATTTAAATCATATTTGTGGATTCAAGTGCATATGCGCTTCATGCATTCTTGTTAGAACTAACATTACATGATTGATAATGTAATATATGTTTTACATTATATATCAATCTAAATTATGCTTGTAAATGAGATTCAATGATATTTGATGCTAACCTATGTTGTAGAGAATTTTTAAAGTTAGCTTTGCAAGTGTCTCTATGTGCTTCAAGTATAACCATTAAATATTAAAATGTCAAGCATATGTGGATAAATGAGAAGAGTTGAATGAAAAGGGACATGAGGAAACTTTCTTCAAGTGCAATGGAATGAAATGTTCAATGGAAGAAAGTACAAACTCAAAGGACTTATAAATGAAGAACATTCTAAAGGAGCATTACTTTCTATCTAACCCAATAAGTATCTCTATCTCTAAACTATTATGATATTCTATATGCTATAGATTATATGATACTTGTTGATAAATTGATCTTAAAGATTAGATGTTTTCCTTACATGAAAAGTATGCTTAACATTGACAAAGTGCTTAATTAGATATTAACTTGCTAATTTTGTCATTGCATATATGGTTGATATTAGTTCTATACATTCTTTGATCTCTATAGCATATTTCATCAAGATGAATATTTGATATCTATGATTCTCTTGATCTATAGTTTCTTAGTGATATAACTCTTAGGAGAATCATGCTCTTATTTTAAAAAAAAAATTTGGTTTAATTAAAAAGTTTTTTTTAAAGCAAAATCCCTATCATATTTGAAAGAAGCCTTTTAAAGTTCCATATCCTTGAAAATCATTTGAACTTGTCTTAAAACCTTGCAAGTATTTTCACCTACTAATTGTCTTAAAAATTTGGAAATCATTCGATTTGTGCTATAAATGTAGTACTCTCTTTATTGCTTTGAAATGTTTTATTAAATATTGAGAGAATATTTAAGAAAGTTTCTAAATAAATCTTTTGAAATGTTCTATAGAGACCATCTTAACACTTCAAAATATAAGCCTTATTCTGAAAAAGTGTTTTATCTTTCCAAGGCTCTTATTTAATGAGAAAGAGATGAGATGTACTTTCAAACGTTCTTTTGACTTGGATTTGTTCACTCTCAAGGAATATGTGATTTCAATATAAAACCCTTCTACCCTTCTAAAATACTTTTAGAAATGTAATGTGTTATTATTCTTTTTGAAAGGGGAAGAAGTTTAAAAATGATTTTTGATTAAGGGATTAAGAATATGTATATTTGTCTTGCTTTACTTTATGGTAATGTGCTTACGTGGTCTTAGCATCCATATTTCTTTTTATCTATCTTGTGTTTCAATAAGGGAGAACTTATCTTATATATCCTTCTTCCATATCCTTGTTGACTAAGAACATATGCATAACTATGTTAAATTATTATGTTTGATATTTTGATAATATGCATATTTTGAGGGGGAGTCTAGTTCTTAAATTGTTGTTTATATCCCTTGGCTTACATCATTGTTTAACATGAAGCGCTTTATTGTTAATACTATCAGCATGTCAGCAAAAATCATCTATTATTGTCTTTCCCTCTATCAATGAAAGAAGGTAAACTTTTTTAAACTTCATATCTTTTGATTCTTTCATTGAGAAGATCTTACCCTTCTTGACAACATGAGTTTTATCTATAGGGGGAGAAAATATTATATTTCCTTCCTAAGCCTATTTGTTGATGTCAAATAGGGGGAGTGAAAATTAGAAAGAAAAATATGTTCTTGTACTTATTACTTGATATGGTTACATGAATATCTATTCTTCTATATTGCTCAACATATTTTTCTTTGGTGATTTGTCATCATCAAAAATGGGGAGATTGTGGAAATAGGTTTGCCCCAATGATTTAATATATTAAGTTTTGATGATGACAAATACAAGATAAAAAGAATGGTTCTTATGCTTTATAGTTGTGCTTAATAAATGATAAATGCATCATAAAAGAAGGTTGATCATGTTACATAGATGTGCTCAATGATATATATATAACATTCTTCATATAATATATCCAATAATTCTTTATATGAGTTATAAATGAATTAATATTGGATTTGACTTTGTTTAAATGAAAATGTGCAATGTGTTCTTTATTGCATCCTATATTGTGCATATCCATTATTAATTAATAAATATCTTATTTGGATGTATCTATAAAAGTCTTATATGCATGTTAGACTAACTAGAATTATACATTTATGAATAATGCATATGAAGATATTGAGTTATGAATTTGGACTAACTATGCTTGTTTTAAGTGAGTAATACTTTGTAGGATAATCCAAGTACTAAGAGTGAGCATTGCAACAAGAAAGTAAAAAGATCACAACTATGCTCAACTCAAGAAAAATGAAAATAATAAAGATGTTCCAAGCTTGTGCAAGATATGAAGAGAAGAAAATTTTTAGAACCTTGGATTACATCAAGAAGCCAAATGATTGAAAGTGCAAAGATTAAGTCCCAAGGTTCTTCAAGAATAGCTTATAGGACTTAGATCTTGTGTAAAGGTAAAAAGAAATCACACTAAGCTCAAATAAGTTTTAAACATCTTTATAAGTTTTTCTAAAATGTTTTAACGTCCAACAAAATGTTTTTGGAAAGCTAGCCTTGGTGGTATTTCAAATCTGTGAAAATTAGTCAAGTTTGTATTTTGTAAAACTGATATTTAGTTACTCTTTTGATTATAACTTTCAAATTACTTTGAGTTTTGTTTTGAAACTTATTTCATATGAAAATAGACTCAAATATCTTTCCAATGAGTGGTCATTTGCTTTAAACGGATAGGAAACGAAAAAGTTATGATTAAATAAAGTTTGAGTTTTAAAAATTTGACCTTTGGTTATTTTGATCATATCTTTCAAAATACTTTGATTTTTGTTCTAAAATTATTTCATATGAAAATAGACTCAAAGATCTTTCCAATGAGTGGTCATTCGCTTTAATCGGATAAGAAATGAAGAAGTTATGACCTTTTAAAGTCAGTTTTCAAAACTAGAAATGCTGTAATCGATTACATAAGTCATGTAATCGATTACAATAATGACAAAAGCCGTGTAATCGATTACAGGAAGTGTGTAATCGATTACAAAGTTCCTAGAAAGCTTGTAATCGATTACATGAAGCTTTCAATCGATTATCAAGTGCCCAGGAACGTTTCTAACTGCTATAAATGGCTAGTTTTCATAGAAAATCATTATAAAACACTACCAATGGCTATTTTATCACTCGAGCTCTATATATAAGTGTTGTATGAAGCTTATACACCTCTTGAACACTAGAATTGATCCTTGAATCATCAAAATCATATTTTAAGCTTTAAAGTGTGAATCCTTTATACCCATTGAGTTTCAACTTGTATTATCCACTCTTAATAGAGTTTTCTATCATTCATACTTTGTTCTTCAAGTTGTATATCTACTCTTGTGAGAGTTTCTATTCTTTCTATTCACCTTGAAATCATTGTAAGAGGGTGAGGTATCCCTCAAGAGAGAAAAGGGTGAGGTATCCCTTGTAGTGAGACTCAAACACAAAGGGTGAGGTATCCCAAAGGTGTTGTGAGTGCTCTTGATTATAAAGGTCATCAAGCACCTGTGAAGCTTGAAGAATTGGAGGCTCTAGCATAAGGATGTGGTATCCCAAGGTGTGAGGAGTGCTCTTGTATGTACAAAGGTTTTCCTAGCATTCGTGAAGTCTAGGAGATAGTGAAGAAAATCTCAAGTTAAGCTTGGGGATTGGATGTAGGCCAGAAGTAGTTGGTGGCTGAACTAAGATAAATTCTTGAGTTTGATTCTCTCTTCCCTACACTCTTTAAATTCAGTATTTAGTGAAATATATTTATCTATTGCATATCTTGATATTTTGATTGTTACAACTTGATATCTAGCTTATTCACTTTGTTCATCATATATCCCAAGTTGTATTTGAATAATCCTCAATAGTTGTACATTTATTAAACTTATTCCGCTGCATTTATTAATTGAGTTATTCAAAATGCATAATTTGTCAAAGTTGTATTAAAATTTGTAATTACCCAATTCACCCCCCTCTTGAGTAATGGTTGTCATGGCTAATAATTTCATGGCCATGCCAAAATACATGGCCGTGCCAAAATGCACGGCCTAGGCCGTGTACGCCTTTCGAATTTCTGCAGAACACGCCCAAGATTACACGGCCGTGTGCCCTCACAGGGCCTCGGCCGTGTAATCCTCTATAAATGCAGAAAATCACCCAAACTCAAACCATCCATCATACAATCCAAGATCCATCAACATACATCAAAATCATATCATTCAAACAATTAATACACAACCAAAATCACTCAAATAAATGGGTATCCCATAAATGAGTTTCACCCCATCAACACTACAACAAGTTTCTCACCACCAAAATGGGTTGAAAAGAACAATCTTCCTCTTACCTTAAGAGACAATAAGAAAAGTGAGCTTCTTTTAAGCTTTTGTCCGCCACCCACAAGAAGAATCTAAGATGATTAACTCCCCAAATCAACCACCAAATCTTGAAGGGAAGAGTCCTTGGTCACAATGGTGACCAAGGACCATGAAAATGAGGAGAAAAAGAGAAGAAAGTTGAGAGCTTTACCTCAAAGCTTCAAGATGACAAGGGGAAACAATGGTCTAAGTTAGTCCTACAAAGAAGAAAGCTTCAAGATGACAAGGGGAAACAATGGTCTAAGTTAGCTTGAGCAAGAAAGCTTGAAGGCTCAACAATGGGGTGTGCAGCCGAGTGGGAGAAGAGAGAAAAAGAGAGAGGTGCGTGAGGGAGGAGAAAATGAGAGAAATAAAATGTGAATAGGGGAAGTAAAATGAAATAATCCTTTGTTTTCCTTCCCTCCAGCCGTGCAGCACCTTAGGGAGGAGAGAGAAGATGAAGCTTCTTTGAGAAGCTTGGGAGGAAGCTTCCTTGAGAAGCTTCGCACGTTTCTCGATAAAATGAAGTGTGAGGTCACTTAGATGATGTCATAAAAGTAACTAGATAGAAATAATCTAATTACTCAGTGGACAAAAGTTGTAGTTAGTAGAAAATAATATTTTATTATCTCTTAGATAATTAAATATTTTATAATTTTATTTATCAGATAAAATCTCGTAAAATGTAAACCTCCTAAACTGTGCTCGGCCTTGGATTTAGTAAGATCTCCCGTCGATGTTTCTATAGTTCAAAGTTTACCAGCCTCAGGGAAAACATTTCATCTTCCCGGCTCCGCTTTATGCGCACGCAAAATGAAGAATATATTAAAATATTCGATATTTTCAGAAAATTTCAAAAAAAATTCAAAATATCGTAAATATTATAAAATAATTACTTATGATGAAACAAATAATCTTTGGGGTGTTACACTCTGACTCTTGTATCACCGTTTCACTTACATCAAGTGTAACCCTTGGTTAAGAAGGTTGCCTCCCTTTACCCATGTTCTTGAGAATATCTGAATAGCTACTTGATAATCACATATTTTATTTATTAAGAAACCCTTATGTTTAGTCATTTACACTCTCCATATTCTTAATTGATTAAGTTTGGTATGATTTTGTGAGTTTGAGCTCAAATTAGTCCGAATTGAATATTTTCAGCATTATTGAGATTTTACACTGTTTCTGTATTTTGGCCATAACTTGAGTTGCTGATATCTGACAATCATGAATTTTATCTTGTAGGAAATCTAAGAGGAAGCTCTAAAACTTTGATGAAGAGCTAGAAGTCCTAAACAGATGTCTAAGGGACCTAAGTTTACATGGAAGTCAGAATACGGGTTCTATCACTAGAATCCGAATGGTGTGCACTCATAAAATCATATCTCAAGCTGTAATAATGGATATGGGCTGAAATTTGGATAGTTGATAGTCAAGACCAAAATAAACAACTTTCATGAAGAACACCTTTTGAAAGAATGAAGTCTAATGGGTCAGTTTGGGCTTGCAAGTCGAAACAGAGGTGCTGAAGTTGGGTTTGAGCAACTTGTGGTATTTGAGTCATATCTTGGGCTGTAGGAAGCCAAATTGGACGATCCAGATATGCATGTTATAGCCAAGACAAAGATATACAACTTTCATGAAGAGTACTTTTCATGAATCTGAAGTATAATCAGTTGTTTTTGGATTCCAAGTCAGACCAAGGAATTTTTGCACTCAACCACTCCACTCCACTAATCCACTCAACTAACCCACTCAACCAAACCACTCAATCACTCCACTCATCCACTCAACTACTCATCCACTAAATCAATCCACTCAACTACTCATCCACTCATCCACTCAACCACTCCACTCCACTCACCCCCACTCAACTAACCCACTCAATCAATCCACTCAACCACTCCACTCCACTCACCCACTCATCCATCCACTCCCCTTTGTCATTTTGTTACCCTAGACTTCTATAAAAGGCACCATTGGTTATCATGAAAGGAGTTGGACTCTCCTTCATTTCTCTCATAGTTTCTTCTTGTTTCTTCATAGTTTTTCTTGTGATTTCCTTCTAGTTATGTGTAACTAAACCTCCCTTGGTTAAGGGAGTGATGAAACCACTAGTATTAATGTTGTGAACCTTGCATATTTGATTATTTCAACACAGTTGTGTTTTTATTCATATATTTCTGAATCTATTGTTGGTATGAAGGTTTTTATACTTGTTTCCACTTTCAAAGTGGTAGATCTGGGTTTATTATGCACGATTGTGGTAGTAGATCTAGTGGGATGTATGATGTTCATGTGGGTATAATTATCTTTGTGCTATTTGCCAGTTATAAAAGTGGTAGATCTGGGTTTATTATGCACGGTTGTGGTAATAGATCTAGAGAAATATATGTTCTAAGTAATTTAATCCCGGTGTGTGATTAGATCTTAGTGTAATTGATTTTTTAAATCTTAATGCAATTGTTGGATAGTTGTAAGAGCTGTTGCTTTATGACTAATAAATGATTAGGAGTTGATTTGAGCGGTTGCTAAATTGGCCAACACGTAAGGAAAATAGAGATTTACTCTCACAATTGCATAAAAACATAATTGAGCATGTTGGAATAAAATGATATGTGAATTTACATTATCATATAAATCTAGTGGTGGATTCAATTTCTTAACCAATTTTCTTATATTGTTGATTTCAGTTTGTTTATTGTTATTGTCTTTGAAGCTGTTCATTGTTCATCAAAACTCCAAAACCCCCTATTTACTGTTTATTATTAATCAGAGTTTACATTGGGAATTATTTAATAGTGTTAATTGAATTGGTTCTCTGTGGATCGACCATTACTAACTACAACTAGTTGTAAGGTTTTTATTTTCTGGTGGGCCTGACAACTGATTTTTATCTAAATTTTAATCACTACATCCGCACGCATCAGAATTTTGGCGCCGTTGCCGGGGAGCCAATTTTTCAATTACACTATTAATTTATTTCTTATTTTTACTCTGTTTTTATTTTTGTTTTTATTTTTGAATCTTTCTTTCTGAGTGTTTTGTAGGTGTTAATGTCCATTGAAGGGGTAGACGAAGGATTGCTAAATTTGAGGAACTATATTTATCAACTCACTTCACATCCTCAATTTCCCTTCCATCCGGATAATTTCCACTTCACACCTGCTGACATTGAAGCTGCACGTTACATTGATCTATCAAGTTCAGAGACATCTGAAATATCTAAAGAAGTGACGATGGCAGAAAACACTTTAAGGGCATTGGGTGCTCCAGATCTAGACCAACAGCCTCTGTGCATAGACATTCTTGAAAATGAAGAGGCATTTGAATTGAAATTCGGCTTAATCCATCTCTTGCCATCTTTCAATGGATTACCCGGAGAAGACCCCAACAAGCACTTGAAGGAAATTCATGTGGTATGTTCTAGCATGAAACCTGTAGGAATTCATGTAGAGCAAGTCAAATTGAGAGCTTTTCCATTCTCATTGAAAGACTCAGCAAAGGAGTGGCTTTACTACTTGCCACCCGGATCCATCCAATCATGGCAGGACATGGCCCGAACTTTCCTAGACAGATACTTCCCTGTCTCAAAAGTTGCAACAATAAGAAAAAAAAAAATGTGGTATTCAACAAAGGCATGGAGAATCACTCCATGACTACTGGGAGAGATTTAAGAAGCTATGTTTCACCGCCCTCATCATCAAATAAGTGAGTAGCTCTTAATTCAATATTTCTATGAAGGCTTACAAGTGATGGATCGCAACATGATTGATGCTTGCTAGCGAGGAGCATTGGTTGATAAAACTCCTCAAGAAGCTAGAAACTTGATCTCAAGAATGGTCGCCAATACTCAACAATTCTACTCTAGAAATGACACTTTGGAGTAAGAGCGGTGAAAGAAGTAGAGACAACCAATCTATAGCAAAGAAATGACTCAATTGATGCTATGGTTCGGCGGTTAATGGATACAGCAAAGCACCGGTTCATGCTTATGGGATCTGTTGTTCATCCGGACATCCCACGATATGTGTCCCACTCTCCAAGAGGACACAAATGAGGAGGTAAAAGCGAGAGGGGATATCTTTGGACTTTCAAAAATTACAACCCCTACTCAAACACATTTAATCCAGGTTGGAGGGATCATCCTAATTTCAGCTATGCAAAGCAACCTCAAAATCAACCTCCAACTTATGGACCTCCAGGATTCCAATAAAGGCAAACACATTTCCCTTAGAGACAGCAGCAAGTTCAAGCTCCTAAGCAACCTGAGCCTTCACTAGAGGAGCTAGTGAAGCAAATGGCTACTAATAATTCACAGTTCCAACAAGAAACAAGGACTGCAATCAATAACTTGTAGAATCAGATAGGACAGCTGTCCACAGAATTCAACAAGTTTCAAAGTCAAGCTTCAGGAAAACTACCCTCACAGCCAGAAGTAAATCCGAGGGAAAATGCTAGTACTATCACATTGAGAAGAGAAAAGACGATGGATGAGCCTACATCTCCTCTACCAATCACTCAAGAGAAAGATGAACCACCCGAAGAAGCAAATGATAAGGGGCAAACCTCCAAAGCCCCTAAGGTAAGTATTTCTGAACCCCTTCCTAAATATATTACTAAAGCTCCTTTTCCTAGTAGGTTGGTTAAAACCAAGAAAGAAGAAGCAGAAAAAAAAATACTTGAGACTTTTAGAAAGGTAGAGGTTAATATCCCTTTGTTAGATGCCATTAAGCAGGTACCTAGATATGCAAATTTTCTGAAAGAATTATGCACTAACAAGAGGAAGTTAAAAGGAAATGAAAAGGTCAAAATGAGAGAAAATGTTTCAGCTGTAATTAAAAAGAAACTCCCAACTAAATGTAAGGACCCTGGCACATTCACCATTCCATGCACTATAGGTAACATAAGGTTTGAAAGGGCAATGCTTGATTTAGGTGCATCTATAAATGTCATGCCATATTCTATTTATGCATCTTTATACTTGGGTCCTTTAGAACCTACTGGTGTTGTTATTCAATTGGCTGATAGATCTAATGCATACCCTAAGGGTGTGGTGGAAGATGTTTTGGTGCAGGTGAATGAATTAGTGTTTCCAGCAGACTTCTATGTTTTGGACATGGAAGAGGATGAGTCTCCCAAATATGCTCCTATCTTGTTAGGGAGACCATTTTTGAAGACTGCGCAGACAAAAATTGATGTGCACTCAAGAACTCTAACAATGGAATTTGATGGGGAATTAATTAGATTCAATATTTTTGAAGCTATGAGATACCCAAGTGATGTGCACTCTGCTTGTTTAATTGATTCTTTTGATCCTTTTGATTCTTTAATTTCTACAGCTTTTGATACTAACTATTTTGATGCTCTTGATACAATTCTAACTCATAGCTTAGATGTACAGGAGGAAAAGAAAAAAAGTGAAGAAGAGCCATGGAGTGAAGACATTGATGAAATTGTTGCTGCCTTACAAGAGCTCTCTTCCACTCCAGAAGAGCACGAGGTAACTTTTGTTGATTTACCTATTACTACTGATATACCTCAACCTTCTATTGTGCAGGCACCTGAATTGGAACTTAAAACACTGCCTGATCATCTTAAATACACCTTCTTGGGGGAGAAGGACACCCTTCAGTAATAATTGCAAAGTCACTCACCCAAGAACAAGAAGAGAAACTGGTAATTGTTTTGCAGGAACATAAGACAGCCATTGGTTGGTCAATAGCTGATATCAAGGGTATTAGTCCCTCCATTTGTATGCACAGGATATTAATGGAGGAGGATACTAAACCTGTGAGAGACCCTCAGCGGAGGTTGAATCCTCATATGATGGAAGTTGTGAAAAAGGAGATACTGAAGCTCCTAAGTGTGAGGGTGATCTACCCCATTTCTGACAGCAAGTGGGTAAGCCCAGTCTAGGTAGTACCAAAGAAATCTAGAATTACTGTGGTAAGAAATGCTGAAAATGAGCTTATTCCCACTAGGTTACAGACAGGGTGGCGTGTTTGTATTGATTACAGGAAGTTGAATGCCGCCACGAGAAAAGACCACTTTCCTTTACCTTTCATTGTTCAAATGTTAGAAAGATTAGCTGGTCGTTCTCATTATTGTTTTCTGGATGGTTTTCAGGTTACAATCAGATTGCTATAGCTCCAGAAGACCAAGACAAGACTACATTCACTTGTCCATTTGGTACCTTTGCATATAAGCGAATGCCTTTTGGACTCTGCAATGCACCAGGAACTTTCCAAAGATGCATGATGAGTTTATTTTCTGATTACATTGAAAACATCATTGAGGTTTTTATGGATGACTTTAGTGTCTTTGGAAATGATTTTGAAAATTGCCTGGAACATTTAACATTGGTTCTTAAAAGATGCATTGACATTAACCTGGTACTGAATTGGGAAAAATGTCATTTCATGGTGAATGAAGGTATTGTGTTAGGTCATGTAATTTCTGCTAGGGGAATTGAAGTAGACAAAGCTAAGGTAGAACTCATGCATTCTTTGCCACCACCCACTAGTGTGCGGGAGATTCGTTCTTTTATTGGTCATACAGGTTTCTACCGGAGATTCATTAAAGACTTTTCTAAAGTCTCATTGCCCCTTTGCTGAGTTCTTCAAAAAGATGTTAATTTTAACTTTGATGAGAAATGTATGGAAGCTTTCAATAAACTCAAGAAGTTGTTAACTGTTGCGCCTATCATCAGGCCACCCAACTGAGAGTTACCTTTTGAACTAATGTGTGATGCCAGTGACTTTACGAGGGAGTGTCTTGGGACAACGAGTTGATAGAGTTCCTTATACCATTTACTATGCATCAAGGACTCTAAATGATGCTCAACTTAATTACTCAACCACGAAAAGGAACTTCTAGTCATTTGTATTTGCTTTAGAAAAATTTAGATCATATCTAATTGGTTCTAAAGTGATTGTGTTTTCAGATCATGCAGCCTTGAAGTATCTTCTAACAAAGAAAGAAGCAAAGCTTAGATTGCTCCAATGGATTTTATTGCTCCAGGAATTTGACTTGGAGATTAAAGACAAGAAAGGGAGCGAAAACTTGGTGGCCGATCACTTGAGTAGATTGGTAACTAAAGAGGAAGAAATGCCTATCATGGAGACTTTTCCGGATGAATATTTGATGGTTGTCAACACCATAATCCCTTGGCATGCTGACATTGTTAACTACCTAGTTACTAAGGACTTTCCGGAGGGTTTGAACAAGGCCCAAAGAGATAAATTAAGGAGTGACTGTAAATACTATATCTGGGATGACCAGTACTTATGGAAGCATTGTGCAGATCAAGTCATTAGGAGGTGCATTCCTGATTCTGAGACACATTCCATCCTCTCCTTTTGCTACACCTATGCATGTGGAGGACACTTTGGCAGAAAAGAACAAATTAATAAAGTGCTTGACGGTGGTTTCTATTGGCCTTCAATTTTCAAAGACGCTTACAACTTCGTAAGTCTCTTGTGACCGCTGTCAAAGAACAGGTAATATTGGTCCTCGTAATCAAATGCCTCAGACTCCGATCATTTTTGTGGAACTCTTTGATGTGTGGGGTATTGATTTCATGGGACCATTCCCTCCTTCATTTGGTTTCACATACATTCTTTTATCTGTTGATTATGTGTCTAAATGGGTGGAAGCAAAAGCCACCCGATCTGATGATTCTAAAACTATTGCAGATTTTGTTAGAACACATATTTTCTCTAGGTTCGGGACCCCAAGGGCTATAATCAGTGACCAAGGGACTCATTTTTGCAACAGAACCTTTGATGCTCTATTGAAAAGATGGAGTTATGCACAAAATCTCCACTCCTTACCATCCACAGACAAATGGGCAAACTGAAGTGTCCAACTGGGAGATTAAGTCAATCCTTGAAAAGACAGTGAATCCCTCAAGAAAGGATTGGAGCACTCGACTTGAAGACGCTTTATGGGCTTATAGGACTGCCTATAAGACTCCCATTGGCATGTCACCATTTCGGTTGGTGTATGGAAAGCCCTGTCATTTTCCCGTTGAGTTGCAACATCGCTCTTACTGGGCCATTAAACAAGTAAATATGGAATTGGAAGGAGCTGGAAAGCAAAGGAAGTTCCAGTTCATGAGAACTGGAAGAATTAAGAAATGAGGCCTTCGAGAATGCCCTGATTTATAAGACTAAAACTAAGGCATTCCATGACCAGTTGATTACCAGAAAGAAATTTCACAGAGGGCAAAAAGTTCTGCTTTTTAAATCAAGACTCAAATTGTTTCCAGGTAAACTGCGTTCTAAGTAGATTGGGCCATTTGTGGTAACTAATGTTTTTCCTTTTGGTGCAGTTGAGATCAGGAGTGAAATTTCAGGCAAAACATTTAAGGTCAATGGTCATCGTCTCAAACCTTATTATGAACTTCCAGAGAATGCAGAAATGGAGGTGATGAACCTTCTCCATCCGCATTATGAATAAAAAAAAAGAAAAAAAAACTAAAATAAAAAATAAAAAAAGGGCGAAACTTCGGTTGTACTTGGTCTTTAATTAGATTAGGAGCCCCTGCCAGTGGAGTGGCAGACCCGTCATTGACTCGGGTGGACCTTCGCATGCCGGTCGGTAAATAAGGTTCATGTGCCATGCTCTGCAGAGAGCCGCGCAAGTATTCCAGGTTTTAACCAAAGGCTCTGCTTGTTGATGGACAGAAAGAAGCGTCCCGTGTTTGCATTCTCGCGTGACAATGCCTCTGAGCTGGATCCTGTGATTTAATGCCATGGGCTCTTCAGCGACCTCTCACTGGCTGTGGTCGTTGGTGGTAGCTGTCAGATTTACGCACTTTAATTAGTGGCGTCGTAGCTCAATCCAAAATATCCCACAAGCGGGAGGGAGAAGAATGCCCAGATTGGCTGAGCCGTCTTGGTATTACTGCACTCATGACGCGCAGTATAAAGATCTGCCATGAAACCTGTACATAAAGGTATGTAATCATTTGTTATTATTATTTTATCTTTGTATGATTTTGTTGAATTTTGGTTTTGGACAGACGATCCTTTGGATAGGATCCTTCGGGGGTTTCTAGACTTCTTTACCCTGATGGTTTTCTTGAAGTCACAAAAAACAAAAAAACAAAAAAAAAACAAAAACAAAAACAAAAAAAAAGTATTATTATTATTATTATTTCAAACTTTTCTGACACCAGCCAACCTACCTGTATAGGAGCTATTATTACTTTTTCTATTCTCTTTCCTATTTAAACACTCCATTTTCTTTACTTTTCTGCAACTCTTAATCATTCAAAGAGAGTGAGTGTTGAAATGGAGGGAGCTTCTTCTTCAGTTCGTAGATTTTTCAGTATTGGTGTATTTTGTGGGATAAGTTATGGGAATGGTTTAGAGTTTGTAAACACAGCAAGCACTGTTGGTAGAACACTTGCTGCGAGGAACATTCGTGTAGTATATGGGGGAGGTTGCATTGGGTTAATGGGGGCTGTATCACTTTCTGCATTTGTAAGAGGTGGTCAAGTTTTAGGTGTCATTCCTGAACCTTTAACTCGAAGGAACATCGTTGGAAAGACAGTTGGACTTGAAATTAAGGTATCCTCTATGCATGGACGAATGAAGGCGATGCTTGACAACTCTGATGCATTCATTGTCTTACCTGGTGGTTTTGGTACTTTGGAAGAAGTCTTTCAAGTTGTCTCTTGGGCCCAATTGAACATCCACCATAAACCCATAGGTTTGTTGAATGTTAATAATTTCTTTGATAATTTGTTATCTTTTGTTGACCATGCTGTGGAACAGAAATTTGTCACACCTTCAGCAAAACAACTCCTTATCTCTGCTTCTACTGTTGATGAATTGATTGATAAATTAGAAGCATTTGTTTATGAACCTGATCCAGTAACAACTCAGATAGATTGGTCTGAAGGAAGCGGTGAAGGAAGTGGTGAAGGAAGCAAAATGAAAAGAAAGCCAGCCAAGACACTCCAACTATTTAAATAATTACAAGCTTTGGTTTTATTTATCGTACTTTGTTTCTGTTTAAATTTGTGTGAGATTTTTTTTTTTTTTCAGTAATTGCAGCAACAGGTAATATATTCTATCCTTTACCTATCTATGTTTTGACATTGAGGACAATGTTGTGATCTGGTTGGGGGGGAAGGATAGTTGACCTAAAAAAAAAAATTTGTTGTTTTGTTTGGAAAGTATGATATGATTGTCATGGACTTATTAAACCAATTAGTGATGGTAGAGTAAGGAGTAATTTTACTCTTGAGACGCATCTTAATTGGTGGCAGAGTAAGAAGTTTGTTTTTAGGTAGTAATTAATTAGTATTAAATTGTGGAAGTACTAAAGTTTTATTATTTGATTTTTTTTCAGGGTCTGATGCCGTACTGACAGTGTGTTTCTTTTCCTGCTTAGCGTTGATTCACTTCTTATCAAGTTGTGTTGCTCTTTTCTATATCTCTCTTTCACATTGAGGGCAATGTTATATTAAGTGTGGGGGAGAGATTTTAGCATTTTAAAAAAATGTTTTTATTCA
Source organism: Ormosia semicastrata (assembly GCA_029884595.1). NCBI lineage: Eukaryota > Viridiplantae > Streptophyta > Magnoliopsida > Fabales > Fabaceae > Ormosia > Ormosia semicastrata. The sequence goes on along the minus strand of JAQQTO010000048.1, from coordinate 44,682,683 downwards.
AAAAAAAAGTTTTAAAAGAAAAAGAATCATTGCATGATTGAATAACTTTTCTCCCTTCTTGAATTGATGTGCTTGGTGATGGATGATTGAATTGATGAATTGAGTTTGATGGATGCATACCTTGTGAGATTTTGAGCCTAATGGATGGATTCAACATTTATGTCATTCTCTTCTTTCTTGTGCGACTTTCACTCATGTTAATGACCACTCTAGAACTTGCTTTGATTCTTTTTAAGGCTACATTTCACTTGCATGCATGAACATGATTGAGGCCCTCTTTCTTAATTAGCTAGTTTAACCAAATAGCCAACCTTGTTTTCAATATGATATCAAGCACTCTTTTGACTTCTTAAAAATTTTTTGATTCCTGACAACCTTGTATATTTTCCTTTGCTTAACCCCTTTGAGCTTATTTGACCATTCCTTGTTTCTAGCTCATTATGTACCTTAAATGAAAAATCGTGTTCTTATTTTACCTTAGGGAATAAAAGAACATTAGCTTGGTTAATGGATGAGTTTTTGAACAAGTGTGGGGGTGTGTGTACAAAATGGTTGTTGAAAAAGGAAAGAGTGCCTAAAAAAAAAATAAAAAAAAAAACAAAAAGAGAAAAAAAAATGTATGTATATAGTTATGTTCATATATAAAAAAAAAAAAAGAAAAGGATTGAGAAATGAATATGTAAAGGGTTATACATTAGAGTTGGGATGAACTTTTATGCTTGTTATTTGAACTCAACTCTCATTTGCTTTTATTCTCTTTGGTATTTATCCTCTTATATCCATTTTACCCTCTTCTGTTACCTTGACCTCACTGCAACCTTGAATAAAGTCCTCATGATTTGTGTATGCATGTGTTTTGAGTAGTGGAGAAGTAGAAGATAAGCAAGCTTATGGTAGTGCAATTTTCATGGTTGAATTGAGTGAAATACCTACCTTTTAAACACTTGAGAGATTGAGAGGGAATCTTGTGAAGATCTATCATTCTTGATTCATATTGAAGATACCTTGCTTGTTGGTTTGAGATGTGGAGAATTGTTAACTCATGAATGTTTTAATCCTTTGAACCTTTGGTTGTTCTTCTTGATTGTAAAATTTTGGGCTCTTGAATGTCGTTGGAATTTAAATTTTTGTTAATCTCTTATGTCCTTATTTTGGTCTTGAGTTTTGCCCAAGAGTGCAAAAAGCTAAGTGTGGGGGAATTTGATAATTACATATTTTATTTATTAAGAAACCCTTATGTTTAGTCATTTACACTCTCCATATTCTTAATTGATTAAGTTTGGTATGATTTTGTGAGTTTGAGCTCAAATTGGTCCTAATTGAATATTTTCAGCATTATTGAGATTTTACATTATTTCTGTATTTTGGCCATAACTTGAGTTCCTGATATCTGACAATCATGAATTTTATCTTGTAGGAAAGCTAAGAGGAAGCTCTACAACTTTGATGAAGAGATCGAAGTCCTAAACAGATGTCTAAGGGACCTAAGTTTACATGGAAGTCAGAATATAGGTTTTGTCACTAGAATCCAAACGGTGTGCACTCATAAAATCATATCTCAAGCTGTAATAAAGGAGATGGGCTGAAATTTGGATAGTTAATAGTCAAGACCCAAATAAACAACTTTTATGAAAAACACCTTTTGAAAGAATGAAGTCTAATGGGTCAGTTTGGGCTTGCAAGTTGGAACAGAGGTGCTGAAGTTGGGTTTGAGTAACCTGTGGTATTTGGGTCATATCTTGGGCTGTAGGAAGCTAAAATGGACGATCTAGATATGCATGTTATAGCCAAGACAAAGATCTACAACTTTCATGAAGAGTACTTTTCATGAATCTGAAGTATAATTAGTCATTTTTGGCTTCCAAGTCAGACCAAGGAATTTTCGCACTCAACCACTCCACTCCACTAATCCACTCAACTAACCCACTCAACCAAACCACTCAATCACTCCACTCATCCACTCAACTACTCATCCACTAAATCAATCCACTCAACTACTCATCCACTCATCCACTCAACCACTCAACTCCACTCCACTTCACCCACTCAACTAATCCACTCAATCAATCCACTCAACCACTCCACTCCACTCACCCACTCATCCATCCACTCCCTTTGTCATTTTGTTACCTAGACTTCTATAAAAGGCACCATTGGTTATCATGAAAGGAGTTGGACTCTCCTTCATTTCTCTCATAGTTTCTTCTTGTTTCTTCATAGTTTTTCTTGTGATTTCCTTCTAGTTATATGTAACTAAACCTCCCTTGGTTAAGGGAGTGATGAAACCACTAGTATTAATGTTGTGAACCTTGCATATTTGATTATTTCAACACAGTTATGTTTTTATTCATATATTTCTGAATCTATTGTTGGTATGAAGGTTTTTATACTTGTTTCCACTTTCAAGGTGGTAGATCTGGGTTTATTATGCACGGTTGTGGTAGTAGATCTAGTGGGATGTATGATGTTCATGTGGGTATAATTATCTTTGTGTTATTTGCCAGTTATAAAAGTGGTAGATCTGGGTTTATTATGCACGGTTGTGGTAGTAGATCTAGAGAAATATATGTTCTAAGTAATTTAATCCCGGTGTGTGATTAGATCTTAGTGTAATTGGTTTTCTAAATCTTAATGCAATTGTTGGATAGTTGTAAGAGCGGTTGCTTTATGACTAATCAGTGATTAGGAGTTGATTTGAGCGGTTGCTAAATTGGCCAACACGTAAGGAAAACAGAGATTTACTCTCACAATTGCATAAAAACATAATTGAGCATGTTGGAATAAAATGATATGTGAATTTACATTATCATATAAATCTAGTGGTGGATTCAATCTCTTAACCAATTTTCTTATATTGTTGATTTCAATTTGTTTATTGTTATTGTCTTTGAAGCTGTTCATTGTTCATCAAAACTCCAAAACCCCCTATTTACTGTTTATTATTAATCAGAGTTTACATTGGGAATTATTTAATAGTGTTAATTGAATTGGTTCTCTGTGGATCGACCCTTACTAACTACAACTAGTTGTAAGGTTTTTATTTTCTGGTGGGCCTGACAACTGATTTTTATCTAAATTTTAATCACTACATCCGCACGCATCACTACTTGAGATTTACCGATATTTTTACAAGATTAGACCATAAATACAAATACAAAGCACGAAAAAAATTAGTAAAATAGAAATAAAGGGATAATTAAAAAGAAAATAACACATCAAATTCCCTCAAGTGCCCTATGAAATAAGATTACGTGTGACGTCCTAATACCAATACCTTAATATATTCTGAATATACAATTGTAAACAGTATTAACCATGTCACTTCTAACTTAGGAACAACATTCTAGATTCATGATAATCATACATGTTATTATAAAGAGCTAAGAGGAAAAGAAAAGATCATATATATACAACATTAGCCTAAAAAAGATATAGTATAATACATAAAACTATATGCAAACCAAAGCAAATATAATAAAATACAAACTTTGTTCAAAAGCAAATAAAAACTATCTATTCTATTCACTTCTTCTTCTTGCCCTTAGAAGAATCTCGACATAGATTTATCATGGAAAACAACAAATGGGGTGAGAACTCACAATTCTCAGTAGTATATACACATATATAGCATCATGATAACTCTTGCTACTTTGGAGAAAAACAAATCATTTAATAACACTTAGAAATGTGACAAAAGCCAAAAGTTGTTCCTTTCTCTTCCTGAGGTAGAGTGTTCAATTATTACATAATTAAATATTCACTATGAATAAACTTATTAACAATAGATTATGATTGCAACAAGTAAATGAGTTGCTACTTAATACTAGTGAAATATTAACATACTCTCTCTATGTAACATTCACAAAGCAATGCATAATTATCCATGGTTAACCTCTTTTCAATGATAAACAATTGCCCATACAATTATAAAACATCATGCTCCTTGGCAAAGTGTTTTTCTCACTCCTTTGCCCTTGGTAGAGATCTTTTCTCACTCTTCTACTATGACAAGGTGCTTTTCTCACTCTCTTATCTTACAAATCCTTTCTTAACAAAGATAAAACAATTGTCCATTCAATTGTTATTGAAATGCAAATGCTTGTGCATGCTCATGCCTAAGATATACCCCAAGGTGGTGATGATGAATTGTGAATGTGTTATGATAGTGTTTGTGCAATGTCATGAAGCCTACAAATTCCCAAGAACTCAGTTCCTTTGTATTTTTCTGGGTAGGGAAGGGAAATATTACCTTATTAACCTACCTGCTTGGAAGGGAATATGTTACCTCCTTAACTTACCAGTAACCCTTGCCTTAAGAGCCTCCATGCTCTGAGAATTTAGGACTAGTCCCCCAGACCGATTACCTACAATTCTCCAACCAAATAATTATGAACATCATAAAAGGTTACAGTACATATGAATAGCAAGTGTGTGAAACTATGCTGTGTTATATTCAACTCCAATGTACACACCACAAAAACTCATTACTAGCTCAACTTTCACATCAAAAGAGCCAAACAACATGCACCACATCATCACATCACAAGTGATATCAAGTGCAACACCATTGCTCTTCAATGACTAGTAACATACCTATGTCAATCAACAACCATTGGATGCACAAAGGCCTATTCTTTTACACATATACTAGGTGGTTATTTCATTCATAAAATATCTCTAATAGTGTCTTAACTCACACTAAAAGCATGCATAAAAGATCCTAACAAGTAGGAAACTCCATTTCCTCCAAAAGAAACACATATAACATTCTATTCTTAGGCGCTTAAGGACTCCTTCTTCTAGTGCTTAGGCACCTCATGACAGTAAAATCTCCTTATGTTATCTGTCATTGGGCACTTAGGTGCCCAGTTTTTAAGCGATCAAGTGCTCAACACCAGTGCTTTCTAGCCTTGCGCACTTAGGTGCTCACTTCTTGGGCGCTTGAGCACCCGACACGTTTTCCATTCTGGAGTTGGCCGATTAAGTAGCCAACTTTTGGGCACTTAATCACCCAACATTAGAGTCTTCATACTCTATTCTATTGAGTTTCCAATCAAACCTTGGCCCCCCAAACACAAGTCTCGGATGATTTTCAACCTCATACATGGCCTCTAAATATATTAAAACTCTCATACACATTCTCAAATCACCAACATAATGAAACAAGAACAAGTATATTAAAACTCTCATCCCAAAACCCATTTTCCCAAACACAACATAATGGAGTTTTTGTAACATCTTCTTAAACATGTTAGACTTGTATATGGTTATAGAGGTAGTATAATACTTGCTTGACATGGCTATTTAATTTTGTGACTTTCCGAGTTAGTTTAGCCACTTTACTGTAACACTATATGTGAAAAATAGTTGTTATTAGCTCAAGAAATGATATAAACTTCTTAGTTAATGGAAATAAACATAGAGAATTTGTCTCTAAGTCATAAATGTGTGCAATATGATATGGTTAATTTTTTAGAGTTAATTGAGTCACACTACAAGAAATCAATAAATTAGCGAGGGAAATTTCCCTCGCTAATCCCTCGCTAATTTTATTAGCGAGGGATTAGAGAGGGATTAGAGATGGAAAAGTTAGTCGCTTTATTTTCATCGCTAATTAAAGAGGGAGAGTATTCCCTCTCTAATCCGTCTCTAGAAAATTAATTTCCCTCTCTAATTCCTCTCTAATCCCTCGCTAATATTCCCTTGCTATTTTGTGAGCGAATTTCCCTCGCTATTCCGTCGCTATATTATTTACTAATTTTGTTAATTTCCCTCGCTATTCCCTCTCTATTAATTCCCTCTCTATTCCCTCGCTAATCCCTCTCTAATCATTCACTAATGGCTTGTATTATTCAGTCATTATTTCCTCGCTAATCCCTCGCTAACATATCCCTCGCTATTTCCTCACCAATCCCTCGCTATTTACAATGTGAGTTTCTGTCGCTAATCCCTCGCTACTGAGCTAGGTTTTTTTAATAACCTATTTATATATATAGCTTTCCCAAAACCTGCATATCAAACCACAATCCAGCAAACAAAAATCCAACAACAAACAATCCAATAACTGTAAAATGCTATAACAAAAAACTTGTACAAAATAATCCAATAATATAGTTAAAAGTTATTATACAAATAATCAATCAATATAGTTGAAAGTTATACAAATTTGACAATAAGAATAAAAAATGACAATCAGTCTAAGTTGTCTTCGTCTTCGTCTTCATCTTCCTCTCGATCCTCCCTACCTAAATCTTGAGATGGTGGTTGTGGAGCAACATTTATTGATCCGATCATAGATAGGAACGATTGGAAGGCCGCTAACATAGGGACAAGTTGACTCTGGACAAACGAAGCCATCGCTGCTGCCACTGCTATATTTACAGCTTCAGATATGTCTTGTGTTAATAGTGTAGAGTGGGAAGGACCTGCAACCGAGGAGGATGAAGCTGGCCTGGTGTTATTACCAATGTGTAAGTTGTTACCTATGCCATGCACACGTCCCTTCTTGTTAGGACCCGCCGCGTCCAACCAGACCTCTAGGTTAACCATAGGGTGAGAGAAAGAGTTTTTTTCCATATTTTTCTGTCATTGCGGTGTCATATGACTCCTAAAAATAACAAAACAAGAAAATTATGATCAAAAAATAAACAACCTAAAATATATATGACTTTTGAATAAGAACAAGACACTTACAATAAAATTCCTCGAGAGCTTCCGTCTTTCTTCCTATGAACTTTTACATATAGATCTCTGTAAGAAACCGGATGCTTTAACTCTGCCTCCTGTAATCCTATATGGAAGAATATTATATAATAAACACATATCAAAAGTAAGGCAATCCCTCTAAAATACTATGTCATACTCAAGATAGGCAAATAACTCAAGTAATTACAACATGTTCATACACAGATGCTTATCATTAAAACTTTAAATGAGGAAGTTATATTACCATCTTACTCTTGTGTTAACCAAAGCTTATCAACCCGCCTGTATGCTTCAAGGCATCAGGCATGGCTGCCCTGTTCCTTCGGGCAGCTACAGACCTCATCATCCATTTATCTGTCAGCCAAATGTTGACCAGGCCATCCCACACTTCCGTCCTCATTCCTCTGGGCCCATAGCCCTTAATATCAGCCAAGTTATTTGAATTTGCCCTCTCAAAAGCCATATCTCGTGCTTTGTTCAAATGGTCTGGATAACGGTCCAAGATAGTCTATTCCCAAATAGTTCTCGCCATGCTGCGATCAGCATCAGATGTGAACCGATGCTTAACCTACACAAAGGATATGTATGTATATTTATTTTTCAATAAATGTATAATATATAATTCTATAAACACAATTACTTACCATGAAGTTGGTAAATAGTATTTCCTTCATCTCAGCTGGATAACCTCGAAACGTACTAGCTGGAACAGGCATTTATGTCACCCTCAACGGTAGAAACCTCCTCCTGTAAGTACAATAAGATAATGTTAGTTATCTAAAAGTAAATACATGCAATAAAAGATGAAATGTCACTAGTACTTACGGTTCAGGGACAGGCGCCACATATATAAGTTCCCTGCTATCTGTTTCTACATTGGATTCTCCACATGAAGGCACCACATTTAGGCCGCTAGTGGGCGGGTTAGCAGGGGGTGGCATAGAAATCGTTGGGTCAGTAAGGGGTAGGACAGAAGCTGATGCACCTCCAATGGTCAATGGACTAGACACTAGTAGGCCTGCACTGGTCGATGGGCCAGTAGATGAAGTTGCACCTAACATAATTATACATAAAAAAAATACATATATATTACATTTATATAAACCACGAGTTAATAATAATTAAAAAGATTATCCTACAGGTATACCTGGAAAGGACTGAGAATGCTATACTGGTGGAGAATCATAGGTAGACGCAACATTACGGCCTCTCCCATGACTGCGTCCAACACCTCTACCTCGAATGGTCATGATGGATATCTGCATAAGGAAACATAATGAAACATGACGAGTTAAGAAACTATATGTCAATAAAAACCTCAAAATATAATAATGATATTCCAGTGTAAATACCATTAACGAAATTTATTGAACAAGCTTCAATTTTAACTACTTGAGTCTGAAGCAAAAGATTCCTCATCTTCATATGAGAATTCATTAATTTCATTATTTTCATTGTCATCAATGAACTCATCATCAACCAGATCGTCCATTGGACAATGTATATCACATATGTTCACTTCTTCCATTTGGGCATGTGCATCAAACAAGGAGACTGCTTCATCATCTATCACAGGATTATGTGTTCCAAGGGATCCATCATCTTAGTAATAATCAGTGGCAGTTAAGTCATTCAATTCATCACCTTCCTCATTCAATGTTTCAGCCACGAAGAGTTTTGCTCTGACCTTGCAAGCTACCCACCATTCACCATTAGCTCTATTCCCGCTTTGAGGGTATCTTGTATAGTACACTTGTTGTGCTTGTTCGACTAAGACGAATGGCTCATTTGAGTGAAGTCTTGATTTATGCTTGATGTTAACCAACCCATATCTCTCATCAACATTGACTCCATTTATCGGGTCAAACCAATGACATTGTAAAAGAAATACTTTGTTCTGATTTCCTACATATGACAATTCTAATATATCTTCAATGATGCCATAATAGTCGAAGTCATTCTCACCATATATACTACCTCTAACACATACGCCACTATTCATGGTAGCTTTATTTTGTCCGTACACCTTGGTATGAAATCTGTACCCATTAACTATTAAGCCACAATAAGAAGTCACGGACTTGGATGGACCGTAACTTATTTCTCGTATCATTTGATCCTCGACTTGGCCTATATTAACCTGTATCATTACATAGACGGTAGATAGTTATAACATCTAGCATAATGCACATTGAATTTAATATGATAGATCACTATTATGGATAAAAGGACTCACTAGATGTTTTAGCCACCTACTGAAGTCCTTATCTTGAGCTTCCAATATTTGATCATCAATAATATTGGGATTTGTATCCCTTAACGAATCCTTAAATTGTCTAATCAATATAATAATTAATATTTAACATAAATTTAGCACATTAATAACAAATTCATTAGATAGAGAGTAAACTTACTGGAGATAAGGTTCTACTTCTCCATAATTTATAAGCATATATGTCTCAGCAATCTGAAGTTTCACATTGTAACGCCCCTTTTCGTAAGGGAATGTCACATTGTCAATTACAATGCGGAAATAAAATTATATAAATCAAGACCCGGTTCCTTTTAATAGTATGTATATTTACCTAGTTATAGTTGGGTAATTAAATTGGCGAGTGTATTTTTTTTTTTTTTGTTACATTAACGATAACAATAATTAATATCCACGGTGACGAAACATACATGGAAAATAAAGAACAAAAGCAGAAGTAAAGCATACATGGGAAATTAACATTGCATCTTTATATATATATAATTATCAAACTGTTTAGTTACAAAGCTTGGTATATCAAAAAGCAAAACTATACCTGCCCCCAAAGGATTATACATAAATATCCCCACGGTATCAGAATATACAACCCACTACAAACAAAACATCAGGCCCCCAAAAATAAAATACTGGTAGCCCTCAGTAGCTATAAGTAAAAATCAATCCCTCAAATGAGGAGGAATCGTGTCAGGATCCTCTTCGGGGTCGTCCTCAGGGACTTCCTCAGGATCTTCCTGAGGATCTTCCTCATCATCAGAGGAAATCACCATACGAACAACAGAGTTATGGGACGGGGCCTGAGCAGTGGAATGAAAGGAGTCTTCCCGCGGGGTGTAATAACGGTCACCCCACATCTCGCATATTGGAAGTTAAAATTCCAGACGTAGGCTAATACAGCAGGTGAAAACAGGTGGCTTATGGCGCCTCCAGGCTAGAGATATAGATACATCCCCCAAGTAAACGCAATGTTCAGAGCCAAAGTTGATGTGCCAACACTCCGGCCCTCCTAAGAAGGTCAGGCGCACATCTCCCAGAAATCTTTGCGTGCGTGTCTCCATATTCTTCAGTAGTCGCTAGTCGAGATAAGGCCAAAAGCCGGGGAAGTTCGGAGCTTCAGCTTCCTTGCAGTCATCTTCAATGGGATGCAATATACAGACAAACAATAACGGAAAGGCAGGAAAGAGGTAAGACGTCTTACCATCATTACCAATTATAGCATCAAGAAACAAAACGGTGCAAAGCGCCCATCTAACAATTTTGACAGCAGTAATGGAAATAACATTTAGTAGCAGTTATGATCAACCAAACAGTTCCAGGCAGTCATATATATATATATATATATATATATATATATATATATTAAAAATACAATAGTTCCAATTATAATAACAATGAATGCCAGATAATTCATAGACTCACTACGCACATGCACTCAATAGTCAAAATCCTACTCCATGGAGCTAGACACAAATAGTCGGAGAGAAAGATCAGGAGACTCGTATGCAACTTGGCTGCCGCAGCCAAAGTGCTATATCCATCAATTTATCCACGTGCACATCATGGCATTATACAGACAGTCTACACTAGATCACGATATAGGACAGTGTCTCGATCCGGATCGTCAGTGCGTTTTCATCGGTCTGCCCCATAGATAGAAAAGCTACCAACTGTCCATTGCGAGGTACCCGCACCCTGACGCCCCCAAGGTCAACCAATGACCTACACTTGTCTATTCGCACCCGCACTAAGGTGTGTTCAACTCCTAGCCAACTTGGCCTTAACATAGTCTAACGGATATTCTCTTTTCTTTTTGTGCAATGCATGACTCAATCATGCTCCTCATGACAACTATGTCAATCATGCTTCAAATGCATATCATATGATTTAACAATAAGGTTTGATCCCATTCACGGATCTACATCAAGTCAATAGCACATTTTAAGGATAACCATAATCCCATTCAGAGTCAAAATAAAAGTCAATCATTAGGTTCATTATGTCCCTCACGGCCTCACCCATACTCATGTTTTTCCTTTATTCAAAATTCTCACTAGTTGTAATGCATGCTCACGTTCCTTGTTTTTCCCTGTTTATAGTTTCTAGTCATCCAATTATTTATGATTAATATGCCTTTATTAGTCCAAAAGACTTGAATCCAGGAAGGTACATGGCTGGAATCACCAGCAATACCACTAATTTAATTTCTAGGTGTTGGGTGATAACCTACACTCTTGAATTCGACGGAGACAATGTATCTAGTAAAAAGTTGAAGCTATCTTTCAATGGAAATAACCTGCTAGAAATATGAACGATGGGAGAACATTATCCAACAAGATTGGCTAAAAAATCAATTCCTGTCGAATGGAGGTTCTGTCGAACGGAGATCAAAACTGTCGAATTTTCCAGAAGGTCAGCAGAAGTCCTAATTCGATGAATGGGTGTCGACGTTGGAGAAATCTTCCAAGTGTCGAACCGATGAAAACACTATAGTCAGAAACTCTACTCGACGGGTATTGACATTGCACTAAATGATCAGGAGATCAAATTCGACGGGTATGATCACTCGATGGATGTTGACATTCAAACTCAACAAGTATCGACTTTGGGGAAGTTTCTGTTGAACGGATAGAAAATCTACTCGACGGATATGTCACTCGACGAATGTTGACATTCAAATTCGATAAATATTGACTTTGGGGAAGTTTCTGTTGAACGGACAGAAAATCTACTCGACGGATATGTTACTCGACGAATATTGACATTCAAACTCGACAAATATTGACTTTGGGGAAGTTTCTGTTGAATAGACAGAAAATCTACTCGACGGATATGTTACTCGACGGATGTTGACGTTCAAACTTGACGGATTTGTCATTGGAGAAGTTTCCTCCCCTAAGTGGTCAGGAACTCTATTCGACGGATTTGGCCTGAAGATTAATTTCGACGGATATGGTCAGGAGTTCATACTCGACGAATTTTGACACTCTACCAAATGGTCAGAAGGTCAAATTCGACGAATATTGGTACTCTAACCCGACGGATTTTGACATTGTGCTTAATGGTTAGAAACTCAAGTTATTACAATTTCTCACAAAGAATCCCAAAATTTTAGTCTCAAAACCGTGGCCATCCGAGAACCAGTCCGACGTCACTCCTTCCATATCATACGTTTCAATACATTCAGATATATCAAAACACACAAAGCAATCAAATAGCACATATACATCACCAACAACATGCAAACAAGAATGACCCTCAATACCAAACTCAGACAACGTTCCTAAATGCTAAAAGAGGTTGAGGAGGAGTGTCTTCCTCTTACCTTAGAAAAGCACAAAGAAAGGCTGCTCCTTTTTGGTCAGAAATTTCATTTTCAGCTTCCTGGAAATCCTTGAATATTCAAACTTACAAAATCAGAACCAAATATTGAAATGAATATTCATGGTCACCAAAATGACCGTGGGTTACGAAAATAAGGAGGGAGGAAGAAAAAGTTGAGAGCTTTACCTTAAAGCTCCAGCCTTTAAGCTTCAAAGGTGGAAGAGAATGAAGATGAAGATGAAGAGAATGGTGAGCTTTGAAGATGACTTCCTCAATGATGGTGGTCCTCCAAACACAAAGATGGTGCAAGGAGTGGGACGGCTTTGAAGATGAAATAGAGGTGTTGGTGGAAATGAGGTTGTTGTTGTAGAGTGAAAAGAGAAAAGAG